>JACEFO010000057.1:0-32348 GCA_015342445.1 Digitaria exilis
TTTATTATCGAGCTATATTACCAATTATCAGGTTGCTATGTACAACCACAGGGAGAGAGAGAGGCGACAGTGGACCCAGCCGCCTGATCCAATGGGAGCTCGACAGCAACCACCACCCGAACAAGCCTCTCTCTCTCTCTCTCTCGCAGCGCGTCGTCTCTCCCCTCCCCTTCTCTCTGGCACTTCACCTCTCTCCACCCCGATCGATCGATCCCTATTCCTCTTCACCCCCTTCCCTTTAAATAGACAGCTAGTGTAGTAGAGCTACCTACCTCTGCCTCTGCCTCACATCACCGGCCGGGCGCCGTCGGTAGCTAGCAATTAGGCCGCCGCTGCTGCATCGACCGGCCGGATCGATCGACGACGGCGGCGGCCGAGGAAGAAGATCGAGATGGGCGCGGCAAGGTGCAGCTGAAGCGGATAGAGAACAAGATAAACCGGCAGGTGACCCTTCTCCAAGCGCCGCAATGGGCTCCTCAAGAAGGCGCACGAGATCTCCGTCCTCTGCGACGCGAGGTCGGCGTCATCGTCTTCTCCCCAAAGGGAAGCTCTACGAGTTCGCACCGACAACCAGTATGCTCTGCGTCTCCCTGCCTGCGTCTTCCTCCCTCCTCCTCAATTCCATAGATTTCCATCCTGTGTGTATATATATATATGCAGTGTGTGTGTTCGTCAATAATTCACCCACTGCTGTCGTCGGTTGCCGTTTTTGGCTCCCGGCCGCCGATTCCCGGCCGAAAGCTCCTGCTGCGCGTTTTGCCGTTTTCGGCCACCACCCCATGGTCCAGCCAGTCTTGGCAGCCTCGTGATGCTTTGCTCTCTTCTGTGCTGCTGCTACAGCTGATCATTTCATGTTGCATCTCTGCAGGCCGCCTGCTTCCTCATTTCGGGAAATTTCGCCATTAATTGCTCCCCCATCTTCAGTTACCCTTGCTCGTGCTTGTGCTTATGTGAGCCCTTTTTTTGCTTTCTTGGTGCTGCTTGCAGCTGCAAGATGCTTGCCTTTTCTGGGGATTGGTGATGTAGCTGACCAGTCGTCTTAATTCTTTCTTTCTTTCTTTTAATCCGTCGTCTTAAGCTTACTAACACCATGTGCCCTGATTATGCCAGATTAGATTAGATTAGATTATAGTACCACACTGCCACCATGTAATCAGATCTTGCTTCCCCCTCATCTGCTCTAACGACTCTTTAATAATTTGTTTCATCCCAATCTGTACTGTTATGTATTTTTATCCGCCCAAATCTTTGCTTTGGCCTTTTCGATTTCCCCTCCGCCGGAATTAATTAATTACTCAATTAGTCAATCGCATCGCATGCACCTTCCCATTCCTCAGCAGAATTATCACATGTTCCGAGGAGTTCCTCACAGTCAGGCAGCGACACATATATGCATGTAATCTTGTGTGTAATCCTCCTCCTCTTTCCCTCGGCTGCTTGGATTTCGAGCTCCGCTGCCTCTTCATTTCTCTGGCTTAGAACTACGGGAAATAATTAACTAGTTGGTTGACCTGATCTGAAAATCTGAGAGCTTCAAGATATGAAATGACGAATAGATCTAGCTCCCCTTATCTGATTCTTCGACTTCTCCGTTTCCTTGTCTTGCATCCCTACATGCTATTTCAGCTTCGCAAGCTAGCCATCTCCTTTGATATGTTGTTCTACGTTGAATATATATTTGGCGTTGACTAGCATATATATCCGTGAATAATTAAGATGTACAAAGCTAGTCGTGACTGTAGCAAGTCTTTGCTATCTGACTGCTACCTGCTATATATGTTACAACAGTTATATATATGAATTGTGCTACAACACCCTATGCATTTATTAGGATGTACACCAAAGTTCTGTGGTGTTACAATCTAATACTGTGGTAAAGTTGTGAGGTACTTAATTCGTTTCTTCGCTTTTCTTTCCCTCCCTCTTATGTCCTCTTCACATCGAAGTTCTCTACAACGTTTTCTGGCGTTCAGTATTTCTTATGAGTCTCTCACTGGTAAAGATGGCGATAGTGCTTCATGCACATCATTGTTTGCATACACTTTATTAGATGAGTTGCATGGACGGGTAAATCATTCATGGACATAGACTTGTTTATGAAGATCATTTACTTAATTAGTCAGGCTCAGTGAAACTACAGCTAGCGATGCTGGTTGGGAGCTTTACTGATCTAAATTTCATCCACATGTATGTACAACAGTTTGTTTTCTACACCTACTTGTCACTGCAAGTCATCATCTCTAGAGCCGTTCAACAAAACCGCTGTAATCATAAGCTGTCCATGTATCTCGCGGTCTTCCAATCAAACTTGTTACTGACTTCACTAAGCTATAACTGATCACACCCCGGCTTACCGTAATAGCTAAAACATTTCGTAACCCTAATATCACATGCGCCCCGTGCTTTTCACCTTCCACATCTCTAGCACCTGATATCCCTTACTGCTTAAAGATAGAAAATACATGTATGTATAACTTATTAATGTTCTTTGCATATGCTTATATAAGCTCTATTATGACGATGGCATACTGGTTCCAAATAGTATAGGTCTGTAATAGTGCTTTTAGAACAGTAACTCCAGATAAAGAAGTTAAGATAATATTAAGTAAATGGTAATTAGCTGAGTATAAGAGTACTAGACTGCATTATGTTTGCTAAGTAAAATTTTTAATTATGTTTACATTGTCCCTATTGCAATGCTATAACGTAACAATAAACTTGCATGCCAGCTTTTTCTCGGATGTTTGCTTTATAATACAAACTCAACATTTACTTCTTCCTTCAAATGTTAGTTCTGTGGCTTAATGCACGAACTGATTATTACATTATTCCAAGGACCTCAGAGACATGACATGATATTTGTTTTTCTACTTTTCAGCATGGACAAAATTCTTGAACGTTATGAACGCTATTCCTATGCTGAAAAGGCTCTTATTTCAGCTGAATCTGAAAGCGAGGTAAGATTATAGGTTGGGATACTTAGAATGTCACTTACTTTGTCTCATGCACCACTGCTTCATTTTATTCCTACACTTTGTATGAGTAAGATTGCTCACATATGTCCATATATCTAGAAATTTTCATTTGTGTTTTCTGAATGCCAAAACAATAAGGTTGCTTAACCTAATAAAAGGATGCTTGATACTAGTAGAGTGGCCTTATATTTCATGTTAAGTACAAACAACAGCATCTTTTGATGCATCTACATACATAAGAGGATAGGCTAACTACCTGAACTCATCTTATGGTGCAAAATAGCATATTCAGATATGAACAATTTGATGCCGTTATGATGTACTTGTTTTTTTCAAAGCTTACAGGACCACATGGGTGGATATTTTATAAAAACCAGTTTGACAAAATGCACATGATGCCACAAATTTAATTACAATTTGTGCATTTGAATCCTCGAAAGAGCCTGACAAGATGTGTTAAGATTCGAATAACATTTTTCCTGTTCATGTGTATTTTGTTTACAATTTTTGTGCTAAGCTATTCCTTGATTGCCTGTAATGTATTATATTTGAGCTTGTGCTTCTGTGTCTGCACTTGCCACAAAGTGGTAACAGTATCTGAGTGTCATAACATAAAAAAGGGGGATTTACTTGGGACTCTTTTTTTCTGTGGACTTTGAATTTAATTCGTGTGTGTATGTGTGCATTACTAAATTTTTCCACCTTTGTCATCAATCTTTCATATTTGAAAAATACAAGTACTGTATTTTAAATGTACAGTCATCAAAATGTAAGGTTAAAAACGTTATGCCTTCAGTGATTATTGTAATTCTTTATATGAGTGGTAAAGGAAACTCAACCTCTCAAAATAAGAGGCTATCTCCAGAAGCTCATGTATGGTGTGTTTTTTATACAATATTAGGGAAAATCTAGAAAATCAAAGTTTTTGAGTTTTAGCATGCAGATACGATTTTATGTCCATTGATATCTTATACAAGTCATGACTGATGGTCAATATGGGTAAATGTGTCAAAAACTACTAGTGATGAATAAGTCTATAGCACCAGTTTTTTATATATAATTTCCCACTTAGCCTTCTTTTTCATAAGAAGGGATTATATGTAGCATGTGCATTACTATGTTTGCTTAGAAAGACTAGAATCTACACAAACAATATCTCCTACTAGCACTTCCAAATATTCCAATATATTGATTTGTATGTACATCTTGATACCAATAGGAATAATTACCATTTTTGTGTAGATATTTATTAACATATATTCAAGAGCAGTTATAATAAGCAAAAATAAACAGTTTTAAAAGTTTTTTATATGAGCTAGTAGCCTAGTAGCATAGTTAACTCTAAATTCTCTACTATAACTGTACTCAATTTTTTTGTCAGTAACCTTACCAATGCTATCCAAAGAGGTACATTGTTGATAACATTGCAACATTATTGTGATGTCATCTTTTGTGAATCAGTATTGTTTTGTGTATTAGTTTTCTTATTTTAATACCTTTATCTATATATGAAATAAATGGAACAGGTTACTGATTTGCAGTTTAATAAATTTGTTTAAATTGTTTCCTTTGAGATATATCTTCTGTTGTTTTGTACTGTTGGCTATTAACTTGCTATATATATATATATATATATATATTCCTCATTTTATTCTGAAATCAGCTACAAGAATATGGCTATGACTATTAATTGGAACTAATAATCACCAAGACACATTCACTAGAATTTATTTTTCTTTCATTTTTTACTCTCAGTGCTGACTATGAATAGGAATTAATCACTAAGACACACTGTAGTTATATTGACTTTTTCCAGTGTAAAGTTACATAGGAGAAGAGGAGCTACCTAATTATACATACTGCATTTCAAAACCAGACTGATCTTTGCTTATATGTAACTAAGAAAAGTTTAGTGTATCCTGACCATTGTTGGACTATTTTGGCTGAGCCTGACACAATGACTAGACCTAAATTTTATGATGTCTGGCTCTAATCAGTTTACTTGCTAGCTTGTGATATATAGTAATCAGGCTCCTTGTTTCGCCTCTCATTTGCAATGTCAATATGCTGCCCCTCTATATATATTCATATGAATTCGATCTCTGGATCAGTCACCCTGGACTTTTCTTATTTTAAATCCATACTAACTGAATCCTGAAATTATCATTGCTCTTTAGGTGGTAACGTGATTAGATTCTTTTTATAAAATCATAAGATAGCTATTATGTTCGCTTTTTAGATAATATTAATGTGTTAATAGGCTTGGGATTAAAGGCTATGTTGTTTTTGTTAATGTGTTAATATGCTTTCCACTGAATTTGTTCTGTTCACATTCCTCTTTTTGTATGCCGGCTTCAGCGGTATGAACCTTGCACGAAATGTTCATGCCCTGCTGTACCAAATATGACCATGAATTGATAGCAATTACAATTTGTGCCGGTGAAAGTGGAAGCAGTGATTTGTGTGGATGTAGTGCACGAATATTAAGATAAGTGTATTGAGCAAAACTTTTATCCTTCTGCAAAGCTGATGTTCACTAGCTGGCTGCAGTGGCAAAACTTAGTTCCAATTCATATAAAAAAAACCAAACTAGCGTGCACACATTTGTTCCTTGTTGTTGGGCCATCCATCATCTGCTTATTTCTTAAAAGTTTCTGACAGAACTTACTTTCACATACAGGGAAATTGGTGCCACGAATACAGGAAACTTAAGGCCAAGATTGAGACCATACAAAATGTCACAAGTAATAACTATATGACGACGATTTGGATTTTGAAATAGTTCTGGAATTTGTATCATCCCAGTTACAGGTGGTGCATGCCAAATGATCTATTTTTGTCTTGCAGGCACCTGATGGGAGAAGATCTGGAGTCTCTAAATCTCAAAGAACTCCAACAACTAGAGCAGCAGCTGGAGAGCTCACTGAAGCACATCAGATCAAGAAAGGTAATAACATTTTTTTTCACCTGGAATCTCTTCTTCTGTTTACTGTATAGTCATGTTTGTGTTACCGCTTTGCTGTTGTAAAATTGGGTATGCGTGGTTTTGACAACTTGTTTGGATATGCAGAGTCACCTTATGGTGGAGTCCATTTCTGAGCTACAGAAGAAGGTAACCAAAGCTGAACTTTCCTGCAACTGTACACAGGCCAATCAACTGCATTGAAGTCTCCAATTACCTGATGATTTGTAGTTTACGCCCTGCATATCTTGATTCCTGAACAGTTCCTACGGGAGATTAGTGATGATTTGTAGTTTAGCCATCGCTGTAAACTGGTCATACAGAAAGATGAATGTTGCTGTGGTTGTGTGGCAGGAGAGGTCACTGCAGGAGGAGAACAAGGCTCTACAGAAGGAAGTAAGCTGCCACATACTGTCTCATGCGTATGCTGATATGCATTGTGTTGGGAACAATAAAGGGTTTGGTGTGCTGCTCTTTGGTTCAGCTTGCGGAGAGGCAGAAGGCGGCCGCCAGCAGGCAGCAGCAGCAGCAGCAGCAGGTGCAGTGGGACCAGCAGACCCAGGCCCAGACGAGCTCATCTTCTACCTCCTTCCTGATGAGGCAGGATCAGCAGGCACTGCCGCCTCCACAAAACATCTGGTACCTATGCACATCACTTGTATATAGCCTCTCATTTTCAGTTGCTACTTCAATTGATCGACACTTTTATCATACCGCTGTCTAGCTACCCACCGGTGGTGGCGATGGGAGAGAGAGGCGAAGAGGCTGCAGCAGCGGCACAACAGCAACAGCAGCCGGCGCAGGCACAACCGCAACTTCGCATCGGCAGCCTGCCGCCATGGATGATCAGCCACCTCAACGTTTGAGCTGGCGACAAAACTTGAACCTCGACCAACACCACACCATGATTAATTGCCGTGCTATCCGTCGATTGCGAGCACCTGCACCTGCAAGCGTGGTTGCTCACCGTTGATTATTGGATCCTAGCGTAAGTCCATGCATGGCAGCGATTAAGCTAAGCTACTGTTATGTTTGCAAGAAGGGTAACCGTGCACTGTATAATCTTGTCCAGCATGCACGTACCAAACTGATGCATGCCCCTATATTATTGGCCAAGTTGCCTTCGAATCTAGTAGTGCTTTTGTTGAAACTAAAGGGTGGAGATCAAACCTGGTTTGTGTAAATAGTACTACTATTAATTAGGATCACTACTGCTACTACCTGTGCCAGTAAGAATATCAATGGGAGAATGAATAAATCGTTCTTGTGCTGCTGATGCATGGAAGGCTAATTTCCCTCAAGATTTGAGCCGTACTAGTGCAGATGGATTTTGAGATGCTGTCTTGATTGCGACATGTTCTCGGTAGTCGGTATAGCTACAGGTTTTGCAAATGTCGGATGTTGGGGAGCATGCTTCGCATGCATGAGCGGCAATAATTCATCTTGCTGTGCATATGACGTGACGCTGTCAGTGCCATTGATGTGTTCCCCCTTTTGGTTGCTAGCTGCATCTGCATCGCTGCATGTGTGGTGTCAGCATGATTGTCTCTCGATAATAGTGCTGTGTTTCAGATTCCCGCAGTAACAGTCAAAAAGTTCATTTTTTTTTTCTTTAAAGGAACCAAAAGCTAGAAAACAAAAATATCACCGTCATTAGCTGGCATAATCTGCTACTGAACTTCCATCCATGGTGGGCAAATATCTGCATAGTGGTGGCCTCCAAGGCTCCAACATGCCAGACGCATTGCACACATGATCTTTATTTAGATAAGTCGTCCTCTTCCTCATTCTAAAGCAGCGCCCAAAACCACATCCATATGTGTTAATACATGCCTATAAGAGTGTATCTTTTTTTCTTAACCAAACACAACGTCATTTCAATTAAAATTGCAATATATTAATATAAGGGACACGTCACATGATTAAACCTCCTTAATGGCATCTTGGTAACTCGACTGAGACTCATCACGTCTAAGAAAAAGGTTTGGAGGGAGTATGTATGTTAGTATGTGTAACATAATAACATTATTGGGTGGACACAAACCAAAGGCAATATGCACAATGCTCCATGGGAAAGTAGCACCCGTGGCAGTCAAAAGAAAAGGTTATTAAACCATCTTATCATCACTTGGAAAACATTGTCTCTTGCTTCACTTCCACCTTCACCAAATTTTACTTCCTCAAAGCTCATCAACTACCATAGCTATGAGTCTGTACGAGCCGTCTCACTCCCCAACCTGCCGCCATGAGTTTTATCCATTTACCCTTGCATATGGATCACTCGGACTGAAGCACTAGGAATCTAGGATTACATGAGGCGCAAATATATAGGTAGATATATTCTTACTTTTCACCATCTCTTGTATTGGAAAAAAGCGCACAGATCCAAAAAAAATAATAATTTTGAAAAAAAAATACTCCCGGGACACACATATATCTCAAAACCCTATCCTTTTCATGATCATGGATTAATACTAAAGGTTAAAACAAAATGAAAACAAAATTAGGATCTGCCTTTTTTGTAATTTGTAAATCTATCGGCTCCTAGGGTGAGTCAAAAATGGAATTGCTTTGTAAGAAGTACCCTCACAAGTTGACAACGGGACATGTTTTTTTTAGGGTTACTCGAACTGACATGTGAACGCGGCCTGCCTGCTACCAAAGCTCAACAGGGTGAATTAGGGTGATCTCACGGCCCAAAAAAAAAAAGAGGAAAAGTAAATGAGAGTGGGGGAGCTAAGATAATCTGTTTTGTCGGCCCACAACCCCCCGTCCGTCGACGTCGTGCATCGGTCCAGCCCGAGAGAGGCCCATGTAGCTGTAGCTGTGTGTACTGCTGGTTTATGCTAAAGTATAGTATATACTGGTTCAGTTGTGTTTGTTTTTGAGCAAATTTCACGGGCAGGCTAGCTGGTCGTCTACTCAAAAAGTCATTGGCCAAAGTGGGCCACGGCCCCTCTCTGGTCAAATGAAATTTTCACTAATTGAATGAATCTATGAATTAGAAGCCCAAGCCACACACGTTAGCTGCAAGTTAGGTCAGTATCAGTGGAGGTTTTATAGGCATTAAATTGTATGACACATCAGTAAAATTACTAATGTGGTAGGGTAATTATGAGGAAAGAGAAGAGTGGAGTGTCATGGTGATGACACTCACCATGTGCAGTTACCAAGACATGAAACTTGCATTGAGAGTAATTTTGTTTCATCCTAGACACATTTGGCCATACACCATGCGAGAATTAAATGCTACAGATTGTATATGAAACTGTGTCATGAAACTATGCACTGAGAGAGTGAGTTTCATCCCATGATAAATATGACGGATATGACGTGACACTCTTGGTAACTGTGTGATGAAACTGTACATTGAGACTGGCCTCACGTAGTGTTGGTATAGGACAGTAGGAGAGCACTAATGCTATTTGACGAACTGCCTGCTTGCAGCTCGATGGTGTTCCCGAGAAACAGCTGTGTGTAACTCGTGTAGCAACTAGCAACCGGCCCCTCGTTAGGTTAATTCCTGGCTCCGCCAGCAATGGTGTTGTGATGTTGGTGGTGGGTGTCGCGATCCTAACGCCAAGCCTTTTCCGGCGTCGTGGAAATTGGATGCCCGTTCCGTTTGACGGCAAGTCTAATTGCAACGCGTTGCGAATCGTTTCGACGTTTCGTCGCAGCAGCAGCTCCGGCCGGCGCGCCGAGGGGACGAAGCAAGCAGAGTCTGAATACTGAACGCTGGTCGTCTCGTCGGGGGGAGAGACAGGTCCTCACCCTTGTTCAGTGTTCGTTCAGACATATATATCTTCAGATTTGGGAAAGACAGACCCTGCAGGTTCCATCCCTTGATCGTTGCACTGTCTTGTTCTGGAATTGATTCATCATTCTTGCTTCACACTTATTAGCTTGTCACAATACTCTGCAGATTTATGAGCTTCTCTTTCCAAAAATAGATGGCAACCAAACATGGGCAAGCGAGAAAGTCACTTCGAAGAATCATGCCCACAAGACACGGTCAATCATGGAAGCTTTTGGCTTGAGGCCAGGACTCTGCCCAGCTGTTCGCCTGTCAACCAAAACCGGAAGCCATGCATGCAAGCTGAACCTGAATGACTTGTTGCTTCTCCTTGGAGGCGATGAACAGCATGCATAGAGGACGACATCTCCATTAGAGAGGATCGGTTGGTTCTTCTTCCACCCATATCTCAATCCTCCAGGCGTGGTTCGAGGCAGGAACAAGCAATGTCTTCGCTGCCTGGCTTCCTGTCCGTGCGCGTGCTGCGAGGGATAAACCTTGTTAGCCGTGATGCCAAGGGCAGCGACCCCTACGTCGTGCTCAACCTGGACGGTCAGGTATACATCATCTCTTAATAACTTGCAAAATCTACATGAACTTTTTGACATTCCAGAGAATATATATAGACAAGATTGCTGCTGCCCTGACTTTGTTTGGCTGATTAATATAATTGCCATCTATTAATTTCTTCAGAGACTGAAGACGAGCGTGATGAAGAAGACGGTTAACCCATTGTGGAACGAGGATCTGACCTTAGCTGTCTTGGACCCATCAGCACCCATCAAGCTAGTCAGTGTTCATTGTTCATTCAGTGAGTATGTATGTATTCACCAGGGCAGTAATCCAAATGCCTGAACGCCGCGTATGTATTGTACTGTACTGTACGTACAGGAGGTGTTCGACAAGGACACGTTCAGCAAGGACGACGAGATGGGCGACGCAGAGTTCGACATCGAGGCGCTGATGCAGATCGTCCGGATGGACTTGGATGACATCCGCAGCGGCACCGTCGTCCGCACCGTGCGCCCGGACAGGAACTGCTGCCTGGCAGACGAGAGCCACATCATCTGGGAGAACGGCCAGGCCGTGCAGGATCTCCTCCTCAAGCTCAGGAATGTCGAGACCGGCGTCGTGCACCTCCAGCTCAAATGGGTCAACATCCCAGGTAACAACATCTCTATAGCATTATTCAGAATCTGAATGGTAGCTATATATGGTGTCCTAGTAGCTGACCAATGCATCCCTTTTTCGTCAGGATGAACAAGGTGAAACTGCTTGCTGTCCATGAATTTGCGCGATAGGTTTTAATTACCGAGATGATATGATGTTACCTTGTCGATCATCCTATGGAATTCCTGTCACCAGTTTCTTGTCCTGTGGCATTGCAGATGTGGTATGATGTCAAATGTGAGCAGCTAGCATTGGGAGGGAGACAAGCAGCACCCTGTCCCAAATATCAATCGATGCTGCCTTGTTTTCTTTCAGTTGCTAGTGCTGTTTCAGCATTTTTCCTCTTGCTTATGTAACTACCATACTACTGTAACATGTGATTGGTTTACTGCTTTATGCGACGATTAACTCCCGGGCACAGACAAACCCAAATCATATACTCTGTTCACAAGCAGACTGATATACGTAGGTCACAATAGGGTCGCCGTCCCAACACTTTTTCCTCTTCGATTTTGCGCACTGCATGATCGAGTCCATTCTTTGTTTAGGCCAGTTGGGCTACTATTTACTCTTTACTATGCAGCAGTAAAGGCACAAATGTAAACTGCAGAAATACACATACTACCAGAATCCAAATGATTGAGAGTTCCTATCTGTCAAAACTCAAAAGGGCTGCAACGACTCTGCTGCGACGTCTGCAGAGCTCGTTGCCTTCGAAGACCAGATGCCAACAAGGGATGGGGATGCAGTCAGGAATGTGGATCCAATGCTGCCTTTCGTCGATTTGAAGCCCTCAGCTCCCACCGTCGTAACGGAACCATCCGTCACACCGTTTCTTCGCACCTACAAGAGAAGGCCACGCCCTCCCTCAACTGCTGGTGCAAAGGGGAGCAGGAAGACCGGTCTAACACCGATGCGTCTTGACTTCGACGTCGTTGAGGGGCCCCTCCCACCAGCGGCCTCGCAGCGACCCCCTTGTTTCGGTCCCCGAGGTCTCCTGCAAGCACTGGGAGGCAGCCTGATTCAGATCAGCGTGTGCAAACCCCCTCTACCGCGGCAGCGATGGCAGCAACCTCCGCGTTCCTGGCAAGCATCACGCTGGCAACGTGATCCCCCCTCATCAGCAATGTTCCTGCCGAGGCAAGGATCCTCTTCCCACCAGCACCCACTGTGGCAGCCCGAGCCTGCGCCGCAGCGGCCGTCTGGCGAACCAACCCCTCAACTTGACGATTCGGCCATCCAAGAAGGGGAGATCCTAGCCATGAAGCGTCTTGGTTTCCTTGACGAGCATGAGAGCAACGCCTCCGTGATCAATGACGCCTAGAGAGAGCTCAACCGTTTCTTCAACGAGATCGTGGACGTGAAGAACTTCCCGGCCCTTAGGGATCTCTTCCCTGCGGCTAGGGGGCTGTCAGATGAGGAGTTGCTAGCGGCAGTACAGCAAGCCAGCATGCTGGTCGGAGGGTCTTGAGGCTACCCCCTCCGGTCCGTAGTTGCCCATTTGATCCTGGCATAAGCTCAACCTTGCCTCCCATCCTCTGGGTTGTGTTGAAGTTTCTTTGAGTAGTATCTAAATCATCAATTTGTAAAACCGTGTGCGTGTGCCCGGTTCGTAGGCCTGTGTGTAACCATGAACATTTTTTCTTAATACAAAGATACGCAGCTCTCCTGCGTATTTAAAAAAAACTCAAAAGGGCACAGTTCAATGCAGCGTTCTGAAAGTGAAACCAAGCACCCACATCACAGTCAAATGAAAAGCAGGGGAAAGCCACTAGACATGCCAATCAATTGAACAATGTTAATAAGAGAACCATCATGATCTGTAATCAAGAATAGGATCTGATGCTATGATACTGCAGAGCTATCAAGGCATCAAGATATAGAATATCTCAGTTAAAACTCGATATTACAAACAAATACGGAGATACTTACGGTCAGAGGAACCTCTTGGGGAGATACATTAGAGTAAGCTAGGTGACTCTTTGATGAAGGGCCCAGGGCCTGACGAACCAGTATGGTGTCATCATGGAAAATATAAAGCTACCGAGAGATTTGGTAGATGATTTTGGTCAATCTTCAGACCGACTCCAACCATTCAGTAATTAACAGTGTCTAGAGTTAGTCTACCCATTTCGCAAGCTTCTTGCAACTCCATACTCTACAGACAAAGGGAATGAGCTGATCAAAATGCAATAGTGGTGATGTACAGGGCCCAGAATAATACTTACACCATTAATAAAATGGTATCATTTTCTTGTAGGTAGTGCATGTTTTGAGTTCCTGAGCTGGAAAAGGGGTATCTTTCTAAATGCCAGGTTTGTTTTTCTAATAGTAAATGCAGCTCCTTAATTGTAAAATGAGGAAATCATGAAAAAAGTATCATATAACAAGGTCGATATGGTCTATAGAAAAGCAGAGAAAGGGACAATAGAGTAAATTTCTTTCTGTAGCCACACCCTGATACTTGATCTGGCTGGTCTAAAGAAAATCAGAGAATGGGATAATTGTTCATTTGTTCCTTCTTATTTGGTGTTTCTTTTTCGGAGAAGTAAGCAACTAGAGTACCGTATTTGATGGTCCAGGGAGTTGTAACTGTGAGTAGAGGTACGTATTAATTTTCTTGTTTGAAAGGCAGTTGGCCTGTAGGCTGTAGCTGCCACCAGACACAGCCTTGGCCACCCATTAGCTAGAACTCTGAAATGACGTGGATCGAGAAGGTTCTTGCGGTGCGGTCCATGTGCAGTGGGAGCAGCCAGCACAGCAGGGCAGATCCGTGGGCCCCGCCGGCGGAAATCCCCAGCCACCAGTTTCAGCTGCCGCCCTTGACCTCCCGTTTTTTTCGACTCTAGTCGCTCACTCTTTGCCCACGGTGGACTGACTTTGAATTGAAGGTACTCGCTTGTGATTATATTACTGCACTGAACCGTGAATTGATCATGTCAAAATTTTATAACGGTGATCATGAGTCAAATACTGAGTAGGTACTATGAATTATAGGACTTTAAGGGACACAATTTTAATAAAATTGTCAGGTGGGGAGTCTTTTCCCGTTGACCTTAAAAAAAAACTTATAGGACTTTGGCTGACCCTGAGACACATACATGGCACTCTCTATGTCTTAGGGTGTGTTTAGATTGTAGGAAAAAACACTGTAGCATAAGAAAAACACTGTAGCATTCGCTGGGAAACGTGTTTTGTGAGGAGGGAATAGTGAAAAGTTGAAATGAATAGTGAAAAGTTTGAATGAATAGTGAATAGTTGGGAATCTGAACATGGCCTTAAAAAAAAGTAGTTTGAGAACCGTGTTTAACCGTGTTTGTGAGGTAAACACGGTTATCAAACTAGTCTATGTTTGGAATTGGATCCCTACGAGTAATATATTGCAGCGGAATTCAGTGCTCCATCATGTTTTAAAAATTCTATTTTTGAGAAGCCGAGCAAACCCAAAAGAGCACGAGTGGACGGATATGGGTGGGATTCGGATCCCCACCACCGTAACGACGGTCGAGATGCGCCGTTGACTCGGTCCGCAACACCCAACGCCAACCGGCCCTGCCCTTTCTGCGTGCATTAAACGCGTTCTCGCGTGGCGCCGGCTTCTTCCACCTTCCTTCCCTTTAATTTCTCCCTTTTCCTTTCTTCCCTTCCTCCTCGTCAAGCCAAACCAAACCACGCCTCGCCTCTCCTCTCCTCTCACTGGAATCCTAACCCTTCGTCTCGCACCCACCACCAGCAGCCATGGGCGGCGGCAACGCCCAGAAGTCCAAGATGGCAAGGGAGAGGAACGCCGAGAAGAACAAGGGATCCAAGGGTAAACAGACACCTCTCTCTCTTCTCTTTGTTTGTTTGATTGAGATCCCCTTCCTTCTTTTTCCACCTCGCCATCGATTCATCCGTCTTTGATCTCTAACTCCCACCAATTCGGGATTCGCTTCTCTTGCAGGCAGCCAGCTTGAGGCCAACAAGAAGGCCATGAACATCCAGGTGCCGCCCTCGATCTGACAACCCTTGCTGTGATTTTTGTATTTGGGGATTCGATTTGGTTCTCGCTGCAACTCCCCCACCTTTCTTCCGCTGGGATTCAGTTTGGGTTGGCACCGAATTGGGCAGCCACAGAGGGAGGGGAGCAGATGCCAAGAGGAAAAAAAAAAAAGGGCTTTTTTTAATTACTCTGATTGTCTCGATTAGAGGCTCAAATCACCCCGCCACGCCCACCTCGTTGCGCTCGCACGCAGATCCACTGGTTCCATCACAAATTCCGCCTGACTTGTTCACACTAAGCTTAGCTTAGCTTAGCCCTCTAATGGATACACATGTTGAATTCATCTCTTCATTACATACTGCTAGGGGAAGAGAGGGCATAGGGGCTTTAAGAAATCTGTCTTAGCTGCTGCTAACTTCAGTTCAACCTCTGATGATTCAGCACTGCACAGCCTCCATCCGATGGTTCAAGCCTTTGTTGCAAGCATTATTGCCTTATAACCCACGCTGCACACATCAACTCAATTAGCTTGAGTACAGTCAAACATCATCTCGCTCAGTGTTAGCGGCGTCACATCAATGCCAGTGAAACTCAAGTCTTGTTCAGAGATGTGGCCTGACTGTTCTACCAAAACCATATCTTTGATTAGACATGACACTATGACAGTGATATAAAGCCAACTAGTGGGATGGAGAATCCTATTTCTTTCTTTCTTTTTTTTTCACCCATGAGCAATCTGAAAACCCATTGCTGCACTGACTACTGAATGTTGGTAACTCCCTGTTTTTAGATAGCTCTTGAGAACACTGAGGTGGCTACCTGCTGTGTGATTGCTTAATTGACATTTGTCTGATGATGTTTTTGTGAAAAATTTCCTTCAGCTTGTGAGTGACTAAACTAATTACTGTTGTGAGCTGATCACCTCAAATATTTCTTCCACGCAGTGCAAGATCTGCATGCAGACTTTCATCTGCACCACCTCGGAGGCCAAGTGCAAAGAACACGCTGAGGCGAGGCATCCCAAGAACGAACTCGTCCAGTGCTTCCCCCACCTCAAGAACTAGTAAGCGGGCAGCATGTGCCTGCTCCAAGGAGCGGCATATGCTCTTTCGGCAACACCACAAAGAGAAACTTTCGTGATCCACTAGTATTGTCATCATCGTCACCATGTATGCAATGACTGGTTGCCCTAGTTACTATGTATGGGTTTCTACTGTCGCAGTTGCTGCTGCTTCGGTTGTGTTGCCCCATCTAAATATGTAATCCTTCGCTTCGCTGTCAACCTTGCGCTATAACATGGATTGTGTGTGGATTTCTGATGCTCGTGCTTGCTCAATAATTTCAGTGTTTGGTGTTGTGAATTTGAGTGTGCTGTGGAACCATTACAACTTGGGCTATCGATTTTTGAATCTATGGAGCCTGGCTCTCTTATCCTTGAGGCATGCAACATACGTCATGTATTGTGTACTGATAATCAAGTTAATTAAACTAAATTTTGCAAGGCAGGCATCTTTGTAGCCCACGATAGCTTGATGGAGAGTAGACAGAAGATTGATATTCTTTACAAGCTCATAATACAATAGTACAAGCGAACAGAACCTTTTACGGAAAACACATTACATGAATATTGTTCGCAACCATATCAAGCTCACAACATGAATAAATGTGTTCCTTCTCAGTGCGGTTAAGGATAGGCTAACAAAGGCTCCCTGGCAATTGTTTGTTTCTGCCAAGCGATCCAACCGCTATTTGCCTCGTACATACAGTACATACGACTGAAGCAAGCGATGGAGCGCAGCTCCAGTGAGTGTTGCTGATGATCGACTAGCACTATTTCCTCTGGCCTGTTATGCACGTGTCCTGCTGTTCTCTGCGGCTCTCACTTGTTGGAAGTATGGGTGCGCCTGCAAGATTATAACATCGAGTATAAGATGACATAAAGACTTGGCAACATAAACACATTATGAAGAGGGACTAGGCAGCATATTATGAGGAAATATTTTAAATGTGATGGATCTTATAAATTTGTGTGCAAACTCAAATGATCAGCCAAAAATACCATGCACAACCGAAATCTTTTGTTTCAGAGATGCAATAGACTAGTAAAACATCATACATTAGACTAGCGGAGCAGCCTGTAAATGTGGAATTGTCACACACCAAAATTAGCAGAGTACTTACCATTGCTTCACGTGCAGTAAGCCTATCCTGGTGATCATAACGCAGAAGCTTGTCGAGGAAGTCTATGGCCTACAGGCAAACATAGAAATCAAGTTTAGGGCTAAAAACTACAAACTTCTAGTCAGGTACGTTTGAAACGAAAGCACCATCAGCACACACCTCAGGAGATACTAGGTGTTGGTTATCTGCATTAATAAACTTAGCCCAGGGCTTCCGGCTATGCCTGCATCCCAAAAAAGGATGTAAATGTACTTCACACACAAATTATCTTTCATCAAAGGCCCGGTGAACCATGGTATATACTGTACCTTCCAACGAGGGCTTCAAGTTGGGGATCAAGCTCAATTCTGTACTTGTTCAAATAAGCATTCAGCCCATCTGTTCCAAGTACCTGATAATAAAAGAATGCGGTAATAATTAGCGTTGGTGCTTCAAAATGTTCTCCAGATATAACAGCAATAAATGGTCGCATGACACAATATAATAGTGTATAGAACCAACATAGCAACAAGTAAATGTGCATGCACCTTAAATAAACAAATAAATTTGTCCAGAGCATAAGCTCATTTAAACAAAAAAAAATAGTCCACAAAGTGTTGCTTGTGACTACAAGGGGGACTAACAGCGACAGATAAAATGATGTTGATGGCTACATCACATGGAAAACATAAGCGACATAGATGGTTAAATGAAAAAACAAAGACACTGAATTAATACCTTGGCAATCTTAACAAGCTGATCATGGTTGTCATGACCATAGAAAAATGGTTCCTTACGGAATATCTGCAGTTCGTGGCATATAATCAACAATAAATATCATTTATTTCAAATAGTCATCCAAATTATATAATGAAACTATAGACAATAAATAGATAGAATAACAATGCGAATAATACCATTCCAGCAAACATGCAGCCAAGACTCCACATGTCCAATGAGTAGTCATAATCTTGCAAGTCAACAAGAAGCTCAGGTCCCTTGAAGTACCTGATTTTTTTCCAGTTGAAAGTAACAAAGGTGTGAGAAAAAAAGAATTGTGAAGGGGGGTATAAAAGATAATATGGAAACTGTGTGTTCTTGAGTCATGTGAAAAAAGCCATATGATCCAATGTAGCCAATCATTCATTCTGTCACTGCGGAAGGCATGTAATGCAGTCATAATACTACCATTTATTGTAATATTTTATTAATCTATATGTCTAACAAAAAATTGCGCAGGAATGAACTACAGGTCACAAAAATGTAACTTTAAATCAACTGAAATTTAGTATTGTGGTAGAGGCATAAGAACTGGGAATAAATGAGTATAATATAGTCTCACTATCAAAATGCCACAATACAAAAGTTATGCTGTTAATTAGACAGTGCAATAATCTGAGCCAGCAATAAAATTTTGGAAGTTTATCAGCAGCTACCTTGAGGCAACACGGACATTATATTCCTTGCCAGGATGGTAAAATTCAGCAAGGCCCCAATCTATCAGCCGTAGTTTACGAAGCTCATGATCTATCATAACATTGTGAGGCTTCACATCTCGGTGCATAATACCTTGTGAATGGCAGTAATCTAGTGCCTGTTCACATAAAACAGAAACAATGAAATAACCATAACCAGACTTACTGCAAGCTATTCGATAATCAGATCGAAAGCAACTATGCGTGGTCATTTGTTAAATATGCAGAGGATAACATTTCCTAGCTAACATATACAAGTCGTCATATTGCGCCCCGAAAAGAAACTATTGGGACACCATAACTCAACAGTATATATAGATAATTCTAAATTTCCAAGGCTTCTTCACACAAAAAACACAAAACCAAGCCTTTAGTAAATAGCAAATTTGGGTTAGACTTCTTAGAGAAGAAAATATATTAGCCGCTTACAACATAAGAAAAGGATAAGAAAGAATCAAACCTTGAGTAACTCATAGATGTAATAGCGAATGTCATAATCTGTCAATGTTGGGTAAAGAACTTTGAAATCAGTGTTGTTGACATATTCAAAGATCAAGCTGGGTGTTTTTGAATGCTGATCTCTAACAATATCAAGCAGCTTCACAATATTAGGGCCACCACAAAGATTCTGAAGGATTTTAATTTCTCTTTTGATCTGCACCATGATGAGAGGCATAGGTTAAAATCTTAATAAAAAGGCCATCGAAATCTAAACAGAGGTGTAATGAAAGCAGTAACCTTATATTGCTAAATGAGTAGGTTCAGGGGATAACCATAACGAATAAATAACAGGATTCAGGTCTACCTTCTTTTCTTCACAGGCTTGAGGATCTTGATGATGCATTTCTCATTGTTGTTAACATTGATGCCCTCAAAGACTTCGCTGTATTTTCCTCTACCAACTTTCCTGACAACTTCATAGTCATCCTGCTCACTGATCAAAGAGACATTATACTTGTTAGAAACCAATAATTTAAGGGTCGGGAAACATGATTGAACAATAGTATAAATAAAGTTTAAAGCTGTCAGTCACAGCATGACTGTCCAAAGGACTGGGAGTAATAACTAGAATGTTGCCGGATGAGAATAGATTCATCGTTGTGAAGCAGAAATGCGTGCAAGCTACAAAAAAATTTCATGTGCTCACGAAAATTTCAGTTTAGTAAAGTTTAGTTTTTTCAGGGTAGGCACAGGTTATTCTTGCGTATTTTTGGCTTGGAAAGAGCAAAGAGAAGAGAAGACATCAGTCCTTGACATATTCAAAGTGTGAAACTTCTTTACATATTTGGCATACCCATGTCTATTCTACCTACAGCTGTTTCAGACAGAAGTTCTGATAACTACATATATGAACACTAAAGCAAGAATAAACGATGGCCAATTGCAACAACAATAAAGCAGACAACAGAGAAACTCTACTGTTAATATAAATAGCAAGTGCTGATTACAATCTTAAATCAATTCACTGAGCCAAAGGCATTTAGTAATCCAGAAACCATGGCTATTGCAATAGATTCCATGGATGAACTGGATTTATTTTATTGTGTGCTGCTCTACGGAGCTATTATATGAGCTAAACAAAGTTGTTTGCATGCTCCGTTTTTGCCTTTAAGACTACACAGAATCAGGATATAGGGAATATCCATATATGGTCTGGGGGCGAGTTAATAATAACTGAAGCCATCTGCAGCTCCTAACACCGAAACCAGTTTAATGCAAGCCAAATCGATCGAAAAACTGCCAAACTAAGAGAAGATGCTTTCACACAAAATCGCCAAACCAACACAGTTTCTTAATTAAGGTAAATGGCCAAAGAAATGCATTCACAGGCTCACGCTCCTCACAGCACAAGCGGGTGATGAAGCATCCACTAAATCACTTTTAAATACCTTTTATATAGCTAATAGATAACGCTTTGAACCCTAATAATCAGCGGATGATATATGATCAGGGAGTCCAGCCTAATTAGCTGATTATGCCAGTTGCACAATACTAAAGTGAACATGTGTAACTGACAAAATCACTTGAATCAATCAAGACAAGCACAAGGGGAAAAAATCACATCTTTGAACCACACCTGAACATTGCACTGAGCGCAACCTGACAATTAACTGACCAAACAATTAGCCACACGTACATACGCTCGCACCACGCCCAAAAAAAAAACGAAACCAAGTTACGGTTACGCGCGGTATGGGGCGGCGGATTCGAGGGCTGGGCAACGCGACGGAGGGACGGGAGGAGAGAGCACTGAACACTGACCCCCATTGGACGGTGAGCGCCTCGTAGTCCCAGTCCTCCTTGGGGCGCAGAACGTTGACGTCGGTGTAGACCCTGGCCTTGGACATGGCGCCGGCGCCGATCCGGATCCAGCGGCGATCGGGTGAGCCGATCGACCGGGCGCGACGGCTCGGCGGGGATAGTGATACGGCGGCGGACACCGGTGGCTTTGCTGTGTTCCGGTAGTCTGACGGCCCCCACCGCCGGCGGCGCTAGGGTTTCGACGATGAGGTGAAGGGGGAGAGGGAAAGGAATCCCCTTTTTTCTCTTTCCTCACCCGGAGAAAGAAGTTTTGGGGATGCATATAGTTGGGGGACACGTGAGATGCGGTGGTCCGCGTGTCTGACTAGTGGGCCCAACCGCCGCCAAAGGTTTGGCCGGGCCCCACGCAGCTTTGTTCGCCGGCGGTGGGGTCGTCTCCGGCGATCAGATTTTCTCGCTCCGTGACGAGCTGTCGTTGCTGCTCCGGCCAACCAGCAAAGGTCAAGAGGAAACGTTCGTGCCCATCGACGTTACCAGAGGCGACAATGGATACCCAACTCAAAAATTCAGTGGCGGAGCGCAGTAGAGTCATCCATCCTGTTTTATAATTAAAAAAAATATATAAAAATTTACTATCCACAGGATTTACTATCCCCTCCTCGTCCAATTTGTATCGTTTTATTTTATATTTCATCAGTTTTAATTATAATTTATTTGATTTTTATATAATAATAAATTTGACCGCTCGTCTTATTTTTAAAAATTATACGGCTTGGCTTATGCGGCTTCTCTAATAACTAATAACCAAGAGCTTATCTCTCTTATAAACATGCTCTATGGGTGCTACTAGGAAAAAAGCTTGGTAAAGATAAACATATCTTTAATCTTTTCCTTTCCCACTAATAGAGAAGAGAGAGCCCAAAAACAAAAATAGTATTTTTCTCACTTTTACATCTAAATTTTAGCCACATATCCAAACAAATGTATGCTAAACTTTAGCCATGAATAAACTTCAATATAGACAATCTAAACAGGCCAGTAGTGGGTTGTATCACGGGCGTGTTCATCTTGTGATTCTCTGTTGAATGAATATACAGCACATGTACATGTACAACTTTTTTTTTTGAACAATATGTACATGTAGAACTTGTTAAGCCTTAAGCGTAACAGAGATTAAGCTAACCGAGTGCTAAACTATACGCCAGGCTTAAACCATGACAGTGAAGCTAACCAATGCGACGAAGTCATCCAGATGAGCAACCGCCGTCTCGAGGGCGTGCGCTGCCCTCCTAAGCTCCTCGCGTATGCTCGCCTGCCGTAACAGAGTGTCAGCTTCGGTTTCAGCCGGTGGTGCGGGCGCCGACACAGCGAGGAGTAGCAGACGGTCGGCTGTGTCGGCGACGGCCTGCAGCTCGCGGCGCCACTTGGCGAGCCAGCGGCTGCCGTCGACCTCCACCATGTCGTCGTCACTGGTGGTCTCAAGAGCTCCACGGATCCTGATCACCAGGAGACGCATCCTGCGCATGTCCGGCTCCTCCTCCGGTGTCAGCGTCAGGGAAGGCAGCCAGTCCACCGGTGGCGTCGTCCTGAGCTTGCCGATGGCTTGCCGGACGTTGTGCATCACCATGGTGAGGCCGGTCCTTATCATGCTGCCAAGGAGAGGAGCAGCGAGCACGAGCTCTGCATAGTTTAACCCAGATCCCATCCTTGACTTGCCAGCAAACCCTTCTTGATGAGCCTGCTTACTACCGATCAGCTTACTGGACCCCATCGACTTGGGAACTGGGCCCACCATTGTGCAGGGACCACTAAGACCACCATTGGCGCGTCCTTCGTCGATGTCAGGTGCGTGACGGCCATCGCCGTCACTATCATCACTACTACTAGTGCCTCCATCTTCGCTGTCGTCGCCGTCGTCATGACCATCATCTTCTTCTTCTATGGCAGCATGTGGTGGTGACGAAGTTGACCGCTGCAGGAGCGTGAGGAAGTCGCCAATGTTGGAGGCGTACACCTTCTCCAACACGGCCACCGTGCGTCTCAACCGAGACGCGTCACGGTCGACGCGACGGAACAGCCAAATCAGGATGCGCTTCATCACGGCGGTGTCCTGCTTGTAATTCCCAGCAGACGCCTGCTGCTGATCCCTAGCGTGCAGCAGCCGTCGCCTCTGACTCTGCCCGAACGACTGGAGCACCTTGTCGCCGTCGAGCGCGGCGTCGCGGAGCTCCAAGAGCCACTCGCCCAGCCACCGCCGCCGCCTGTGGATCTGGACTTGCTCGGCCTCCTCAACGGTGCTTTGGAGCATGATGACAAGCATGCGCAGGTGATACAGCAGATGCTCGTCGACGCACTCCTCTGGGTACAACCACTCGGCCGCCGTGGACACCATCCGAGCAACGAGCTTGACGATCGCCGCCGCCATGATCACCTGCTCAAGGACCTCTTGCACCTTGCCCTTGTTGGCCCGAGACGACGACATTGCGCTTGTGCCTAACCAGTAACCACCACCCAGAGAAAGCTAAGGCACCACCAGCAGACTTGGCCTTTGCGCGGCTCATCTGATCGATCGATTCGTGTGATATAGCTAGCTGCTCCACCTAGTTGCTGGTAGATACGACGCCAAGGTAGCCGTACGTGCCAGCACTCCATGCTTTGTTGTTCGATGGGATCGAAGCAAAAAATCACAGTGCATGTACGTGGTGCGGTGGAATTGAGGCGACAACCGGACCGCCGGTCCGCATATTTCGGACATTTCCAGACCAAATGGCGCTCAACCATATGGGGCTAGCTCATCTCATCGATGGTGTCGCCATCGATCATCGCGTTGTGCTTGGAAATTGGAGTCTAAGAGGACACTCGAAGAAACGTAGTCCCGTCCAAAAAAAATAGTTATAGGATACGTGCACGTGTTATTTTCTCAACTTTGGCTCAATTTATTGCAACATTTATATTTTTAAATAAATTTGTTACAAAACTAGATTTAAAGACCTTTCTAAAATGATGTATTATAAGTATTAATATTATTTTTATATAATTGGTCAATATTGTAAAAAGTTATTTTTTCGGGAAGTGAGAACTAATCTTTTTGTTGGGACGGAGGGAGCACGATGTATGTTCATGTCCGATCCGCCGCCACGGGCAGCGTAACCGACAGCACCGTGGTAACCACCATCATCCGCTACGGCGTACAATCTAAACATGGTGGAGAAGCAGCTGGACTAGCTGGCGATGGAGTATTTTACTTGGTCCTTCTTTTTTTTGTTCGACCATTCATATCACCTCCTAACCGGCCGGCATGGATAATAAGAACAAGACCAGTGAGGCATGCATCTATACACTAATGAGGCATGAAAAATGGTAATGGTTTGAGAAGGAGGATGATGGTTTGAGAGGGAGGATGAGAAGCTCCCAAATCTAGGGGTTTGGAGGGGAAATTTGGGAGAGCATGTAAAATAGGAGGGAGTTTAGGAGCCCCACTGGAGAATGTTTTTTTGTTTTGCTTTGGCTCCTAAAATTTAGAGTAGGAGCCATTTAGGAGCTTCACTGGAGATGCTCTTAGCCGGCCGGCATGGATAATAAGAATAATCTCTGTCACCTCCATTATATATGCCAGCTGGATAAATACTGGCACTTCGGCACCGATAACAGTTATGAGTTTGCACAATATGATTTTCGCCAAGGGGAACATTGGATCCATACGAACTATAATTTTTGGTGGAAAGAAAAATTAACACATGCGTGGTTTTCCAAGTTAATTATGCATAGCTAGAAATCCAAGATATCATTGGCATGAAAGCAAGTTTTACTAGTGCTACTTGTAAGAGTGGCAAAGCCGCCAAACACTTGTAGTACGTAATTGCCATCACAAATTCATGACACGTAGTCATTCAACGTCTAAATACAGTACTCGTCAAACTAGGCAAGGGACTTTTTCGTTGAGGGAGTGTAGGCAAAGGCACTTTTCAGGTTCCCACCAACAAAACTTTTTCCAGTGGAGGCCATGGCATGGAGTGCAAACAAGCACACACACAGAGTTAGTGCTCCTCTCACCTCCATCTTGTCTTTTGAGAATTGGAGTGCAGTGCAGGCGGCTCTGCTGGTGCCGTATCACCATGGGCACATTCATCACCGTTCACCTCGGCGAAAACTACATCCACCTCGCTAGCTCGATCATCACACTTGTAGAGATGTGTGGGGTGCGTGACGTGTGCCTTTATCTTCTTGCACACCGGCCGCCGGTGCTCTATAACTCTATCATTCGTATCGTCGTCGTCACTTCACTACTTGCGCCTGCTCATTTATTTCCTGCTACCGATCATCCATCGAGCTCTAGCTTCTACTCCTATCTGAATCGAAGGACAAAGTAATTAATGGGCGCCAGCATCGTCATGAGTCCACCAGCGGCGGCGCTCCTGGTGGTGCTCTTGGCAGCAGCCAGCGCCACGTCATGCACGGCGCAGCAGCTCCGTCGCAACTACTACGCCGGCGTGTGCCCGAACGTGGAGTCCATCGTGCGCGCCGCCGTGACGAAAAAGTATTAAGAAACCTTCATCACGGTGGGCGCCACGGTGCACCTCTTCTTCCACGACTGCTTCGTCGACGGCTGCGACGCCTCCGTAATAGTGGCCTCCACTCCCAACAACACCGCCGAGAAGGACCACCCAGTGAACCTCTCCCTCGCCGGCGACGGCTTCGACACCGTGATCCGAGCCAAGGCCGCCGTTGACGCCGTGCCACGGTGCAGGAATCGCGTCTCCTGCGCCGACGTCCTCGCCATGGCCACCCGCGACGCCATCGCCCTCGCCGGAGGCCCGTCCTACGCCGTCGAGCTCGGCCGCCTCGACGGCCTCACCTCGTCGGCGAACAGCGTCAACGGCAAGCTCGCGCCGCCGTCGTTCGACCTCGACCAGCTCACCACGCTGTTCGCCGGCAATGGTCTCTCCCAAACCGACATGATCGCGCTCTCGGCGGGCCACACGGTGGGGTTCGCGCACTGCGGCACGTTCGCCGGGAGGATCAGAGGGTCGTCGGCGCCGGACACGACGATGAACGCCAGCCTGGCGGCGAAGCTTCGGGAGTGGTGCCCGGCCGGGGTGGACCCGAGGATCGCCGTGACAATGGACGTGGTGACGCCGAGGGTGTTCGACAACCAGTACTACAAGAACCTGCAGGTGGGGATGGGCCTGCTCGCGTCGGACCAGCTGCTGTACACGGACCCGAGGTCCAGGCCCACGGTGGATGAGTGGCCCAAGAGCAGCGACGCGTTCAGCAAGGCCTTCGTGGCGGCTATCACTAAGATGGGCCGGATCGGGGGTCAAGACGGGGGCCCAAGGAAACATACGCCGCAACTGCGCAGTGCTTAACTGATTGATGATGATAATTCAGCGCCGCAGTTTCTTCAGACCTGTTGTTATGTTAGTTATGTGCTTTGTAACAGTTGTGCTTGGCTATCATAATCTGACCAAAAAGACTACATGTGAGGACTAATATAAGTTCAATATAAAATCATGCTGCTACACACACAGCAGCAGAGCCCATAAGGCTTAATTTCTTCCAGGTGACTTACCAGGGACTAGAAAAAAAACAGATTCATTCAAATTGCTAATACAGAGTATCACTGTACACCATTCCGTTACTATAAAATAACTACTGAATCAATACACAAAATTCAAAGATATACAGGGACAAATAAAAGAATGTCACTACTGAACCTCCCGCAAGGACTATGTTAAAAAGGAAGGCCATGGAAACATGCACATCTTACAATCAAGACAGGTGAAACAACTAAAAAAGATTGAAATGCTGGGAGTCAAAAAGCCCAGGAATCATGTTTTTTACAATGCTCCCTGTGGTAATGTCTAGGGACTGACAGGTCATCATACGTTGATGTCTGCTCGGCTTGTTCTACCACCGCTTGAATCAGGTATTGATGACGAAGAGAATCTGTGGTATCTGTAGTTCTCTGATGAAGAGGACATTGGCTGCTGTGGACAGAGTGTGGGGGGTGGAGTTAGGTTTCGCTGTGCAGGCAGTGGAGTGACCCCGTTGTATTTGTAGCTCTGGCCCCCATAGCTACAAAAGGTTAGAAAATGAACGTGTCAACAAGATGCAGCTACTAAAACACTGATCATGCCCCCTCATATATCCAGTTTCAATCGAGAATTTTGGACGAAAAACACAAAATGTTCATTCCACCAAACAAATGTGCATGCGTCAGCAATTCGGAGGGACTCACCTTTTCTTTGGAACAGGTCATCATCATTCACTGTCTCCACACGAAGGATGGTATCTTCTCTGGGAGTGAGTGACCATGGGCTCGGGGAAGGAAGCTCATTCGAAAAATACCTTCTTCTTATCAACTGAAATATGCACCTCAGCAATTGTTAATAAATATTAAGATAGTGAGAATCACTAGCAAAATAGACAAAAATTATTTTGCACAAACCATGCGGAAAAACTTGATCAGAGCTTCTTTATCGTATCTTGCTTCTTTGGCAGCCTGTATTTAAAGGTCAAGCCTGTCACTAAAAAATTCAAACAGCACAGAGCATACAAAATCAACGAGAAAAATACTAAGTCTTTTTTTTCCCACTAGTCAGACAATCTATGGACCACCACACTATAGGCAGTCAATGTGTAAGACATCAAACAGCACATAATGTTATTGGAAAGCTTTACCGTGAGCAGACCAGAATTGCCAGGGAAGCTATCTGCGAGAGGAAGTTCTTCACTGGGTGAAAGAAGGCCTTGTTTTTCAACCCATTGACGAGCAACATCAACAAGATTCCCACTACTCACTCTTCTAGCATCTCTTGGAGCAATATCCACTTTGTTGGCAATCACTAGGTAAGGAACTGGTAGGCCACCTGGACCACCAGACCCCAAGAGGAGCTGAGAAGGTCCCAGATTCAGCAACCTCCACTGCCCATTTGTTTAAATTTGTTTTTGTCTTCCTCTGAGAGAGATCATAAACAAATATGACACCTGATACATAATTTCAGAAAAGGTCAGGAATTTTTAGACTACATGCTTGCAAAGACACTGCATTATCTGTGATTATTGAGTACCAATACGCTAAGAATATGTAACACACGAAAGATTCATATAGGGTCAAATAAATCACAGCATCCTACATCCCTGCCACTAGCCTTGGGTGGGGAAATTCCACAGACCGACGAGGAGGGCAGGGCCTCACCTCCTCTGTTTCCACTGTCCACTAAGATCTAAGACATAAACTCGTCTGTTGCCCTGCCATCCTCTGACCTTCCGCACTAAAACACACCAAATCATAACAACCATCTAGTACTTCACATCAATTAAGGCTTCAGTATGCAACCATATATTCAACAGAATTGGGTAAAATTGGATCATAAATAAGGTTTCAATTTTTTCCACATGTCATGTCAGACTCAGGTAGCTTCATTGTGTTTGGCAGAGCTGTAACAAGGTACGTACAGGAAACACAAGAAGTAGGATCATGGCTCTTCAGCACTATGGGTTTTCCCCTTCTCTATAGTCTATACTTGTACAAGCATAGTTTACTATAGCTCAGAAAATAAAATCACACTGAACAGGGATAATCTTACAGACTATGCAACTAAACTAGTTGTGGAGAAAAGTTAATGACTTCTACAAAGATGCAGCATTAGAATACTATATTTGCAGGGGGGAAATCAGAATACACCTACCATTAATTTGTGAATAAAAGAGTGAACGGCACTCTTTGTAGCGCTCATGTCCTGAAACATCCCAAAGCTCAACAAAGAAGTTTCTTTCAGCGTCACCCTTGATGCTATTAGACGAACTCCCTGGACTACTGTAAGTAATATGCTGAAATAATGGCAATTAAAGTTTATGTTAGAATAGATTTTAAAATTTAGAACAAAGTAAGTTAGCCACAGGATTACTTACTTTAACACCAACTGCACACCCAATTGTTTGGGCTGGTCGAGCAACTGCAGAACCATTTAATAAGAGATGCACCAACGAAGATTTTGCCCACACCTGGCAAAACAATTTAGGACAGTGGTCATCTCCCAGACTCCCCATGCAACTAAATAACTGGTACAGTCAATGATCCAGTGCGTCATCATTATTAGTACAAGATCAAATGCTTGTGCAGTGAGTTTATTTTGGAGAGCATCCACTCACTGCTAAGGAATGAACCCGGATTTGAAACTTGTTCCAAACTGTAATTAAGTAGCATAAATGGTCCTTCGATTACCTAAACATCATTTATATTGGTACGATGTTATCAAAAGAAGAAAAAAGAAACCATATCCATAATCATGAATTTAGCATATTTTAGAGGTTCAAGCAAAAATTATGTTTAGCATGACATTGGTAAGACTAAAGTACATGAAGAAATAGGTAAGACCCAAGTAAATGAAGGGATATCTCCTGTAAAAGCATACTATTTTAGTATTTTTTAAGAATGAAAAGGTGAACAATAATATCAACTGAAATGACTAGTTTCAAATTGGTTTTTGAATGCATTGGGAGGTTAATAAGCTCGATACACTCCACAGGTATTGATCTTACGTTAAAAATTATTATGATCCAAGCTGTGCTAAAACCAGGGACCGAGTGGTTTTCGAATCTGCTAGCTCTAGGATAACGGTTTTTATGATCTCTAGATGAAAATATTATGTTTTTTTCCACAGCAAAGCATGACACCATTTCCTTTTATTGCATTTTAGCCCGAATACTGAATGTGGTGCCCATTCTGGACAGAAGCATGTGTTGGCTCCAAGCTTTGCTCATAAATACCAAATTAATTATCTGTGGAGCGTGTCACCGTTTTTGGTGTGGAAGTGAGAATACACGGGTCAAATCGCAGCCAAAATGACACCAGATGAACTGACGAGTGCAAGAACTCATCAGTAGCATCCCCTGAATCACAGACTTCGATTGGCTCGTGATCTAATAATCTAGCGGCACTAAAGTTAAATTCCCACTAAGTCAGACCTGCGCAAGACGCGCAAGATTCGCTACTGCTAATCCGGATACAGGGACAGGCAGACTGACCTGAGTCGCCGACAACGAGAACGCGCACCTGGCCGCAGGGCGGCCCGCCGCTTAGATCCCGTCCGTTCCCCAACCCCGGTGCCGCCGCCGTCCCTCCCAGAACCTCATCTCTCACTCCCTCCTTCTCCTCGACCCTCGGGACCGGAGCGGCGGCGCGCAGGGCGACCGGCGGCGGAGAGCAGAGAGAGGAGGAGAGAGGGGCGGACGGAGGAGCGACCTGCGGCGGGTGGAGGCGCGGAAGCCGAGGTGCGGGCGGCCGCCGCCGGCGGAGAGAGTGGAGGAGCAGGGAGGATTTGGTGGAGGCGCCCGCTGGGTTGGGGGAAGAAGAAGAAGAAGAAGAAAAAGAAGCTCTTACACGTGGGCCCATATGCTGGTTAGTTGATAGTATAGGACGTGATTTGATTGGTTTCCTGGCTCGCATGAGGTTGAGCAGGCCTCTTTGCATCGTCAAGATGGGCCCGGATCGAGGTCAAGATGGGGGCCCAAGGGAACATATGCCGCAACTGTGCAGTGCTCACGTTTAGGTTTGAGCTGACTGACGTGGTGGTCCCCGCACTTGTTCGAGCTAGAGCTAATTGGCATGCTTATTGCATACTATTGTTATTTTAAGAACTAATTGAAATGAAGTAAAAAAAAGGACTAATCGAAAATGTTTATCTGCACAAGAAAACTAATTTCTATGTTTATTTCATGATGGAATGGAAGGAAAAAAAATAAGAAATAGGAGTAGGCATTATTTGTATTACATATGTTCTTTATAGCTCTTCATGTTGCTGTGGATTGTCAGATTGTCTTCGCCGTGGACAAAATACTGACTGAACATTGGCATTATTCCATGTTCACACACCACGCGACCGAATGACCTAAATAAATAAAACACACTTGTTCGCAATCTAGCCAAGGCACTAGATAGTGTGTTTTGTTCTCTACCTGTCATATCCTTTCTATTAGGTTGGCAATCATCACCAGAGACCATGCAAAGCAGGGATATTTGGCCAAAGTGGACATATCCGTTCTTTTCCAAACTCCCCCCCCCCCCCAAAAAAAAAAAAGTGGACCCGTGGATGGGAGTATTTTGGTGCACTATAGGCTCCGGCCTTTTACATCATCACCTCATTCTTTTTCAAAATGAGGTATCACCATGCAGGAAGTGCCCTTCATGGAGCCATGCTTGGGTAACGATAATGCTCAAAAACATAATCTTGTTTAATTTGTTACAATTCATCAATGTTTATTATTGTTGTCGCATGTAGAAAAAAATTCCATGATTGTGTGGCATGTAAAAGTTGAACGACTGGGAAGGACATCAAGGCCGGAACGAGGGGAGGGATCTGCACTACGGTGGTATGATCAAGTTGGAAGACATGGATCCCAATGATCTATCTCTTCATTAATGATGCTCGCCAAACATCACCTTCCATATCATCTTCTATTTTGGAGGCCTATTCTTAATTTCCAACACCCGATATTTCCTACATATTTAGGCTAAAGTAAGCAAATGCATTATTAAATAGTGGAAAGAAAAGGAAATAGTAGATGCTCACAGCTTGATCTTCTTCCACCACTCGGTCCATGTTGATATTCCATTCTCCGATTCCAACCGAGACCAGTTTGTTTCCTCATAATTTTCTCCAAACTGTCAACTCAGTCTTCAACTTGTCCCATTTGTTCTTAAGCTGAAGTTTTTTCAACATGATACCAGTACTTTGAAAAAAACCTATCAATCACCTCAATATAGCCCACATTGTCGGTGTGTGTTTTGTCTATTTCCTTTTCGAACTTGTTCAGCAACAACGAGCAAACAAGAGTGGTGCTGATCTTCCAATCATATAATCCACTATGCATGATTTATCACTACAACAATTTAAATTATCTACAAGTTAGTTTGTGAACAATGCAAATAAGGCAACAATTTATACCCCATTCATCATCTCTAGTCCTTTTGGTCGTCGCAGGACGTCTTCTAGACCCGGCAGCGGCTGGCCAGCCGCAGCCGCGCCCTGGCCGCCCTGGCCGACCGCGTCTTGGCCCTGGCCTCCCTGGCCGGCGCAGCCGCGCCCTGGCCGCCCTGGCCGGCCCGGTCTTGGCCCGCAAGCCTGTGAGGGAGCTAGGGTTCCAGAGTTTAGACGAGGAAGACCAACACGCGCGAGGAAGACTGTGGAATCGGAGGAGGAGGAGGCGGACGGGTCATCTCCGGCGATCTCCTCAGTAGATCAGATCATGCAAGCAACCGTTGGCCACTCCACCTCCAGCCATGCCAAATCCACGTAGCCTCCTCACATGATCCAATCCTATTTCACATCCAATATCCAGTCGTACTACGGCCATGAATTTATTTGCCTTTTTCTCTACTTCTGGATCTAGCTTATCATAGCTAGTGTACAACACAGACAGCACATAGCTCCAAACACACATGATACCTTGCTTCATCTCATCCTCTCACTAGCTTACCTGACGACAGCTCAGTAGCCTGATGAACAACGCAATGATAATTGATCTGCATGCTGCAGCGGTCACAAGGTTGGGCTGGCGCACTGCG
>JACEFO010000058.1:0-11105 GCA_015342445.1 Digitaria exilis
GGGATGTCATGTCTCCCCAAGGAATCTGCGACAGTGTGAAGTACATTGTGCCCTCGCCACTCTCCGGATCCGGATGATCTGATTGTGGACGTCATTAGGAGCGACATGAGAACGAGCCGGACGGGGTGGTTCCTCGCGAGCCTGTCTGTACCCTTCGTCTTTGCCGGCGGAGCTACCGTAATGGCTGCTCTGCCGTTTTGCTGGGGGTGTTCGATGGTGGGAGGAACTCTCGCTTTTTGAAGTGGAGAGGATGCCCTCCAGGCGCTCGACCATAACTTGCTCGCGGCTTCAAGTCGAGCTTTGGCGAGGTCGATGTCAGGGGTAGCTTTGAAAATCCTCAAAGACGCTGACAGCGACATGATGTTGGCCGTAGGTGATTGAAGATTCCTTCTTTGTCAAATTCTCTGGTGAGATTCTTCCTTTTGATGTGGCGACACCTGAGGGCACGGATACGGTTTGCGCTCGATACGGAGTTCCGGTCTGCATCCGTTTCTCCGTCGACTGTTGGAGCATCGTCGGAGACGGCTTCGTTGTCGCTGTCTTCGCGAAGGGTCGCGCAAAACTGACGGTCGGGGTTGATGAGCTGGCTTGTTCGTCGTCAGAGAGACGATGAAGAGTTCTCTGCCTTCCTGGAAAGGATGCCAGAGGGGAAGTACCCAGTACTCTTGAAGGTGTCCTCAGCCGCTTTGGAGCGCCAGGCACGGGATCTATGGTCAGGCCAATGAACGATAACCCCCGAGGGAGTCGTGGTCATGAAAAGATCTAGGTTGGCCTGCGAGTTGGGGGGAGTTTCTTCTTCAGATGGGTCTGGTAGATCGCGGTCCTGGTATGTTGTCAACCCGAAGAGGACTGAGGGGCACGCGAGCTATGTGATGAGTCTTCACCTCACGGGGGATTTAGGGGAGCCCGTGGGGTGTGTTGTCACGGTCCTGATTGTAGACCCTGGTAGGAGGCAAAAAGTGATCTGAAGTCCTCCAGGGAGTCGTGGACGCGTGGCTCGAACCTGCTGCTTGACAGGAGCAGGGTTGGTGTTGTTGTTGTTTGCCCGAGCTTTAGTTTTGCTTCGGGCGCCATGTACTCCTCCGCAGTAGGATACGACCCGAAGATCGTGTCAGAATTTGGAGTTTTCTGTGATCGCTCGCGACATGACCTACGCGGGTGGCGGAGCTGACGCAACCGTCTCACCGCGTAGTTCGCGTCGGAGCGTGCCGTCCTGGTTTGCGATGCAAAGCAGGAACCGAAGATGAAGGTCGCGCCCTTCCCCTCGAACTTGGTGACGATGGAGGCGCTGAAGGATGCCATCGGATCTTTTAGCGAGTTCTCGACGAGTGAAATCCCACGGACGGCGCAAAGTGTCGGCGAGTTATGCTGACTAGGTTCTCAAAGGGGATGCCCCGAGAGAAGGGTTTGAGGAGAAGTCGTCGAGAATCTAGAACCAAAGGTGACAAGAGACGATTTAGACAGGTTCAGGCCGCAATATGCGTAATACCCTACGTCCTGTATGGTGTATCTTTGTATTGATTAAGCTGTTCGAGGGGGTCCCTGTCCCTCCTTATATATTGCCGGAGGACAGGGTTACATGGAAACCGTATAGGATCAGGAGTCTTTTACAAGTTAATCTCTAATTTCCTAATACAGCTTAATCCAAACCGACTAGGACTAATCCTTGTCTTGTACGTCAAGTCTTGAACTTGGGCCGGCCTGCCAAGGTTGTGTAGTCCATTAGGACTCTACGTCGTCACTGATCCCGCCACAGATGAAGTGCCATTGCCATGATTAACGTCATTACGCAAATGCCATGATCTCCATAATAGAAGAAGAATTTGTGCTCTTTGATCCACATCTATCCTCTCTAGCAAACAGATGAGGCCAATCAGGACCTGATTTAGTGATACTCTCCTCAGGCACTAGCGCCCATTCTTCCCTTAATTCTTCGCGCCATGCTTTGGCCTTAGTACATGAGACAACTACATGGAAGGCATCTTCCTCTTCACAACCGCACACTCTGCAAGTGTTGTTCTCTTCAAGATTTCTCCTTTTCTATTTTGTGCAATGTTGCTAGGCCATCATTTGCTAAGCCTCCATGCAAATATTTTCACCTTTTCCTGGACGGGAAGTTGACCACAGGTTGTCCCACAATTTTCGTTCACCTTCCTTTGAGCCGCTAGTTGAGGTTCAGTTATGCTCAATTAGGTTTTCTTGCATGGCCCACTCGATATGCACTTCGTACTGAGTACAAACCATTTTTCTCATAATGCCAAGCTAGCCATGTCATCTGTTTGGCATTCAGGTAATCTGATTTTTAGAATTTCTTCTGCATCATGTGCATGAAAAACACGCTTTATTACCTCAACATCCCACTCTCTTGATTCTGGCCAAATAAGTTGGTTCACGCCATCTTAGTCGACATCTGCTTCTCATTCCTGTCACCTTTAGGGAGGGCCTTCTAGCAATTCCAATTATATCTCCAATTTGTACTTTGGTCTCCACTTCCAATTCGCTATATCAATCCCTTTTTGAGCAATTCCAGGCCCGTGTTTCTATTCCTTTCCATGATGGCGAGGCAATCAGATGGGAACACTGTGTCAATTAGCTCACCTGTTGGATAGTACTTTGCTTTCAGAACCTGGGAACATAAGCTATTTGGGTGTAAAATAAGCCTCCATGCTTGCCTCCCTAACAATGCCTGGCTAAAAGTTTCAGATCCTTGAAGCCCATTCCTCCCATTTGTTTGGGAAGTATCATCTTGTCCCATGCAATCCACTGGACTTTCCTTTTCTCTGTTTCGTCACCCCACCAGAAGTCCCTAATGAGTTTCATATAATCCTCACAGTATCCTGCCGTGAGTTTGAAAACTCCCGTAACATAGGTTGGGATGGCCTGCGCTACTGACTTGATTAACACTTCTTTTCCTCCTGATGACATATATCTCTCTGACCAACCTGTAAGATGCTTTGCAAAACGCTCCTGTGTGGGTTGGAAGCGTTCTACCTTCATACGACCCTCTGGGACAGGTGAGCCCAAATACTTCTCTTTGAAATATGTATTCTCCACTTGCAAGATTTATTTTATTTCCTCTTGGCATGATTCAGTGCTTTGTTGTCCAAATAGCAGAGAACATTTACTCGGGATTATAGATTGTCTGTGCTTTTTTCAACAAGGTCTAGAGCTTGGCGAACACATAGTGCTTGTTGTGGGCAGGCTTTAAAGAAAAGGAGGCTATCATCTGCAAACAAAAGATGTGAAATGCCAGGTGCCCGTTGACATACCTTTGGAGTCCTGCAGGTTATTATTGTCGACCGCACTGCCCAGAGCCAAAGATAAACCTTCAGTCACAAAGAGAAACAGATATGGTGATAAGCGGGTCTCCCTGTCTGAGGCCTCTCGATGGTATGAAAGATTCCAGAAGGCTGCCATTGAAACACACAGAGTACCTGACTGAAGTAACACATGCCATGACCCAAGAAATCCCACTTTTGATTAAAACCAAACTTTACTAGTGCTCCTTCCAGGAAAGGACCAATCAACTCGATCGTAGGCCTTTGATAGGTCCAATTTGTAAGCACAAAAAAATTTGCCTTTCATCACTTGCTCTATGTATTGCATGGATGCATTCGAAAGCTATTAAAGCATTGTCGGTAATCATCTCTACCCGGGATGAAAGCACTTTGGGTTGGCGAGATAATATCATTGAGCAGGGGCCGTAATCTATTCACCATACATTTTGAGACAATTTTATAAATCACGTTGCATAGACTTATGGGGCGAAAATCCTTTAACTCGTCAGGTTGATCCTTCTTAGGGATAAGTATGATGGATGTATCATTTACACCTTCTGCCATCTCCCCAGTTTCAAAAAAATTGCGTACTGCAGCAGTCACCTCACCTCGTAGCATGTCCCAATTTCGTTGAAAGAAACGGGCTGAAAGCCATCTGGTCCAGGGGCTTTGAGTGGACCAATCTGGAACAATGCATCCGAGATCTCTTCATCGGTGAAAGGTTTACATAGCTCTTCATTCATCTCCGTGTGACATGTCTTTGGTATAATTCCAAAAGGGGCGATTTATCAATCTGTTCATAGTTCTTATATAGCTTTCTTAAAAAATGAGGTTGCCATATTCTCTAATTCTTTTTTTATTTTCAACAAATCGACTATCTTCATCCTTCAGCCTTCTAATTTTATTTTCCTTTGCCCTCCGGGTAGCCTTGCGATGAAAAAACTTTGTATTACGATCTCTATATTCTCATCAGTCATATTTGTTTCGTATTTATATATTATTAAGACAACATACTACTCTAATGCATAACTTTGTAATGTTTGTTGTATAGGTTCTCGTGTACACACTACGTCTCATGCAACACAAAGTTTTTTTTTTCCTTTTCTCATTCTTCTCTCATATTTGTTTAGAGTGACACATAAGCAAAGTGCCCTATGCGGCTCCGGCAGGCGGCGATGGCACTCCGCCTGCCTTGTCATTGGTACTATTCGTTCTTCCAATCTCCTTTTTCCTCTTCCTATGTCTAATTTCGGTGTTATTCGGTATTAAAAAAACCGAACCGAAAATATTGATACCAAACACGTCGCTTTTAATATTTTTTTTTGTGTACCGATCAGTTGTTGAATCATGAAAAACAAAAAAAAGTAAACACCGAAATACCAAACCGAATTGTTGGTTTAAACTGAATCCTCACCCCTAATGTTTCAAGATTTCGATATTTATGTTGGTCATCCCACTCCTCCGCTAGTAAGGTGAGGCTAAAGTACTGCACAACTAGCACACTTCTTTTATTTCCACATGCACACATGGGCCTTCGAGATTTATTTTTAAAAGTTTTATGGGCCAAGCCCAAAATTACAACGGTTTCCCTCTTGCGAATCATTCATCAAGTCTAAATGCGTAACTTACTAAATCTACTAGCAGGTAATTCTAAACACCGACATGATTATTTATTCATTGATTGTTTAAAAAAACTCATAATCTATCTATCTATAAAAGAACGAGCTGAATTGAAAACGTTTCTCACCTAAATTGGGTCCGCCGTACCCCTCACATTGGACCCACGTGTAGGCGTTGAGGGAGATTGGATAAGGTAAAAACCCACCAAATCAAGAGTTAGAGAATTTTTCTACCAAAAATTAATTATTTTTGTTACCGATGTTTTTCTACCCACATCATGCATCCTACGCTCCATCTGACCGTCCACGGCACGATCGGATCCTCGATTCTGCCTGGGCCTTTGCGCGTCATTAATGAAAACAGCAAGCAGCCGTGCAGTGGGCCTGGGCCTTCGCGCTTCGTGGCGCCCGACTACGCGCTCGCCTCCTCCTTGGTGTCGGCAAGGCTCCCTTGGCACGCCTGCAGCCCAGCTGTCCCCTGCAGCGCCTGCCCACTGCGAAGTGATCCTGTTGCAGCAACGGCGTGGCTCCTGCTGCTCCAAGCTCCGGCTGGCTAGTGCAGTAGCGCCTAGCAAGTAGCAACTGGTGGCCTCGTGCAGAAGGAGAAGACACGGAGGATTTGATTTGCTGACGTTTCTTTTATGGAGCGAGTCCGTAGAGAACTGAAGCAACGAGATGTGCGTGCATAAAAATATGAACCCGGGATTGCAGGGCTATGTGGTTCTACGAGAGATCACGATATGAAAGTAAGCGTAATCGGCTAATCGCAATCAATAAGTTGAGCTATGGGCATAAGCTATTTTTCTTTGTTAATGTAGTGAGACATAAATGTGTTGCTACCGATCTTAATTGGAACAAAAAGATATTTTTTGTCAATCAATGAGTAGCGGTGTTATTCAGGCAAATTTCAAAAGTTAATGAACAAAAGAATATCTTTGTGATAGTAATTAGTATGCATGGTACGTAATTGATGATTGAAAGAAATAGGAGTATAAAAATAAATAGGTTCGTCTAGGAGAACAAAAGGTGGAGCTATTATCACAAATGTTTTTTATAAAAAATATTAAATATGCAATAATCGCCTCAGAGAATAAACGACAACCAATATGGGTGGGTGGCATCTCACATTTGAATTGATCGAATCGTTTCTAAGAGAGAAGATAAATAATTTTGTATCGCGTGCGTATCGCACGTGCGATTTTGCTAATTACACTTGGAGGAGGTCAGGAGGAGGAGGCAAAACATGACAACCACGAAAAATTTGTCGGACGTGTGTGGTTGAAGCTGCAAAGAATAACGCACGGGCCTGACACACGGCGTGTTTCAGGCTCCATGGTGCGGAGGAGAACCAGCCAGATATACACGCAGTGGAGGGGCTGTCGAGCCGAGTCTGCGTCTGAGTTGTTGGGCTGTCAGCTGTCGAGGCATGCATGTCCCTGTTCATGGACGTTTTTTTTAGCAAAAATCGTGACATATACGAACTAACTGTAAACAAGAAATAACTAATCTTCCTATGCATCACTACAATAGAACTATCAGTTCTTTCTCAAACGCACCCACCACCGCCGGTTTGAATTGTTGATTTGAATCGAAACCCGGGGTGAAAATATACATTATGGTCAGTTCCAACCTCAAACCAATGATCAAAATGAAAAAGTCTTTTACCGCTGGTCCCTAATCACACTACGAAGTACGAACCATCGGTGATAGATGGGTTTTCACCGCTGGTTCGTATTGCGACCCGGCGTGAAAATAGACCACGACGGGTCACTATATCTCTGCGCTGCTATGTCATGTGAAAGATGAATTTCTAGGAGACATGGCAAAAAATTATTTCCATGCTAACACTTTGTACTAATTAGACTATCAAGGCTTATTCAAAGCCAAAAGCTTACAATATGGAGGGTTCAACATTAAAGAGAAAACATAAGGGGGAGTCACAATTGGTGTATCGACTCTACATGCTAACAAACCGTGAGCACCAGACTCTCATTGAAAATTTAGAAGTGAGGTAATCCATAAATCAAATCCAGCAATTGTAGGTCGGAGTAATTTTTGTGATTTTTGTTAAAAGAAAAACAGAATTTTTTTTTGTAGAATATCCTTGTGGGATTAATTACCAGGCATGTTTCAGAGGCGGTTCTCGGCTTTGTGCATATCATATCTCGTATAAATCTTTTAACGATGAGTTCGTTACAAATATTTAATTTTTAGAACTGTCTATAACGAGCTGTTGAAAAATGCAGCCATCCCTGGCCCAGGTCCGCAGCACAGAGGACCAGCAGAGGAGCCTCCATTGGCTATCTCCCGGAGTGCCAGTAGATCGGATCGCTGCTCCGCCTGACGCCGCTGCGTTACGGCAGCTCGTGAACGAGGGGATCACACGATGTCACTGGTCCATTGGTGGCTCCCGAGATCGGATCTTCGCAACCCCATTGCTTTCATGGAGCCAGTGACCGTCGCCTCTGGGCTGCGTACATCGGCCCACTTGCATCGCTGTAGCTTCCAGGTGCCGCCGCCTCCTGCCTCCCAGAGTTTATGGTGGCTTTTCCATTCCATCCCTTCTATCACCTGTATGCTGGTCCCTCGCTGTTGCCCCTACAGCATCAGCCAGGTCGCTCCTTTCTCAACCACTACGGGGCTCCTCCACTCCCATCCCTTTGCCTCGCCCTCTCATCCCAAGGTCGCTTTCCTCCTTCCCTTACTCCCCCACCACACCCAGGGCGTGCTATGGTCAGGGTTTACGAAACCACTGGGAACCGGTCTGGTTTCCGCTCAAACCGCCCCAGACCGGTAGCGGTTTGGGGCGGTTTGAATTGAAAGAATGGAAAAAAATATCATAAAAATTTCTAAAAATACCAAGGTACGTGTAATCTATTTGTGTAATTTTTTTAAAATATTTGCTTATTTGGTATTTATTTCGGCAAATACAAGTTAAATAAAAAAAGAAAAAATAGTGGCCGGCCCATTAAGGCCTGTTAGGCCCAACCTTATCCTACCCTATCTAAAACAACCCCCACCCCCCCAACGGCTAGAATCCTCCCCCAGCTCCCGCCCACCCCTCCCCTCGTCGCCTAGTCGTCCGGCACCTCGCCGCCCGCCGCGATACACCAGCTAGCCGCCCAGGTGGGGCTGGGAACCGAGTCTGTTGGTCGGTAAGCCGAAGGGGTGCCAGATCTACCGTCCCCGGCCGGTAAGCCACTCGTGTCACCGTTTAGCCGTTCGCTCGGGGCGATTAGCCGACCGGCTTCTCTATAGGCCCAAGGTATATTTCATTTAGGCTATTTGTGATTTAGGTGATGGTGCTAGGATTATTTCATTTAGGCTATTTGTGATTTAGGTATATTTTGATTTAGGATATTATGATTTAGGTATGATTATGAAAGGGTTTGTTCATGAGAATGATTATTTTGATTTAGGCTATTGTGATTTAGGTGCTACGATTTAAGTATTGTGATATAGTTATATGTTGTGAAGTTGACATTGATATGTTTATGTTCGTTCCATGTTTGTAAATACGCAATGTCTAGTGGAGAGAAAGATGTTGTATGGCAACACGGTGTAAATCTTTACCTCGGTTGGAGATGCAACTATTGTCATATGTCCAAAGGAGGAGGTGGTGCCACTAGATTGAAACAACATTTGACAGGGCGCGGGTCAGAGGTCGTCCATTGTAGGAACATTTCAAAGGAGGTGCATGAGTACTTTCAGCATGACATTGAAAGGGCTAAGAAGGCAACTTCTGACCGGAATCGAGAGAAGTTGAGAAAGGAGGCGGTTGCAGCGGAGGGTAACTATCCCAGTGAGGAGGCTGAGCTGGAGCATGCCCTGAACCAATCGAGAGTGAAAGAGGAGTTCCGTCGTGGTGTGCAACAGAGAGGAGGTGCATACGAGCATGGAGGCGGTAGTGGTTCCGGGGAGTGTAACATCCCCGATTTTTGAACGGCACGAAGTTTGACCAAAAATCAAAATTTGGTCAAGATTCGACATAAATTTGAAGTAAATATATATAATTGATCACGGAGATTGCGAGAGCATGTTTGACACGAAAAATTGGATGAAGAAGAGTATGGGAATAGCTCAATTAAATGGAGGGAAGAAAAAGAGAAAAGTTACTATTCACTATCCGACAATAGGAATTTGAATTTCAGTTTTGGCCATGTTGAGCAGCAATGTTTGAGTGATCATAAAAATTTATTGGTGGATCTTTTGACCATGATACAAAAATGAAAGTTGTAAAGTAAGGTATAAAGAACAACTTTGTTTTTGGGTTCAGCTTGAGTTTAGATGTAAATCAAGGAGAAAAACATGGATGAAAATCGAATCAGCAAAAGGGTTCAGTAAAATCAGAGTTAAAGTGGCTGAGATAAAAATTCTCAAATTAAGCTCAAACCGTTGAGAATCTGAAAGAGGTCCAAAAATAACAAATGAAATTCAAGTCAAGGCAAAGAACTTTTGTGTTTTGAGGAATAGCATGTTCTATTCAATTTTTGGGAGTAATTTGAGTTTTGAATTTCTGAACAAAGTTAGGGTTTCAGAGTTCATATGCACACCCTAGCCGACCGATGAACAAGGTTCGAATTCGAGCGATTGAGCAAGAATTTGAGTATAGTGCCAAAATAGAAAATGAAATTGAATATGTCACGGACAAGTTTCATTTGGGGATCGAGGAGAGTTTGAATGGAAATTTGAAAGTAATTTGAAGAATTCGAATTTCGGGTCTGAATTTGGGGATAAAAGTCGACCAACATTGGAGCTTCGAATTCGCGCTATACACTGCTTGAATCGACAAGGTTGCAACATGAAAGTTGGAGCTCTATGATCCATCTATATGTTTCGTGTTTGGAGTTTGACAAGTTTAGAAGGAGTTTTGGAAGATATCGTGGTCGCAATCTCTCGGCTCCGAAGCTCGGATGGGCCAACAATGGCGGCCGACGTCGGTGGGAAGTCGGTGGCTCGGCCACGCGTCGCCGGGCATGGAATCGTCGTGGCAAAGTGATCAGCAGGAGCTGGCGATCGTCTAGGGTCGGCTCTCGTCGATATATACTCCTCCTTGGCCTCCTTCCTATCGCTTTCTTCTTCCCGCGTCGTTCCCGGTCGTTTTTCGGTCGCCGACAAATCTCACCGTCGCGCGCTCTGGTCTAGCCACCTCCGTCCGATTCCTCCTGCATCTAGCTTCACCTTGACCTTCTCCATCTCCCAAACCACCTCTTGTTCACCCTCGTCACCTCCAGAGCTGCCGCGCCGTCTTCTTCCTCAGCGGCTTCGTCGAGCTCGGTCGGGTAAGGCCGACCACCGTCGAGAGGGGTCCTGCAGTGGTGTTTGGGATGTTGGAGAGTACGGTGAGGTCGAGCGTGGGCTGGGGCTCGTGTAGGTCTTGTTGGTGGTTTGTTTGGGGGCTCGGTTCGACGTAGACGCGTCGCCGCCGCCGCGTTCGCCGCCGTGCGCACGTCCGCCATGGCGCGGCGCACGTGAGCAGGCCGCTTGGGTCGCGCGGTTCGCGGTTGAGGGTGCGTCTAGAGTCGCCTTGCCTCGCTGGTGCTCGAGGACCTGTTCTTCGGGGCTGTGTCGCCGCCGTTTAGCCGGCTGGCGTGCGCCACCGCATCGCCGCCGCCCGCTCCGTCGGGGGCTTTGTCGGGTAGTCGAGGGGGCAAAGGAGGGGGAATAGGTGCTTAGGGTCAAGGGGGTCCTATGGAGTGGGTTCCGAGGCAGGGGAGCCTCGCCGCCGGCGAGCAGCCGCGGTCGCTGGCCGGCGGAGCGCGTCCGCGCGCCGCGCTCCTCTGTTTTAAACGGAGGAAGGACCGCGGTTTAGAAGGAGGAGAAAGTTCGGGGGGTTTCTGCAAAACTGCCTTTTAGGTTTTCTAAATAGATTTAAATTTTGTGTTTTTCACCTTTTAATGCATAGAAAATCATAGGAAAGTCCAAAAATGATGAAATAAAATTTTGTTAAACTTGCTTTTAAATTTTGCCATCCATTAAAAATGCTAAGTCATTAAGTGTAGATAATTAATTTAATTCATTTGTTTAGATTAATTATATAATTGTTTAATAATTGGTAAAAATGTTAAAATTCTGAATAATTCTTTTTATAATTAGAAATAATTTCTAAAATTGTTTTATGTATTTATTTAAATGTTTTATCCATTTAGAAAATGATTTTTAATCATTAAAAATAAACTAAAAATGATTTAGGGCAAGTTTATTAAAG
>JACEFO010000059.1:0-34088 GCA_015342445.1 Digitaria exilis
GACTGCCGTAGCTTCGAGGCGAGCTTTAGCTAGAGAGATGTTGGGGGTTGCTTGGAATCTCCAGGACACTCACAGGCGAATAATGATGTTGGTCGTAGGTGACTTGAAATGCCTTCGTGGTCGAACTCGTTGTTGAGGTTCTTCATCCTGATATGGCGACGCTGAGGGCGCGAGAGCGTTACGCTGATCCGGAGTTCCCTGTCAGCCTGTGTTTCTCCATCGACGTCGGGTGTCATCAGAGACAACCTCTCGTGCTGGTCGTCGGAATAGTTGCGCAGAATTGGCGAGTTGGGTTGTTAGGCCCGGGTTGTTCGTTATCCGAGATAACAGAAAGTTCCCTACCTTCTGGAGCCGAGGGAATCGCGTAGTTCACGATGGAGCTTGGCGTCTGGTTTGCAGTGCAAATCCAGAACCGAAGAATGAAGGTCGGCCTTGTCGAACCTGAGTTGATGGAGGCGTGACGATGCCAATCGACTTCTTTAGCGGAGTTCTCGACGAGTATTTCCCACGGACGGCGCCAAAGGTGTCGCGAGTTATGCTGACTAGGTTCTCGAGGGGGATTCCCCCGAGTGAAGGTTTGAGGAGAAATCGTCGAGAATCTAGAATCGAAGGTGACAAGAGACGATTTAGACAGTTCGGGCCGCGTAATCGCGATTACTACATCTTGTTGGCTGTATGGTTAGAGAGATGTTTGGATGGGGTCCGCTGTCTCCCTTTATATGCCGGAGGATAGGTTACATAGAAACCATATAGGATCAGGAGACTTTTATAAGTTAATCTCTAATTTCCTAATACAATCTATCCTAACCGACTAGAGACTAATCCTTGTCTTGTGCGTCAAGTCTTGTACTTGGGCGGCCCATAGGATGGCCTGCCAGGGTTGTTTAGTCCGTTAGGACTCTACACTGTCACAATCTTCGTTGATTATCTGTTCATTCGTGTGATAATGGTTTTGCAATTACAGATTTATTTGCAAAGCATAACAATAATATATTTTTATGAAATTGTGTTTCCACTCCAGACAACCTAATCGTGCCATTTCCAATATTAGAACTCAGCATATAAGAGGTACTAACTCCGTTTCAAATTATAGTTCGTTTGACTTTTTTAACCTTAAGTTTGACCACACGTTTTATTCAAAGAATTGAGTAACATATCATATTTTTATTATAACTTTTTTTATTAATCAAGTACTTTAAGATTGACTTAAATTTGACTATATTTGCATTTTTTTTGAATAAGACGAGCGGGCTATTTGAGAGTTGAAAGGTCAAACGAACTATAATTTGGAACAGAGAGAGTTGAACAGTTTAAGACAATCTCAAAACAACACTACTTTTTTTTAGAAAAACATTGCTTATTCATTACTGCAGAAAAGTAATATTTATCTAGAATAGGATACAAATAAACAATACGAGTAACACTCCACTCCACCCATGAGTAGGCCTAGTTCTGAAATCCCTGCTCATTCTTTTTCAGTTTTTTTCACACCATTTCGCACTCAGCTTGTGAGTTACACAATCAGCAGAATCCAATTATATATAAGCTCTGTCCTATGTCTGATATCAACGATAAGAAGTTACTATAAGAGAAACATTACAACGATGAGCGGGAAAAATTTAAGCCGCAATTAGAAAAAGGAAAGAAAAAAAAATCTTTCACCTCACCAAGGCAGCGAAAAGTTTGGATATAGCTGAATTTTGGAATCGGCAAAATCTGTTTTTGCTGGGATTCCAAAATCTGTAGTGGACAAGTTATACCAAAATCTAACATGTTTGGATCAAAATCTAGATTTTAGAAGCTAGATTCTAGAATCTGCTTGTATACAAACGGAGCCCCAAATCTATAAACAAATTACGTGGGCTCACATCACGGCCTAAATACCCGTTGTATTGCCAGTCCAAACGCCCGAAGGAAAATAAAAAGGCCGAACCGCCTTACCATAAGCACCCCACCCAAAAAAAAACCAAAATCTTTTGACGGAAGACCCTTTTTCTTGCTCCATCGGGCAGTTGCTCGCCAAATCATCCCACCGATCCAACCCGGTGGCGCCTCGCCCTGCTGCGTCGGCGGCCGGCGCGATCAGCCACCGGAGCGCGCGATCCGATCCCCGACGCGGCAGTTTCGCCGTCGCCACCATGGCCTCGATCTCGATAGAGCCCTTCAACCGGTGAGCACCGACCTGGCCTGCTCCGTTCTCGTAAGTCGTAACCCTAGCCGCGCGCGCGGACGTAACTGACCGCCGCGGGATCGTATACCCGTTTCATTGCAGGCTGGTGAGGCTGGCGGCTCGCGCCTTCTACGAGGCAATCCCTTGAAGGGAGATAACCAGACCAAGACCTCCCGGGGGACAACCGCGGCATGGCCGTCGTCGTCCTCGACGCGCTCACCAGGTACACCGGATAATTCTGTCGAAACGTTATGTCTTCTCGATGGAATCTTGTGTGTACACGCGAGGCTCAGTTACAATATGTTTGGCGCGGTGGAGGGTTGCCTTGCTAGTCTTTTTTTGCATGCGCACCCTGCTCTCATTTGCCATCAACACAGCTCGCCTGCCTGAGTGCCTGTCTAGTGGCAGCTCTCGGCCTCTCGCGCCATCTCTTGTGAATGCTTGATTAGTTTCCTGTAGTGTATGTTTGACTGCCAATTTGATCATTGAATCTGTTGATTTATGCAAAACCTACTCTCCTTCCACCTCAGACGGCAGTGGGTCCGGGAGGAAGATCTGGCTAAAGCGTTGAAGCTCCACTCGAAACAGCTGCGGCGCATTCTCCGCTTCTTTGAGGAGGAGAAGCTAGTCACGAGGGATCACCGGAAGGAGGTTGGTTCCATACACGTGTATTGATCTGCTGTTGCTCTTACATCGCGGCCGTTCCTATTTTTTATGGTAAATTTGATCGACTTTAACTCCCTGCGGCTAGCAAAATATCCTTGTTGTCCATTAACCTGAATGGCATTAAGCTGTAAACAAGACAGTTTGACATTAGTTTGGAGCCTTTGATTTGAAATGTGATACATGAGGATTATCGAGTAAGTATGTAGGTGGACAGAAATTTATTCGCCTGAAATCCTCTGCCATGAAGTTGCCCATTAGCTGCACCTGTTGATACATCACAAATATATTATTATACAATTATTTAAAAGCCATATTTAAATAGTTCTGTTTTCTCTGTATCTGGTGACTGTCTTATGGTTTTGTATATCTTGTTTCATTTGGCTGTGGTTCCTTGCCTGATTCTCTGAATTGTTTTTTTGGAACTTTGCTCAGTCTGCAAAAGGTGCAAAAATGCATAATGCTGCAGCTGCAGCTGCAGCTGCGCTGATAGTCAATCAGTCACTAAGGAGGGAGAAGAGAAAGTAAAGATGCACACACATTCGTACTGTTGCTTGGATTATGCCCAGGTTTGTTAGTTTCTGAAACCTATATGCCAGTAAGTTATTATTGCTACTTTAAAAGAACACCATTTTAAAAAAAGAAAAAATATTTACATATCATTATTTGTTTGTACAAGTATGTTTTTGTTATATTATCTCAGGGTACTGAGTACTGACTGAATGCATTCATTTAGTAGACTTCTGGTTCTAATTATGCTTTGGGATTTCTCTGTTTCATTGTGTCTTCTTTCTGCTTGTGCTTGATTTATTATTGCTATATTATCATGAGTTCATATTGTTTCAGTTTGATAGCTTTTAGCTTCTAGGGAAAGTGTTTGGTCTACATCATGCTAAGACCGTCTCCAACTAACCCTCTAAGCAAGCCCTCTATCCTAAATTTGGAGGGTGGAATAAAAAAGCAACACTCCAGCAGTCCCTCTACGTCTACTAAAGCCTCTATTTTGGGGAGGCCTCCATATCTCCCCCTCCACCCTCTATTCCTGGTGGGTCTCTAGGGAGCCCCCTTTCCATGATGAAGACAATGAGATTTAGGGTATGTTTGGTTGTCTCTCTCAGCCTCGCCTCGCCTTGCTCACCTAGCCAGTGCGCGCAACGAGAAGCTTGCTGAGGCAAGAGAGCCGATTTTGCTCTCTCCCAAAAGCAAGCAAAATCTTGCCCGCACAGACTCCAAAGTAGTTTGGCAAAGGAAGCAAACGGTAGCACTGCTTGCCCATCCTTGCTTGGCAAGGAGACACAGTTCTCAGCAAAAAAAGCAAATGCGCTCTTAGGTGCTACTGCTGGAGTTGAGGTTAAAAAAACTACCCTTTAAAAATAGTGGGAGCCTTTACTCAAGAAGTAGAAGGTCTAATTTGGGTAGTTGCTGTAGATGCTCTAATGTATGGCAGTAGCCCACCTACTTGGAATTTATATTTACATCTTCTTTGTTTTCCATCTAGCAACATGACTTTCAAGTATCAATTAATGTTCACTGTAAATGTTTCATGCCTGTAATCAGGCCTGAGCATTTTGCGGGCCGGGCCTAATTCGGGCCGGGCCAAGAAAAAGCCCAGTTTATTTTGGGCCAAAAATTTGTGCCCGCGCCCATCCCATGGGCAAGTTCGGGCCGAGTTTTTGGGTTGGGCTCGGGCCTAGCCGTGGGCTTCCCATCCTTTTTTAGTTGAAAGATAAATGAAATTAATCATCTGGGTGGCCCGAATTTTTTTCGGGCTTGGTTTTCGCTGCCCAGTCCCATCCCATTAGAAGGCATAGGCGGCCAAAACCACCGGGATCGGGCCGGGCCCACGGGCCGGGCAGGGCCACAAATGCTCAGGTCTATCTGTAATGATAGTATGACACATAGTGAGGCCATCTCTCATCAACTGCTTTCTCTTAGCTAGAACTCTCTAGAACTTCTTGTTTTAAAAGAATCAATGTCATGTGAATGGCAATTGGCAATGGGCCTTCTCACTTGAACATAACATTTATGACATTAGTATTCTCATTTGGACATGTATGAAGGTGATGTTGAGGATATTTCTCATGTTTTGAAGTTTTCTTTGCTCAAAAAACTTGTATTTGGATTCCTATGGCTAAACTTTAGTCATGTCGCATCGAATGTTTGGTTACTAATTAGGAGTATTAAACATATGCTAATTACAAAACCATGGAGAATAATTTGTGAGACAAATCTATCAAGCCTAATTAGTCCATGATTTGACAATGTGGTGATACAGTAACCATTTGCTAACAATGGATTAATTAATTAATATTAATAGATTTGTCTCGTGAATTAACCTAAGGAATCTGCAATTATTTTTATAATAAGCTCATGTTTAGTCCTCCTAATTAGCATCCGAACATTTGATGTGACAAGGGCAACTTTAGCCTCTGGATCCAAACACCCCATCTGATCAATATAAAAACTTTGTTGGCCATTTGATTGAGTGTAGTTACAATTTACGTTTTCATTCTTTGGTTCACACATTATTGTTCTGAAGTTTACTGGTAATTAAAAACATTGTGTCGTCATTCTCTTTTTCTCTAGTTCTTGTCCTATAATCCAATATATATAAATTATCATTGATGGATCTTTATCCAACCAAAACACAGATTTGTGATGTTGTAAGGTATCGCATTCACCGCATGAAGAAAAAATTGAAGGACGAATTGGATAGCAGAAATACAATTCAACACTACATATGTCCTAGCTGTAACAAAAGGTAGTAGGTACTAATTGTGTAGTTTATTCATGCTAGGCCGAAAACTTGGGTGCTCAGGTAACATTCTTCTGATTGCAGGTATTCTGCCTTTGATGCACTGCAACTGGTGAGCTACACAGATGAGTACTTCCATTGTGAAAATTGCAATGGTGAACTGGTTGCAGAGAGTGACAAGCTTGTTTTTGAGGAAATGGGTGATGGCGATGATAATGTTAGAAAGCGTAGGTGTGAGAAATTGAAGGACATGCAACAAAGAATTGAAGTAAGTATTCCTTTACCTTTAGAATTGTTAACGGAAAAACTTATATGCACAGGCCAAATATTACATAAGGAATACATAAGTGTCAAGTTTTTGAGATTTCCAGCATAACTGCTATAGGTGGCTGCGTAAAAGAAAATCTAAAGAAAATAAGATTCCAAACCATGGGCTGACTTTCTCAATGATGCGGGAAACTATTCTCTTTGTTTTTGCCAGAAGAAATGCCCTTGGTTTCAAGAATGTTTCTTACACAGATGCGATGCATGCTTTTCCATATATATATATATATATATATATATCCACACCAGTGTAATTATGTAATAATGATACATGCATCCACCTGTGAGGCAAATTCAACACTGAACAGGTTGAGGCATGACATATTAGTCAAGAAATAGTTTGACTGATACACCTAGAACTGCTCGGGTGGAAAATTCAGAATATTAATCTCTTTGGTAAAAAGGTTACTGTATTCTGTCTCTTGGTAAAAGAATGAATCATATTTTATATGCAACTTTGGAATTGAGTGCCATGTATATTGATCCTACGACTAGTATCTCATAATCTTCTTTATCATACTTTAGGAGCAAATGAAGCCATTGGTTGCGCAACTTGATAGAGTGAAGAATCTACCTGCACCTGAGTTTGGGAGTCTACAGACATGGGAAAGAGCAAATTTTGGCGCTTTTGCAAATGGTGAACCTAGTGTCGTTGATTCATCTAGGAACTCACAAGGGCAGTATGGTAAGGATGAGGTAGGGCTTTCATGTGGCCTTTAAATTCGCCTTGAACCCTTTTCATTATGAACCAACATAACTCAATTTTCCCTGAACCCTTTTCAATATGTCAATGAACTTTACAATCATATTAGTCCATCTTCATGTGCATTTACGTAATTGAATCAGAAGTTCTCAGATTTGTACTACATAAATGTTCATCAAAATTTTGTCACCAATGCATTTCTGTGGTTTATTTGGTTAATATGGAGTCTGATGCAGCTGCTAACTTCTGTAACATATAGTTATTTTTCTTTACAGTTTACAGGCATACCTTTGCTTGATCGATCATATATCTATTTCGCTTTTCAGATTGAAGTTATATATGGTAATGTGAAAGAAAGTGCTGAATCAGGTAACAATGGTTCGGAACTGAAAGTCTTACCTCCATGGATGATCAAAGATGGCATGAATCTTAAAAAGGAACAAAGAGGAGAGACCAGCAAGGCACCAAAACTTGATGAAAATACAGAAGCCATGGAGGACAAAAAACAGTACTCAAAAGATGATCAAAGTATACAGGTCAGTTTGGGAATGAACATAAACTGGATCTGCAGTTTAATGTATCATTATGTAATGTTTATATTAGTTATTTTTATCTTGTAGGAGGAATACATAACGGCTTATTATGAGGCCTTGAGGAAAAAGCAGGAAGAGGAAGAAGCAAAAAGGAGAATGCAGCAGGAAGGTGAGGCATTTGTCTCTGATTCTCAATCTGAACGCCAGGTGGGCAAGAAGCACAAGCGGGAGGATGAGGATGAAGGTATTGAATGGGAAGAGCAGCAACCTACAGGTATCTTTTTGTTTTCATTTTTTTAGCTTTAAACATTTAATTTATCTGTATATTAATGCTTGTAGTAACTATGAATGGTAAAATCAAATGCTGCCTATATATTTTTCCAATCCATCGTTAAACTATATATAAATTAATGCCGACCAAGTAGTGAATGGATTCTAGTGCACATGGAAACCCACCAATTCTAAAAATAAGCCAACTTGCCTTTTTTTTAAATTTTCCTCGAATAAAATCCACACATACTTCAAACATTCTTTTCTTCCTAGGCCTTTTTTTAATATTTCTCTACTCAAGATTTAAGGCATGTTTTTCTCATAGCTTCTTATCAATCCACAACATATTTCTCTATGACGTCAAACTTCGGTTAACCTTTTAGCTATATTTTTTTTAAGGGTGCCAAGGTTGTTTGTCAGCCATGAAATTAATGATTGATACGAGGGGAATCTTTGTCAAATTGGCAAAGAAGCCTAACATGGCTGGAATGGTTCTTTTCTCTTTGTGTCCATAGGAACCTTTGGGAAATATTAGCTGTATAATGATACATTAGAGCTGGATTATAGCCCAACTGAGTTATGTCTGCGAATAATTAAACTTGTATTGAGAGACAAGATGATGGTTCAGCTGTGCCAGATTGCTTACTTCAAGTGGTTTATGCTCTTGCTCTCTACTTGCAGTGTTTAATGATTTTTCATGGTATTTATTCCTTTTCCTTGGGTAAGCATGTGTTTTAAATCATTTGTAGTGTTTTACAAGCAAAGAAATATTCCTGTGAGCATTCTACCTGTGACATAAAGTTATATTGAACTATGACTTAATAGTAAACTCCTAGCAAAACTAGAATGCAGTGGAAACTATGTTACTTGAAGTACGGTACTTGTCTCTAAGGTAGTCCTCCCTTCCTCAAGTATTACTTTACTAGCAAATGTGCAAGTGTGTTGCTACGGGCAAAACCATAATATCACCACATCATAACGCTGAACTTTATGATCCAATGTGTTCAACTCCGATTATGGTGGAAGGGACACGCGTGATGGCACATAAGTATTTAAAATTATAACAATTTGCAAAGATGCACTTACAATCTTATTAACCATTGTTTCAAAATTTTATAGTCACCTTGTTCTAGTGAACCATTGGTCCACCTTGACGCTGACCTTGCTTCTTGTCTTTATTTTTTGGTTCTCCTCTCGAGTCACAACTCCTCTCCTACGATCCCTTCAGCTATCTCTAGCCCAGCTCATTGCTCTTTTGTACTCCCTCCGTCTCAGGATATAAGGCACGGTCAAACTTGGCAACCGTCTCCAACAAATTACGTTTGACTATTAATATCTCCTATAATATAATTTTATATTAAGAAAATTATAGTCATATGAAACTACTTTTAAACATAAATTCAGTGATATGATGGTTGTTAGAAAAACAAATTATTATACAAAACTAATCTTAGGTCAAAATTTCGAAGTTTGAATCTTAATTACGTACGCGCCATATATCCTAGGACGGATATATCTTGTACATACCCAAGAAGCAAAACCGGCTCGTGAGTAAGTAACTGGTTCGGCCCTTTTTATGTATATTATTGATGTTCATGGAAGAGGACTATACCGGCCATGGGTCGTGTACCCATGGGTCTCTCGGCCACATGGGCTGCTGGCCTACAAAAACTCAAGCGCACTGCAAGAATTAACACAGAGCGCTCCAGCAGCCCAACAATCTCCACTCAGCCTTATCCTCTCCATCTGCCTTCTCACCTCACCGCGAACGAAAGCCGGTGGTCGTTTTCCCCACCAGGCATCGCACATCTCTTCCTCTCTTGTTCTCCTCCGCTCCTCCTTGGATCCGCTCATGGCCTGCGTGGTGGCGAGCCTTCATCGTCTGAGGCCTCCTTTCTCGTGTGCCTTAGCCTGCTCATAGTGAGCCTCTGCCGCCCGAGCCCCCTGCCTCCTCGTGCGGGGCATCGCCGACCACGCCTTTGCTTCTTCCTAGTGTCAGGTACCAGTGGCAGTTGCCCCCACGCCTTCAACCCCCACAAAGCGTCGATGGCCACGCCTTGCCTGCCTCTTCGGCATGGTTTCTTGATCTTATTCTACGGATTCGTTTTGTTGCCATGGTTGTTGATTTTCAATCTCAAATCCTCTGTCTTCCTGTTCGACTGTTGTTTGCCTTCCTCTGTGTATATACATGTTATTGTCGTGTCCTGTTCTTAATTCTTACCGTGATGTATTCTTCCGGATCTTACTGTCATGGATTCTCTCCGGATTGAGATGAGAGTTGAGGGGGAGGCGACGAAAGGATGTGCGTGCGGGTGTAAATCTGCTCGTATGACTGACAGGTGGGGCCGCCGTCCGTACGACCGACGAAAATTTGGGCAGAATCGGTAGAACGCGTGAAGGATTTCTTACATGCTTTAGAAATAGGTATAGGATATAGATATAGATTTTCTGCATGAGATTTGTAGCCCTGTTTATGACTCTGAGCCTATAAATCGTAGCTACCAGCCTTATACTGCTGGTGTTGCTAACTTAGTTGATCTACAGTATGTGGATATGTGACTCATGGCATCTTTATAACCTTAATTGTGTGAATGAGCTCTGTATCCGCAAATTGATGATTAATAGTTGAGTGGGCATGTCCTGTTACCCTCCACACAAGCTGTGACCCTGAAGCTGCAATTACTAGGGATTTGTATCATTAATTTGAACATGGCTTTAAATAAATTCAGATACTTACTATCTGTTTCTTTTGCTCCGAACAAACCAAGTCTAACTGCACAGATGAGCCTTTCTCCACTACCACCGCCACATGGAGACTGCAACTCAAAGTCATCATTTTTTGTAAGTATAAGTAATGATTTGCTCTTGTATCCAAGTTTGTGTATGCCTCTTACCGCAGATAATGTCAGAGAATTGCTAACATGAAGCCTTGCTTGTCCTGTGATATCATTTATTAGAATTACTATCTTTGTGTTTTTTGCACGCCAGCCTTTTGTCTAATATTTAGCTTGCTCACAAGTTATAACTATGATTACTTTCAGGTTAGTTTTTCTAGACATCAACACAGAATATATATCGTTTCAGCAACTTATCAGGCCGAAATTGTTTATGTTTGCAGCGAGAACTTGATGTTGTTAAAGATGTTAAAGGATGCATATAATGGGGGGGAAAGGGGAGGATTGTGATGAGCTGAATGGTAGTCAGGTTCAGTCACTGGAACATCAGAGATATTGTTACTGAAACATCAGGTCACATTATTGATTGCTTGGTCTTGACTTGCAGATGTTATAGTACCACTTTCGGTTTTCCAGTTAAATGTATTTTGGATGGTTGATTCAATTGATATGCCTAACATTTACATTGCCATATTTGTTCATTTAGATAAAGAGACGTTGCCACCTTTATTTCTGAAAGCTAAATAATGTTTGTGTTCATATTGCTAACTCTTTTTTTAAACTAGCTATTTGCCCGTATGTTGCTATAACAATAAAAAACACAGCGGAATATGTAATGATAGCTGTAAGCTCTCAGAAATTTACAAATGGTGTTTGTATCTTTACAATAACTTTGTTTGCAATTTTCTGTATCTCCCATAAAGTCACTGAATTTGATTGTGAAAACAATCTGATGGAAGCATTAGATTGCAAATCCCTTGCCAGCATGCAATTTCAAAATGACAAATGAAATAATATCCTTTTCTGTGCACATGTTTCTATGCACGTGATTAGGCAACTCGATTAAACACACAGTTCCGTATAGATACAAGCGCTTCAGAATAAAGCCCCTAATTGTAGGACAGATTAAAAAGAGACAATAACTTTGGCCCCTATTTATTAGCCATATTTGGCACTAATTGATTTTTGCATGTAAATACATGTACTAAGGCGTTGTTTGTTTTGGTCTGGAATGTCATGGAATGGGTTTCAAACCACATGAAATATCTCGGCATGGAATCAGTCCCAATCCACCCAAAATTTTGTTTGGTTAGGCCTGGGAAGGTTTTGAACCTGGCATGGTTTGGCTCCGTTCTATGCCAAAAAATGACTAGTTTCGTTCCATGAGTCTGACCTTATGGAACCAAAACCAAATTGTATGGTTTGAGTGACATGTATGGAACCATTCAAACCATGTATGGAACTGGCCCAGCTCGAGAATCAAACCTGAGCAACCGGACAAGGCCTAAATAAGATAAGATGACTTTTTTTTTGATAAATTGGGATGGAGAGTTTACACATTTGGTTCCCGCATTAGCTGCATCTCGAGGGCAGATCTCCATCTAAAACCCTCCAGATAGGCTGACCGTCCACTTCATCATCTTTGCTATCCAGCCATATGGCAATACACCATTGTGTACTGTGGTGCCTAGTACTCTAAAAAAAATCGGAACAGAATTCCTTGTTTGCAGTTGCAGCAATACAAAGTCTGTCACTTATCAAAAGGGTAATATAGAATAAAATACACAAAGCACTCCTATGCCTCGATATTCAATCGTCAGCATTCCATTTGCATATCAAAATTCACAAAAAAGAACCAATGTACAAAATAGTGGGCTACAACGTTTTCAACAACTTCAGTTATAAACAACATTATACTAAATAGCGGGTTTTTGCTAAATGACATAGCCCGCCATTTCTTATATTGGTAAAAACTTATTCTAAATGCTATCTAAATGTTACACTGGGTTTTTCTATATGTTGCTATCTCTACCAGAAAAAGAGCTTTGCCGCCTAGATGTAACCTTATGAACTACACAAAGCAACTCTAGGAAAGGTACACGTGAAATGTAAATGCAATATAAAACACGGAAGATAAAGGGCAAGAATACAAACTCTACGCGATGATTTTAACTGTAGGTACCAGAAAGCTTACGAGCTTTCTACCAATCCTCGTTGTTGGAGCCCTTCTAGGGAATGCCCACGCAAGGGTCAAGCTCCCTGGTTGAGTAACTCCGTGGATGGCCACGAGACTTTCTCACACGAAAGTGGGTCTCAGCTCGCCCCTCTTGGAAGCTCCCCGACGTCTTTACTCTTGTATAGCTTTGACGAAACAGCGTGGGCCTCTCCTCCCTCTCACAAGTGTCAGCGGCCACTCCATAAATTCGGTTGGAAGGTATGGCAAGACTTAGGAGCCTCGGATTTACAACTCTGCGTGGAAACACTAGTAGCAACTAGCAAATAGACGTGCCTTGGCTAAACTCTAGGCTAATCTCCTCAGAAATGAATGTAGCAACTAACAAGCACTAATCCTTTAGCTAATTGCCTTAATATTCTATTTAGCACTTTAGTGGAATAAGCCACTAAACTATGTGTGGAACACAAGCTAGCTTCTAGTCATGTAAAAGAGTAAAGTCCACCTGTAAATATTGTGAGGGGCATATTTGAGTTTGAAGAGTGCATTTTAATGTCCCAGTGTTAGCATTACAATTCATCTATTTGCAATCATGCCATTACAATTTGTCTCCTTCGGATTTGTTATTTTGTACGTATTTGATGCTCTTGGACCCTGTAGGCTATGTTATCTTTGTACAAACAAAGATACCCCTGCTACACCATTCTAATGGCGCATGGGCCCTACCTGGTCATCTTCCTTCTCTCTTTCTTCCCTAGCTCATCTTCCCTATCCCTTCTTTTCCTCTTGTACGTTTTCTATCGTAGCTCATGAGCTCGGTCATGCACATCCTGGATTTGCTTATCTTGGAGTTGTTTTTCTAGAGTCGGAATGCTGCCAAAACATGCCCTTAGTCACTTTTGGTCAAAACAAGTCCACGACCAAATAGAGTTGCATCAGTCTAAGATTTTTTCCGCTCTTCCCATTGATCGGTTAAGTCTTACGAGTATTAGTATACTCAGCATTGCTTATGGCTATCTTATTTCCAGCTGATCCACCCTTGTTCGATGCCTCGTGCATTTGGCCGATGGAGTTGCCCAATGGGTGGCGCTTGGAGTTTGTCCCGGTCGATGAGTGGTTACTTGGTTCCCAGACCCCGCATAGTGTGGGAGCCTACGACACTAGGTAAGCATTTTTTATGAGTAGTTACTTGGTGCAGCCGACTTCTTTTTGCAGGGCACCGAAGTGCCTTTGGGTTTGCAGCCCGATTTGTGTTAGTTGTTAGCTAATGTCCCCTCTGGATCGACTAAATGTTATATGATCGGTCGATTCTGCCTGTTTAGCCGGATCCGGGTGTTTTGGGAACATTATGTAATGGCTCTGTATTGTGATGTTTAATCGAGTGTTTATGAAAAATATTCCGTTGTAGTTGAACATTTCTATTGTAGTAATTTAATTATGAGTTCATGTTTTCAAGGTAATCTACGTGTCACCTTATGATGTAAAATATGAGTTAAAATATATGTATATGGATATTCTCACCTTATTGTGAGACTGTGAACGGCTGGGAACTGTGGCCTTGCCAGGACGTTTTACCTCGAATGCCCCTGAATGATTTGGTTGAGGCATAATGTCTTAGTCGAACCGAGTATCACTAATCGAGTAAATTTGTGTTTGATCTAGATTATTTAAGCTGGTTCACTTGATGCCTTCCAAATTTTTAGCACTCCTGCCGCACAAGCTCCCTACTCTACTTGCCATTGTCTTCCCACTCGATTTGCCCGACGTCGTCTTCATCTCATCCATGCACCATGGGGGCTTTCTATCCATCTTGTGGAAGATAGATACGAAACTCATCTTTAAAGGCCACTTTGATCCAATTAGATTATTACTATATAATAGAACAACGCTAATCCAAGATACTTCCTTAAACACTTGGATAATGATTGACTCAACATTTTATTTTAATATGTGAACATTTTCTCTCAAAATGTGACATTGTAAACAAAATGTTTGAAATTACAAGCATGAAATGTTGAAAATGATAATCCAAATGTTGAGCCGATGTTGAACCTTCTTCAATTTCTTCTTCCTTGAACTTTTTTCTCCATTCTACATGGGTGGCGGCATGTGGGACCATGGAGCAAGGCAGGCGACGACGCTAAGGGTGGGGTGGTGGCAGGGAGCAAGGGATGAGAGTGCATGGCGGCGCGGCGGAGCACACAATGCACTATGGTGAGGTGGCGGGCGCAGCATAAGCGGCGCTCATGGTACCGCGTGGTAGGAGAAAGGGATGGATAGGGTTTAGAGTACATCCAAGGGTTGTGATTGTTTGCACGGATTTTTAAATATTAGAATGTGTGAAAGTGAGTCGCGCCTGCTGCCCAAATTACAGTTGCATGGGCCCTAGCCCAAACGTCCGAAGGAAAAATAAAATGGCCCAACCGCCTTTGTTTTTTTTTAATTCTGGCCCAACCGCCTTAGCAGAATGCAGAAGCCCCAACACTTTTTGAGCCCGATCTGACCACAAATCTACGAAGGCCCCTTTTTCTCGCTCCATCGGGCAGTTGCTCTCCCCAATCTTCCCTCCGATCCAAACCGGTGGCGGCGGCTGCCTCGGCGGCCGGCGGGCGTTGGCCGGCGCGATCAGGAACTTGCCAGGCCCCCCCGATGCCCTGAGCGCGCGATCCGACCCCCGACGCGCCGGTTTCGCCGTCGCCACCATGGCCTCCATGGAGCCCTTCAACCGGTGAGCCCCGACCCTGCTCCGTTCTCGTAACCCTAGCCGGAGACATCGCTGACCCCCGCGGGATCGGGCCCGTTTCGTTGCAGGCTGGTGAGGCTGGCGGCGCGCGCCTTCTACGACAACATCTCCCTGAAGGGAGACAACCAGCCCAAGACCTCCCGCGGGGACAACCGCGGCATGGCCGTCGTCGTCCTCGACGCGCTTACCAGGTACCACCGGATAATTTCTCTCGAAACGTTATGTCTTCTCGATGGAGTACTAGTTTGCACGCGCACCCTGCTCTCATTTGCCGTCAAAACATCACGCCTGCCTGTCCAGCAGCTCTTCTCGCTCTCGCACTCTCTTTCCAATGCTTGATTAGTTTCCGGTGGTGTATGTCTGACTGCATATTTGATTATTTATCAATCTGTTGATTTATGCAAAACCTACTCTCCTTCCACCTCAGACGGCAGTGGGTCCGGGAGGAAGATCTGGCCAAAGCGTTGAAGCTCCACTCAAAACAGCTGCGGCGCATTCTCCGCTTCTTTGAGGAGGAGAAGCTAGTCACGAGGGATCACCGGAAGGAGGTTTGTTCTATACACATGTATTGATCTGCTGTTGCTCTTACATCGCTTTCCTTCCTATTTTTCTTGGTACAATTGATCAACTAATGCTGCTAAGAAAATATCCTTATTGTCCATTAACCTGAATGGCATTAAGATGTAGATGGACAGAAATGTATTCACCTTAAATCCTCTGCCATGAAGTTGCCCATTAGCTGCAGCCTGTTGGTACATCACAAATATGTATTATAACAATTATTTAAAAGCCTTATTTTAATAGTTATATTTTCTCCATATCTGAAAGGATATGTATTATGATTTTGTATATCTTGTTTCCTTTGGCTGTGGTTCTTTGTCTTATTTTCTGAATTTTTTTTTTAACTTTGTTGATGCAGTCTGCAAAAGGTGCAAAAATGCATAATACTGCTGCTGCAGCTGCCGGTGATAGTCAACCGGTCACTAAAGAGGGAGAAGAGAAAGTAAAGATGCACACACACTCATACTGTTGCTTGGATTATGCCCAGGTTTGTTAGTTTCCGAAACCTATGCCATTAAGTTATTATTGCTACTGTAAAAGAACACCAAACATTAGAAAAATCTGTGTCTTTTTTTTGTAAGAAGTATATTTTCGTTATATTATTATTATTATATTGGGGTACTGAGTACTGACTGAATGCATTCATTTAGTAGACTTCTGGTTCTGATGATGTTTTGGGATTACTCTGTTTCATTGTGTCTTCTTTTTTATTGTGCTTGACTTGATTAGAATAAGGAAGAAATTCTATTATTGCTATAAGTTAATCCTATTTTCAATTTTATAGCTGTTAGCCTTATAGGGAAAGTGTTTGGCCTACATCAATTAAAAGCTAGTGAGCTAACTCCTTTTTGCTGTAAGACCTATGTGTAGGATTTGAGACATTGTTCTTTCTAGCTTATTTATGAGAAATTCTAGTAATAAAAGTCAAGCCCAACCCTTCTTAAAGAAGGGCTTAGGCAAAGAAGATTTACATTGATATCGGTCTGTGGATTTAGAAGTAGGAATCCTTATTTCTTTACGAGTAAAACTTACAGGTTTTGAGAAAGAAAGTCCCAGTCAGTATATATCTTATCTTATGTGTAAGTGTCCTTGGTTAGCCCTTACCTGGAGCAAAGCTGCTTCTTACCTTAGACATTCGGTCACGAGCAAGACCTTCTGGGAGTCGCAAGCAAGACTTCTATCGTGGGATGAAATTTCATGACTTAGGAGCAGCAGCAGCACCCTTCTATCGTGGGATGAAATAGCCCACCCTTACACCGCAGCAGGGAGCTAGCTCCTTTGATGCCTGGTGGGATATGGCGAGCCAATCTGTTAGTGGAGTAGCACAGGGCTGAACTCCCTCATCATTTTGGGTGCGTGGACGATATGGAAGCATCGTAATGACTGTGTGTTTAATGGGGCTAGTCCTAGCCTGAGTACAACCTTGAGTATGGCCAGGGCGGAAGCCCTGGTGTGGTCCATGGCTGGTGCTAAAGGCCTGGTTAGGCACCCAGCCTAGCTGGAGATCTAGGATGAGTTGTCTGGTCTGGCCCTTTAACTTTGTATCGGGTGATTAGTTTCAGGCTGTAGTTGTGGGGTTGTGTGTGTGTGTTCGGGTCTATGTATGACTCTTCTATCTTCTATTAATACAATGATGCGCAGCTCTCCTGCATATTCGAGAAAAAGGAAAATAGCTCACCTATTTGGAATTTGGATTTACATCTTCCTCTTTGTTTTCGTCAAGTGATATGACTTTCCAGAATAAAGTAACGTTCATTGTAAATTTTTCGTGCCTGTAATGATAGTTTGACACATAGTGAGAACCATCTCATCAACGGTTTTCTCTTGGCTATACCTCTCTCGAACTTCCTGTTTTAAGACAATCAATGGCATGCGAATAGTAATGGGACTTCTCATCTATACATAACATTGATGATGTTAGTATTCTCATTTGGACATGTATGAAGGTGATGTTGAGGACATTTCTCGTGTTCTGAAGTTCTCTAAGCTCAAAACACTTGTATTTTGATCAATATAAAAACTTTGTTGGCCATTTGACTGAGTGTAGTTACGATATACATTTTCATTCATTGGTTCACACATACTGGTTCTGAAGTTTACTGGTAATTAAAACGTGTCCTCATTCTTATTCCTCTGTTTATTGCTCTATAATCCTACATAAGTTATAATTGATGGTTCATTATCTTACCAAAACACAGATTTGTGATGTTGTACGGTACCGGATTCACCGCATGAAGAAAAAATTGAAGGATGAATTGGATAGCAGAAATACAATTCAACATTACATATGTCCTAGCTGTAACAAAAGGTAGTAGGTAATTGTGTAGTTTATTCATGCTGGCCGAAAACTGGGATGCTCAGGTAACTTTCTTCTGATCTGCAGGTATTCAGCCTTTGATGCACTGCAACTGGTAAGCTACACGGATGAGTACTTCCATTGTGAAAATTGCAATGGTGAACTGGTTGCAGAGAGTGACAAGCTCGCTTCTGAGGAAATGGGTGATGGCGATGACAATGTTAGAAAGCGTAGGCGTGAGAAATTGAAGGACATGCAACAAGAATTGAAGTAAGTATTCATTTACCTTTAGAATTGGTAATGTCAAAATTTATATACACATGCCAAATATTAAATAGAAAACATAAGTGTTAGGTTTTTTTTCAGATTTCCAGCATAACTGCTATTGAATAAGGTGGGGCTGCATAGAAGAAAATTCCAAGAAAAATAAGATTCCAAACCATGGGCTGCATAGAAGAAAACTCCAAGAAACTATTCTCTTTGTTTTTGCCCTAGGAAGAAATGCCCTTGCTTTGAGAATGTTTCTTACACAGATCCACTGCATGCTATTCCATATATATCCACACCAATGCCATTTATGTAATAATGATACATACATCCACCTGTGAGGCAAATTCAACGCTGAAAAGGTTGAGGCATGACATACTAGTCAGAAATAGTTTGACTGATACACCTAGAACTGTTTGGATGGGAAATTTGTTAAAAGTTACTGTATTATGTCTCTTGGTAAAAGAATGAATCATATTCTATATGCAACTTTTGAAGTGGCTGCCATGTATTAATCTTCCGGCTAGTGTGTGATAATCTTGTTTATCTTACTTAGGGCAATTGAAGCCATTGGGTTGCGCAACTTGATAGAGTGAAGAATCTACCTGCGCCTGAGTTTGGGAGTCTACAGACATGGGAAAGAGCCAAATATTGCGCTTTTGCAAATGGTGACCCTAGTGCAGTTGATTCATCTAGGAACTCACAAGGGCAGTATGGTACACCCATGCCATTCATGGGTGAAACCAAGGTAGGGCTTTCATGTGTCCTTTAAATTCACCTCGAACCCTTTTCAATATGCCAATGAACTTCCCATCATATTAGTCCATCTTCATCTGCACAGTAAAACCTGAATCAGAAGTTCTCACAGTTGTACCACATAAATGTCTCCATCAAACTCTCACTCAATGCATTTCTGTCATTCTGTGGTTTACTTGGTTAACATGGAGTCTCATGCAGATGCTAGCATATGTAACATATAGTTATTTCACTTTACAGTTTACGAGCATACCTCATACCTTTGCTTATCGATCATTTATTTGTTCCACTTTTCAGTTTGAAGTTGAGATAGGTGTGAAAGAAGAAGGTGCTGAATCAGGTAAAAATGGTTCGGAACTGAAAGTGTTACCTCCATGGATGATCAAAGATGGCATGAATCTTACAAAGGAACAAAGAGGAGAGACCAGCAAGGCATCAAAACTTGATGAAAAACAGAAGCCAAGGAGGACAAAAAACAGGACTCAAAGATGATCAAAGTATACAGGTCAGCTTGGGAATGAACATAAACTGGATCTGCAGTTTAGTGCATTATGGAATCTTTATATTAGTTATTTTTATCTTGTAGGAGGAATACATAAAGGCTTATTATGAGGCCTTGAGGAAAAAGCAGGAAGAGGAAGAAGCAAAAAGGAGAATGCAGCAGGAAGGTGAGGCATTTGTCTCTGATTCTCAATCTGAACGCCAGGTGGGCAAGAAGCACAAGCGGGAGGATGAGGATGAAGGTATTGAATGGGAAGAGCAGCAACCTACAGGTATCTTTTAGCTATTCATTTTTTGTTATCTTTAATCATTTATTAATTTGTCTGTATATGTATATATGAATGCTTGTAGTAACTATGAATGGTACAATCAAATGCTGCCTATATACCAGCCCAATCTTGAAACTATATATGAATGCCTAACAAGTAGCAAATGATTCTAGTGCACATGGAAACCCACTAATTTTAAAAGTAAGTCCACTACCTTTTCAACTTTTCTTCAAATAAAATCCCCACAAAATTCAAGCAACTTGAAGCATTCTTCTTTTCTGCCTACTACAAGCCTTTGTCTAAATACTGCTCTAATCAAGATTTAGGACATGGTCGTTTCATTAGCTACATTAATTATGACTTTTATGATCAGCATCTTTACTCTTTAAGATGACATTTAAGACATGTTTTTTCTCAGCATCTGATCAATCCACAAGATATTTCTCTCTAACGTCAAACACGGTTACCTTTTAGCTCTTATTTTTTTTTAAGGGAGCCAAGATCGTTTCATCAGCTACGTTAATTATGACTTTCTTGATGACCATCTTTATTCTTTAAGATGACATTGTTTAGTTCTTGGATAAGTCCATGGCTGGGTCTTTAGGAATGCCATAATTCTTAAGGCCTATTTTTGCCCCTTTGAATTTTTTATTATATCATGTTTTTTCAGCTAGATAACAATAATATGTATGTCTATCAGCCTCCAATTATTCTAATACATCCAAATTGATGTTGCATCAAATTACTGTGCCTAATCTGTTAAAAATGTGTAGGGAATGCAACCGAGACATACAAATTGGCAGATTTAAATGCAGAGGCTCAAGAATCTGGCGATGACGAAGATGATCTTGTGTGGGAAGACGGTTATACTTTATGGGGAACCTCATCTCTCGGGGATTTTGTCAACTAGTTTAATTGTATCATGTCACTGAGATAAGAGATTCTGCCAGCTACACAGACCAAACACAAGGGTCGAGAGCACTGCACATTCTCTTGCGCTTGATCACAGAACACTTTATCAGTGAAAGGCCAGTTGAAGGATGTACAAAATGTCTTCCTATATTGATCAGGACATGAACTTTTTTTCCTTGTAATTTTGGAGTTTTGTGCAACTATTATGTTGTGGACAGTTTTACATGCCTGAAGAGTTTAAATGGTGTGCCTAAGTCTTCGTTTAATTTACCTAAAATGCAATCCATTAGTGTCGCTGCTATACCAACATACGCTGTAGCAGAAGGGATCAGGTTGAATTGGTGCCTTGGTGGTGACTGGTGACAATGAATCGTTCAAGACAGGAAACTGTTAATATGTGCGAATATTTGAGCAGAACAAACACATTTTTTGCTAAGTGAAATTGCCAATAAGTCAGAACAGAACACATTTTGCCAAGTGAAATTGCCAATAAGTCAGAACTAAACACATTTTTTTAAAAGTGAAATTGCCAAATAGTCGATATGAGGAATCCAGGCATTTGCAGAATCTCAAGTTCTCAAAACATTACATAGAAACATAGTAAGATTACCGATGAGCAGATGATTATATTCATTGATATATATAATCACAATGGCTGCGTAGCAGTAACACAATTTTGATCATTTTAATTTAAATGTGAAGAGGACTGTCCAATTGAACAATGCTTGGTACCACATATTACCGCGCTCTACACCTTTCCTACAAACTACAATCTACAACATAACATTCAAGAATAAAGATGTTTCACAAGTTATCGTCTATGGGCTTTATAACAACACCTCATTTGACACCATTTACCACAGCAAACAAGCAGAGTGACCTTGGCCAGTGTGTTTACACCTTCCTTTATTGTATAGGCCAAGAAGAGAACCAATTATTTCCAGTTACTACATGCTACCGGGCCTCCCTTATTTGCGCCCTGCAGCTGCTCCATCGGAGAGTTAGCGATGCTGTTGACTGATCCATGGGTCTGTGAGCTCAGCTGCGGGCTCGGGGGTGGGCCTGGAGTGGCTACAGGGTTCACCACGTTATTGCTCATTTGCTGCAGAGTTCCTGAGCTCAACTGCGGGCTCATTGCAGCATGCTGACCCATTTGCTGCGGGCTATCTGCTGCTGCTGCATCATCAACGACTGCTGTGAGCCAGCAGGTGAGCCCACCTGCGCCTGCTGCAATGGAGACCCCATTTGTTGTTGTTGTTGTTGCTGCTGCTGCTGCTGTTGCTGTAGCTGTTGTTGCATCTGCTGCTGCTGTAGCTGCTGCAGTTGCTGCTGCTGCTGTAGCTGCTGCAGTTGCTGTGGGTTCTGTTTGAAGCTGCTGCAGTTGCTGCTGCTGTGGGTTCTGTTGGAGCTGCTGCTGCTGCTGCTGCTGTTGCTGCAACTGCTGCTGGAGCTGCTTTGCTGCTGGGGTTCAGCTGAAAGTTACCTCCTGGCATCTTGGAGGGCCCATAGAAGACATCATGGCCCGCTGCAGAGGGTTTAGGTTGCTCTATTTAGTGGATGGCCCATCATGGCCAAGCCAGATGAAATTAGGAAGGATTGGAGGAGCTGCTTCCGGGCATTCCAACCATTCCAGTCTGGGGATATATGCTTGCTTGCCCTTTGCTGCGCCAACCCCATACGCATCTTGGCAAGAGCCGCAGGGTTCATACCTGGCCTAAGTCAGCAGCAGCAAGGTTGGATGACATTCCCATGTTCATAGGATTAGAACTGTTGCCTAAGCTGACATAAGTGTTAGGTTTTTTTCAGATTTCCAGCATAACTGCTATTGAATAAGGTGGGCTGCATAGAAGAAAATTCCAAGAAAATAAGATTCCAACCATGGGGCTGCTTAGAAGAAAACTCCAAGAAACTATTCTCTTTGTTTTTGCCCTAGGAAGAAATGCCCTTGCTTTTGAGAATGTTTCTTACACAGATCCACTGCATGCTATTCCATATATATCCACACCAATGCAATTATGTAATAAATGATACATACATCCACCCTGTGAGGCAATTCAACGCTGAAAAGGTTGAGGCATGACATACTAGTCAGAAATAGTTTGACTGATACACCTAGAACTGTTTGGATGGGAAATTTGTTAAAGGTTACTGTATTATGTCTCTTGGTAAAAGAATGAATCATATTCTATATGCAACTTTGGAAGTGGCTGCCATGTATATTAATCTTCCGGCTAGTGTGTGATAATCTTGTTTATCTTACTTAGGAGCAATTGAAGCCATTGGTTGCGCAACTTGTAGAGTGAAGAATCTACCTGCGCCTGAGTTTGGAGTCTACAGACATGGGAAAGAGCAAATTTGGCGCTTTTGCAAATGGTGACCCTAGTGCAGTTGATTCATCTAGGAACTCACAAGGGCAGTATGGTACACCCATGCCATTCATGGGTGAAACCAAGGTAGGGCTTTCATGTGTCCTTTAAATTCACCTCGAACCCTTTTCAATATGCCAATGAACTTCCCAATCATATTAGTCCATCTTCATCTGCACAGTAAACCTGAATCAGAAGTTCTCACAGTTGTACCACATAAATGTCTCCATCAAAACTCTCACTCAATGCATTTCTGTCATTCTGTGGTTTACTTGGTTAACATGGAGTCTCATGCAGATGCTAGCATATGTAACATATAGTTTATTTCACTTTACAGTTTACGAGCATACCTCATACCTTTGCTTATCGATCATTTATTTGTTCCACTTTTCAGTTTGAAGTTGAGATAGGTGTGAAAGAAGAAGGTGCTGAATCAGGTAAAAATGGTTCGGAAACTGAAAGTGTTACCTCCATGGATGATCAAAGATGGCAATGAATCTTACAAAGGAACAAAGAGGAGAGACCAGCAAGGCATCAAAACTTGATGAAAAAACAGAAGCCAAGGAGGACAAAAAACAGGACTCAAAGATGATCAAAGTATACAGGTCAGCTTGGGAATGAACATAAACTGGATCTGCAGTTTAGTGCATTATGGAATCTTTATATTAGTTATTTTTATCTTGTAGGAGGAATACATAAAGGCTTATTATGAGGCCTTGAGGAAAAAGCAGGAAGAGGAAGAAGCAAAAAGGAGAATGCAGCAGGAAGGTGAGGCATTTGTCTCTGATTCTCAATCTGAACGCCAGGTGGGCAAGAAGCACAAGCGGGAGGATGAGGATGAAGGTATTGAATGGGAAGAGCAGCAACCTACAGGTATCTTTTAGCTATTCATTTTTTGTTATCTTTAATCATTTATTAATTTGTCTGTATATGTATATATGAATGCTTGTAGTAACTATGAATGGTACAATCAAATGCTGCCTATATACCAGCCCAATCTTGAACTATATATGAATGCCTACCAAGTAGCAAATGATTCTAGTGGCACATGGAAACCCACTAATTTTAAAAGTAAGTCCACTACCTTTCAACTTTTCTTCAAATAAAATCCCCACAAATTCAAGCAACTTGAAGCATTCTTCTTTCTGCCTACTACAAGCCTTTGTTAAATACTGCTCTAATCAAGATTTAGGACATGGTCGTTTCATTAGCTACATAATTATGACTTTTATGATCAGCATCTTTACTCTTTAAGATGACATTTAAGACATGTTTTTTCTCAGCATCTGATCAATCCACAAGATATTTCTCCTCTAAACGTCAAACACGGTTACCTTTTAGCTCTTATTTTTTTTTTAAGGGAGCCAAGATCGTTTCATCAGCTACGTTAATTATGACTTTCTTGATGACCATCTTTATTCTTTAAGATGACATTGTTTAGTCTTGGATAAGTCCATGGCTGGGGTCTTTAGGAATGCCATAATTCTTAAGGCCTATTTTTGCCCCTTTGAATTTTTAATTATATCATGTTTTTCAGCTAGATAACAATAATATGTATGTCTATCAGCCTCCAATTATTCTTAATACATCCCAAATTGTGTTGCATCAAATTACTGTGCCTAATCTGTTAAAAATGTGTAGGAATGCAACCGAGACATACAAATTGGCAGATTTAAATGCAGAGGCTCAAGAATCTGGCGATGACGAAGATGATCTTGTGTGGGAAGACGGTTAATACTTTATGGGAACCTCATCTCTCGGGGATTTGTCAACTAGTTTATTGTATCATGTCACTGAGATAAGAGATTCTGCCAGCTACACAGACCAAACACAAGGGTCGAGAGCACTGCACATTCTCTTGCGCTTGATCACAGAACACTTTATCAGTGAAAGGCCAGTTGAAGGATGTACAAAATGTCTTCCTATATTGATCAGGACATGAACTTTTTTTTCCTTGTAATTTGGAGTTTTGTGCAACTATTATGTTGTGGACAGTTTTACATGCCTCGAAGAGTTAAAATGGTGTGCCTAAGTCTTCGTTTAATTTACCTAAAATGCAATCCATTAGTGTCCGCTGCTATACCAACATACGCTGTAGCAGAAGGGATCAGGTTGATTGGTGCCTTGGTGGTGACTGGGTGACAATGAATCGTTCAAGACAGGAAACTGTTAATATGTGCGAATATTTGAGCAGAACAAAACACATTTTTTGCTAAGTGAATTGCAATAAGTCAGAACAGAACACATTTTTGCCAAGTGAAATTGCCAATAAGTCAGAACTAACACATTTTTTAAAAGTGAAATTGCCAATAGGTCGATATGAGGGAATCCAGGCATTTGCAGAATCTCAAGTTCTCAAAACATTACATAGAAACATAGTAAGATTACCGATGAGCAGATGATTATATTCATTGATATATATAATCACAATGGCTGCGTAGCAGTAACACAATTTTGATCATTTTAATTTAAATGTGAAGAGGACTGTCCAATTGAACAATGCTTGGTACACATATTACCGCGCTCTACACCTTTCCTACAAACTACAATCTACAACATAAAATTCAAGAATAAAGATGTTTCACAAGTTATCGTCTATGGGCTTTATAACAACCTCATTTGACACCATTTACCACAGCAAACAGCAGAGTGACCTTGGCCAGTGTGTTTACACCTTCCTTTATTGTATAGGCCCAAGAAGAGAACCAATTATTTCCAGTTACTACATGCTACCGGGGCCTCCCTTATTTGCGCCCTGCAGCTGCTCATCGGAGGAGTTAGCGATGCTGTTGACTGATCCATGGGTCTGTGAGCTCAGCTGCGGGCTCGGGGGTGGGCCTGGAGTGGCTACAGGGTTCACCACGTTATTGCTCATTTGCTGCAGAGTTCCTGAGCTCAACTGCGGGCTCATTGCAGCATGCTGACCCATTTGCTGCGGGCCTTATCTGCTGCTGCTGCATCATCAACGACTGCTGTGAGCCAGCAGGTGAGCCCACCTGCGCCTGCTGCAATGGAGACCCCATTTGTTGTTGTTGTTGTTGCTGCTGCTGCTGCTGTTGCTGTAGCTGTTGTTGCATCTGCTGCTGCTGCTGCTGCTGTAGCTGCTGCAGTTGCTGCTGCTGCTGTAGCTGCTGCAGTTGCTGTGGGTTCTGTTGAAGCTGCTGCAGTTGCTGCTGCTGTGGGTTCTGTTGGAGCTGCTGCTGCTGCTGCTGCTGTTGCTGCAACTGCTGCTGGAGCTGCATTTGCTGCTGGGGTTCAGCTGAAGTTACCTCCTGGCATCTTTGGAGGGCCCATAGAAGACATCATGGCCCGCTGCAGAGGGTTTAGGTTGCTTCTATTTAGTGGATGGCCATCATGGCCAAGCCAGAGAATTAGGAAGGATTGGAGAGCTGCTTCCGGGCATTCCAACCATTCCAGTCTGGGGATATATGCTTGCTGCCCTTTGCTGCGCCAACCCCATACGCATCTTGGCAAGAGCCGCAGGGTTCATACCTGGCCTAAGTCCAGCAGCAGCAAGGTTGGATGACATTCCCATGTTCATAGGATTAGAACTGTTGCCTAAGCTTGACATCGATCCCATGGGGGGAGGCTATTGGCCGCACGTTGCCCATCCCCATAACGCTTCCTAGGCCACCAAGACCAACACATTGTTAACCATATTGCCCATATTCATGGCTGAGCCAAGCCCCATCATCACTTTCCTGGACATAGGTTGTTGCTGTTGTGCCTGCTGCTGTAGCATCTGAAGCTGCAAGGAAGTTGGAGTAGCTTTATTGTTACCCATCTGACTTGATCCCATCGGGAGATTTGAACCAGGCCCCAACATCTGAGATAATGGGCTCGTTGGTAGAAGTTGAGGTCTCTGCATCTGGTTGAGTGGAAGAGATGATGATGGTTGCTGCATCTGTGCTTGAGCATTTTGCTGCAGTGGTTGCTGCTGGGGCTGCTGTTGCTGCTGGACCAAATTTTGGTCAAGTTGCTGGCTCCTTGGAGGCATGGCTGCCCCTTGCATATACCCTTGCTGCATTGGCGCTAGGTTGCTATTTGCAGATGAAAGCATCGGTTGACAGGAAGCTGTTGCATTGGTGCTCCAGGTGCCAATTTGCATGGGCTGCAGCATTAAGTTGATGGCTTTACACCTCCCTCTTGTTTCACGTCACTTGCTAAATTGTCAGGAATAATTCCTGATAGTGTATTGAAGTTTGCAGGAGGGTTGCACGTACAACTTTATCGTCAGCTTTAGAATGCCCATCTTTCGACATCTGGGGTTTGTTTATGGAAAGGCCAAAGATCAGAACATTAAAAATAGCATCTTATTATTCAAGTCCTTAGGTTAATTGGACTTACCAGGCGAATAAGCTCCTCTCCAAGCAATCAGCGTAGTACTGCCAGACCAAACAATTGAAAAGTTAGAACAGAATATGACAATTGAACAGACCTAGTGTTTTCAGGGGCTTTATACTATGAAGGGCCAGAACAGTCAAAACTTGAGAGAACCACAAACCTTTGCCGGTAATATGAATACACAATCATATGAATTCGGACATCAAAACTCTTCTAGATCTCCATATTGCATCTTACAGTTTCGTCAGGCATTTCCTTGAAAACAACCTGGAATGGCCTTGCATGACCTGTGACAATGTAAATCAGATTAATATATGGTGCTGGTGGTTTTTCTTCACTAGAAACCTTTAGCAATTTTCTTAGTGAAATATACCTTGGTAATGCGGTTTGCTCGAAAAGTTTATTATCCTAGTCTTGAAAGTGTTTATTGTTCCACTAATCATAGAATGCAAAGAGGTCTTATGGGATCCATATAATCCTCAGTGTGGAAACAACTGGAGAGACATTTAGCAACAAAATCTTGGCTTGCATTGACCATGGGTTTCCTTTGAGGTATCTTATCACCTTGTTTTCTTATTGTGAGCTGGTACTGCAGCAGAATACAGCAGCAATATAGTACATGAAAAAAAAATATATTATCACACTGCAATGGCCAAGAGAAATATTTCAAATCATGCACTACGACCAAAATAAACATATCTAGCCTACCCCAACTTGCTTGGATTAAAGGCTATGTTGTTGTTGTATGCACTACGACCAATATCAGTGTCAGCTATGTAACCCTTTATAATAAGATCTATATTAAATATAAAGAAGAAATATAAACATCACTAGATTTTAGCTCATCTTATCCTAACTTGATTAGGACTAAAAGATTTTGTTGATGTTGTATATGCATTGCTGAATGTTGACTTCACTTCACAAATTGCTATTTTTAACAAACTTAAAGCCAAACATACACACGAGACGACATATCAAGTAACTATAATCACACATGTAATAACAGATGAAACTCAGGTAAAATGAGATTTACTTAAAATTTAGACTTGCAAACTTTCTCCAGGTTTTTATTTAGTTGAGATTCAAATCGCCAAAAAAGGTGCTTTAATGCTTCATCATATACTTTGTTAGGTAGTTACTTATCTTAAAATTATGATAACTTGGGTAAAAGAAATGAAACAGTTTATTTGCACATTACAGGTTGACCACTTCTTCGGTGGCCAGAGAAATTGAATATCAACTCTAAAATAGCCCACATGTCAAATTCACATAACTCAATACAAAGTGCCTCCCTACAACACAATCCAAAAGATGAAGAATATAAGGGGAAGGACACCAAAACTGAAAAGAGTTAACAGGCATTCAATCTTATGGCATACCGATGGGAAAGATTGTCAATTTTCGCAAACTTATCAAGGATTGCTTGGTCTCCCATAGGTATAGTCCCAACTGATGGGCTGCTAGCATTAAGTGGAGCATGCATGTTTGAAACACTGGCTGGAGACCCAACAGCGCTCACAGGCGGTTGAGTTTTGGGGACAGAATTTGTTTTTCCTCTTTGAAGCAGCAACAGCAGGCTGTTGTATCCTGTGCATAGAATCACTAGGGCTGGAAGCTACAGAAGGGGTATCCCACAGCAGCATTGGAATTTGCAGAGAATTTGTCTTTCTGAGCCCCAATTACAGCCGATGTCACAGCAGAACCAAACTGACCACCCATCGAACTGCTTGATATCTCTCCTGATTTAGAGGACATGGAGACTGACCATTGGCCCAGAAGGGCACGAGAGCTAGGTGCTAATTTTCTTCTCTGAATCATTTCTTCTTTTTTCAAGTCCTTCTCAGCTGCAAACCGGAGTATCTGCCACTGTGCCATGTTTGAAACATTATTTCTTGCCATTGCTTGTTGTGACAAGTGCTGGGCCTGGGGGTGCTGTTGATCCAGCACAGAACTTTCAGGTGTCATAGACTGCAATGGGTCTTTCGACCTATCAGAACCTCCCATCTGCTCTTGCTTAGCACCGTATCTCAAGCCTGGCTGATTGAATAGAAGGAAGATCCTAACTCTTGCATGTTGTTCTCATTGAAGGAGGATACCTTTGACCACTCAATGATGAAGCATACTGCATTCCCTTGACATCTGAGGGTGGATGCAGCTGTTGGTTCTCCATTGCATCTCCTGCCCAGCAAGGGGTTGAGGCCTTATCTGCTGCTGTTGTACATCATCAATACCACCAGTTGGCTTTATTCTCTTAGGATCTTGAAGTGGAGCATCTTGCATTTCCCTCTTCACAGATAGAAGGCCATTGGCAGCAACAGTATCATTGTAACCAATCATGCTCTGAGACGAAATGCTTGGATTGATTCGAGAAAAATTGGCAGTTGATCCTGACACACGATCATTACCAGCAGCTGAATAACTTACCGTTTGCGGCATACCAGATTGGGACAACACAATTCTGGCAGCATCTTGTGAAGAATTATTTGGTCTAAGTGGCTGAGAACTGCCTGAGATATATTTTGTATGGTAATGTTATCGACAGACTGATTAGCTGCATTACCGCCTGTGATGCCCACCTCATCTGCTTTGACATTTTCAGCTAATCTATCAATGCAAACCTTTTTTACCATGAGACATGTTACTGGATGTGACGACAGCTTCAGTAGTTTGCCTCAGCCTCCTCTTTTTGCCAATACCAAGGCTCAACTGCAAGAAACACAAGGGGCTTAGTTTGCACAAAGATAAACCTACAATGGTAGTATTTTCTGTTCAGAATGTGTGAATACCTTATGAGGAATAGGATCCTGACAAAGTCGATCCAGTTTAGGAGTAGGGTCTAAGCAAAGCTCTGGTTGTAGAGCTCTCACAATACGAGCTTCAGCTTCCTAGATAAATATGCATGATATAAGAGTCCGTGTTGTTCAGTAAAATCAATTGCATAAACCAAAATTTCTGGTGTTTGGGCAAAAGTTCATTTTAGATATCCAACAGTACATGTATTTCACATTTTTTGTCGTCGTATCATGCTATTCTAGTGTTGTTGAAGAACTAGCTACCAAAAAGACAAAATTCAATTGGTATATTCTAAGATATAATCAATATCTTATAGATATTAGAGGAGAAAAACTGGGAGTGCAGATGCTAAAATGAGCTACGTTGATAGTCAGATTAACAGAATGTTGACACAACAATACTTACCACAAAATCCTGTAACTCCAGGAATCGTCAGATAGAAGGGTAATGTCCTTTTACAACATTCTCAAAGGTCATCCGCAGTCGTACTTTATTCACAATAGGTAGTCCTAGCTCAGCAGATGATGCAGGAACTTGATTGGATACATGCTTTCGGTAGTCACGTATCTAGAAAGAAATCTCATTACTTCCATTGTTTATGTAATACAATAGAAAGTTTAAAACGTAGGACAATAAGGCACTGCTAAAGAATCAATGGCCTCTTATAAATGAGGCCACCTGAGCATGAGTGCATGACACTATATGATACTTTACAGTAATGCTTAATGATTGTTTCCAAAAAGTTGTTAGGATCAAGCAAGAGTTTGCTGGTAGGTTGGCACACATGTAGTAATTTACAATAAAAGTAGACAAACTTCCAGTTTTCCTATTAAAGAAAGATTTCTCAATATAGGGTAAACATTCAGTACATAATTTGTGGCAGTATGCTTTTTGAGCCTTGCATTAGAGAGATATCATGCACGACCTCAGAGAATAGATGTCTGAAAGGTTTTAGCATGTTACAGTCCAAATAGCATTGCATGCATACCATTCTTAAATGTGATAAAATAACTAACCTCACACAAACAACTGATCCATTACAGTACTTGCTTGGTATCTCATCAAGTATATCACCAGGCAGCCTGCCAGCTTCAATAGCCTGCAGATCATCACGAAACTCATGTAACTGTAATTAGAGTTGTATAGCAAGATTAACATGTTGCTACTTTTAGCCAGCTAATAGAATAAACTTGATCGATCAGATAGGATAAAACAAAGGTTAATGTCGTGTATTATGGTATACAAAAAAGTCAGCACACTTTTGAGAAAAAAAAATCTGCTTGTAATATGGTTGTATATGCTGTGTGTCTTATAACTTGAAGAATGAAAGACATACATTGGAATGAGTAAATTTACACGTAAATCTCACAGTATCTTAAAATCACCTGACTTTGCATGCTACCTGAAATGTCACAAATATTGCCCCAATTACACCCATATTGCAATGTACATGAATTCTTGTTTCATACATATTTAATCAGTGTTCACCTTAAAAATTAAGAACATGTAATCTGAACCATTGGTCCGTTTTGGCTGCTAATTTGGCCAAATTGAGTACAAAACGAAAAAAGAAACTGCAAGAAAATGCATACTTACAGAGAATAATTTTTCCGATGCTCTATCATAGGGATGCAGCGTTTTGCCATCCTGAGTTGAGGTCTGGCCGGGTTCCATCTGAAGTTATATGTATTTATGTCACGAATATATTCATAGCTGAATGTTTTTCTATCAAGTTTAGAAAAACAATGCCAGCAAAAAGTTCATACTAAATTTGCAGATGAGAACTCACAGATGCTGACTTTGAGACGAGATAACCTCTGTCATACAGGCTGAATGTGAAAGAAACCTCATGCTCTGCAACAAAATGTAGAATGCTTACTACGAAATGTAAGTACTAAAGCTGATACAAATAAAACATTATTTCTTTGTCTGTTGACGTACCTGGCAAAACTTCCCTGCAACAAACTGGCAAAATTCGGATGCCATTGACATCTTTCACTCTCTCGACAAAGCCATCCTGCATTAAGAGATTAAATGAGCATCATAGCAAAACCAAGTTATTGTGAATAAAGAGCAAGACATGTCAAAATCAAATAATAGAAAAAAATAAACAAAATACATAAAAAGGCTAAATTTGTCCCTTTACTTGACCATTTTGAGCTAAAAAACAATATGGCAACAAGATTTTCACTGTCTCCATCCACTTTGAAGTCAAACGCCCAAGGTACATTTATCCAAGCCAAAACTTTGTTAATTTCACCTTGCTATTACTGAAAAGGGTGAGCTAACTGGTATGGCTTGGCTCCCAACTAAAACCACATGCAACTTGAACACTGAGCAATAACGAGGTGGGTTAAACTGCGGGGTGGAGGGTGCTAAGAAAGAGCTGAACAATGTGGCGTTTCTGTCTCAACAGACAGTAACCTCAAAAGTATCCTCCAATCTTAGTGAATATATGTTAAATTAAAGGTACAAGCATTGCCCTTGCTTGGCAAATACTTTAGGAGTCAGACAATCCCTAGAAACTGCACCAAAAATCCTCTTGGAGAATGAACATACTCACAAGCATGACAATCAAAGTTAAGTTCAGAATAAGAAATCGACTAGAGGTATTCCATCATCATAAAGTAAATGTTTTTGGTCCATACTGGAGTTATTGAAGCCCAAATTGATTTCCTCTAAATTCAGATGGCCATGACCCATCTGACGCACATATGCACCAAGAAAAAGAGGTTCCCCACAAATCAATTGGCACAAAGTATCGATTTTCACGGCCCCCCCCCCACCCCCCACCCCACCCCAAAAAAAAAAGCACCTCAAATTCGCGCAGAGTTCGATCTGCAACGAAGAGAGAAACCTCAAATCCAATTGGACATTCAATGGGCCCGAACAACTCGACCACTATGAACGACAACGCGATCGGGGGTCGAACTGAAGCTATCTAGTCCAAACCAACCGAAAGGTTCAACCTTTCTGTAAATAAATGAAAATTAGGCAGGGAAGAGCATCAAATCCAAACAAAAAACTCAGCTTTTCATCAGTTCCGCACGCAAAGCTCCTGTCTTTGCGCGTCCAGATCCCCACCACGGCCGTTGCCACCCAGGGCATCTCGCGGCGAGACAGAAACCCCAGCCCGCGAGAGACAGAAAGTACCGAGCGCCTCACCTCGCGTCTGGAATCGTATACGGACCCTCCGCCTCGACCGCAGCCGGTTTTCCGACGGCGCCGCCGCCGCGGACGCCGAGCGCGCGCCCGGGTGCACGCGGACGCCGACCTTGGACAGCTTGAACGAGATCCCCATCCCACGGGGGGGCGCCGCCCGGGGACGACGACCTAGGCTTCCTCACGAGCGACCTCCGCCGCCGTCTCTCTCGCCGGTCGCCCGCCGACGAGCTCGGGCGAGAGGGGGTTAGAAAGGAGGAGAGAGGCGTGTAATGAAGCGAGCTCGGTGTACGGGGATGCAGTTCTATTGCAACGAAGGAGGGCTCGTGCCACTGACATGTGGGTAGACACGTGGGCCTTGGTAGCTGCGTGAGTTGGTGTATGGGACGGAGCTTGTGGCCTGTGTGTAGGGAAGTTGGTGTGGATGACTCGCTTGCGTGCGTGGACTTCGTTAAGGGGCTTGGTCCGAGAGTATAACCCGACGCTAGTAGGATGGCAACCGCCATAAATATCCGCAATACCTAGGAAACACTGATGGGCAGGATATGGATCTGGTTTTGTTAGGCCGCGGGCGCAGGCGCGGGTGCGGATTTGGAGTTCAAACCCAATGGATATCTGTTAACGGCGTTGAAAATTGATATCCTTATCCCGAAACCCACAAAATCCGGTTAAATAACAGGTGGGCCCCTAAAAATCTAGGGCACCCCCTCTATCTAGGACACCATCTCCCGTCGTTCCATCCCACGAGCCCTCGACCCAACATTGCGTGCCGCACCCATACTCGTGAGTCGCACAATTGAGATCCAGGGCGCCGCCGCCTCGCCGGCCTCCGCCCTCTTCCCCCGTGCCTCC
>JACEFO010000060.1:0-37054 GCA_015342445.1 Digitaria exilis
CATGAGTTAAAATGAAAGTTGTAGTTCCTTGGATTAGTCTACAAGTTCTATGTTTGGATTTGGAGTGAGTAGAGATCGAGTTTTTTGGGATGAAATTGCGGCTCGCAAATGTGGCGGTTTGAAGGAAGAGAGAGAGCTAGCAGGCAAGCCTGCGTCGGCGAGGTCGGTTTGAAGACCGAGGCACGCGTCGTCACCGCTCAGAGACGGTGCCGGTGAGTCCCAGCATGCCGGTCGGCGGTCATCTAGAATCAGTTCCGCTGATAAACATCCATCCCTTGCCTCATTTCTTCTTTCTTTTCCTCTTCCTCGCCATTCCGACTCTATGCCTCAGCCGCCGGCCAATTCCGCCGTCGTCCGGACGTTGCAAGGTTCCAATTCCTTCCACCCAAAGCTCCAATATCAACCTCCTCTATTCTCCCAACAAGGTATCTTTGCACCCCCATCCACCACAGAGCTCAGCGCGTCGTCTCTACCCCTCCGGCTTGGATTCTGCCGCGGCTTCACTGGCCAGGTCGCCTCGAACCACCTCCGCCGGATAGGTCTCCCACGAAGGTTTCCCCTAGGTCCGGTGGTGCTCTCAGACTAGAGAGGAGCCCGCAGTTCACCGCCGTTTGGTCGGCCGGCGAGCCGAGCCTTGGCGCCGCGCCTGTGCCATCGCGGGCTGGTTTGCAAGCACCAACGAGGAGAAAGCAAGGGGAAGAGGTGCGCCAACTCTTCGGGAAGCCATAGGTGCCGTTCTCGTGGCCTAGGAGTCGCCGCCGGCAAGCTCCAGGCCGCTGGTTAGCGCGGCCGGAGCGAGTCCGCGCGCGCCCTTTGTTTTTGAAACAGAGGGAAGGGATCGTGGGTATGAAGAAGAGAAGTCAGGGGGTTTATCTGCATAAAGTGTTTAAGAGGTTTGTCTAAATAGAGTTAAATTTCCGTATTTTTCACTCTTTAATTCATAGAAAATCATAGTAAAATCCAAAAAAGTTTGAACACCAAATATTTATTTTAATCTTGTTTTAAAAATTTGTCATCCATTAAAATGTTAAAAAAAACCTTGTGTTGATAATTAATTTATTCCTTTGTTTAGATTAATTAAATAATTGTTTAATATAATTACTAAAAATGTTAAACATTTGAATAACCTTTTAATAATTAGAAATGAATTTCTAAATTGTTTTATGTATTTATTAGATGCTTTATCATTTTAGAAAATGATTTTAAATCATTAAAAAAAAACTAAAGATGATTTAAGGCAAGTTTTATTAAAGGAAAATATAGGTGTGTCTTTAAAAGAAAATCTTGGGTTAGTTTGTGTTGGCTTGCAACTTTATCGAGAAGGGAAAATTGTTTAGCTTCTTTGAAAAGTGTTGCATAGCATATCGCTAACTTGCATTACGTTTTAGTATCCCAAGCTTCGGAGTACGAGCTCGTTGGACTCGCGGAGGAGCAACGGCAAGTCCAAGAAGTGATCGTCATCGCTCCGGAATCTCGTATCGCGGAAGGATCTAACGTGCTCGTGGTTCCAGGCAAGCCCCGGTGCATCTTTGAATCACCCATTTATTTCATAATATCATGAGTCCAAATCTTATGATTTTATGTGCATTAGGTTAGGGATTGGTTGAAACCCTTTGATGCATGAGATATTCCTTGATAGAACTATCCTTGCTTAGCTAAGAAATTTGATTAGCAAAATCTACATTGGCTATGCTTAGTAAGTTAAGTTAAAGATGTTGATCTAGGCTATCACCAATCTTAATATGAATCATGAAAGATTTGAGTCGAAAGATAGTGGGCAGCAGTTGGTAGGTGAGATTGAGGTAAGCTCGATCCATAGTTCTGCCTACTTGCTTAAGTGACTAAGGACTGTTTTCGTTGTTTAAGTGATTGATCAAGTGATCCTACCTGGTTTCTTACTGGGGACCAGTAAAGCCAATTAGATTAGTTGGTTCACTGATTGGAAATATCGCTTACCCGTGCTTGCTGGGTCGGAGAAAGGCGGGACCGTAGCCTGTAACTCACGGGGTGGTCGCCAGACGTGGGACCCACGTGGGGGTGCGTTCCCGGGTTCGAGTAAGGATATTTCCGGTCGTTGGCCCAGCTGATTAAAAGGTTGTTGCGTACAGTAAGATCGACTGTGCGTGACTGGGGCTAGGTATCTCCTGCAGGATGTATATTGATCCGGATCGACACAACTCTTGGTTATGAGTGCACTTGATCAGGTTTTAAACATCGTAGAGGAAACAAGTTGAACAAGATCAGTGTGATTCATAAATGCTGGTTGAGCTTAGTACAACCTGTATGCAAAACATTTTATAACCTAGATGGATAAGTAACAACTTAACAGATCTAAAATAAAGAAAATATAAGGAACAAGTTTTAGTAATGCTTTTAAGCAAAAGAGCGAGTCAGCCAAATCCACATAAAGCCCAATCATATCCCTTGAGAGTCTTTTTCTTTGGTAAGGCGGGTAAGTCTTGCTGAGTACCTTCGTACTCAGGGAATCTCCCTTTTGTTTTTCAGAAGAGGCTACGGAGGAGATCACCAAGAAGATCCAGAAGACCTAGATCATCGTGGTCCTGGTGATTCTAGGGTTAAGCGGAGGCTGTAGATATTTGTGATATAGAACTACCGAGACTGATTTGTATTAAACTCCTAGTAATGGCTTGACTTGCATTTAAGTTCTCTTTAAAACCTGGCTTGTAATAAGTTAGAATCTTGGTATGTTGTGTAAAAATGATAATGCTCGTTGTGTTCTCCTTACCGAAAACGATCCTGATGTATGGCAAAGATATGAGTTAAACGTGGTTTATCGAGGAGTCCTTGGGACACTCGACAGATCACCAGTTTAAACTGTTTGAAGTGCGTCCGATGACCGTAACAGGTCGTTATGGCGCACTTGAGCCAGTTTAAATTGGCGGTTCTGCCACAATGCATGCCACGATTTCTTGAGTAGCTGCCCTCATTGGTCTTTTTATACTTCGTACCTGTTTGTTCGAACGCATGATATGCCAAAGAAAATGCCAAATATGGATGACTTGAGATGAAGAGTTAGATTTATCAAATCGTTTCGTGTGCAAATGGAATGTGCATATATAGAGTTAATTGCATGATCAATGTTCAAGCTTAACATTCAAATAATTTAACTGCAGTGGTCGATTATAAAATCTAACCAGTGGTAGCCTACATAGAGAGAGACAAGTCTGCTTATTTGCTCATCAAAATCATATGCTATTAGCTCAACGGCCTACACATCTATATATGGTGACATGGTTGGTGGCTTTAGAAGGGCCTAGCCTGAAATAAGAGAAATCTTGGAGGGGTTAACCTTGATGCCATGCATGCCTCCTTTCTTTCAGTGCCTGACTGCCTGCAAAGAGAAAAGCTGACGGGACCCCAATCAAATTTATCGCCGTCTGTGCCTCGTCTGTGGTCCTCGTCTCTTTCAGGCCTACTACTAGGAGTAGCAGCAAAGATGGATCGGGGTGTTTAGTTGTTTGGTAGAGAAAATAACTTTTTCTGGAAGCATGTTTTGTGAGAGGAAAGTTAAAGGGAATTGAAGTGGAACTTTTTCTGAAAAACGTGTTTTCTGAGAGAGATGAATAGGGAAGTTGAAAAGATCTTTCGGAACTAAACATCGCATATGCGCTGTGATCTGCGATGCATCATTCTTGTCTGTCTCCGTTGCGTTAACTTCCTACAGTTGGTTGGCCCGCCATTGCTACGCCAAAAAGCCTGTCGTGCTACCACCGACCTAGCCAAAAGCGAGACCCAGCCCAACATGCAGCCGGTCGTAGCAAGAACGAATCATTGCGCAGGTATCCTGATGCATGCAATTTTGTATATGTGCAAGTGCCACCACCGTGCATAGAGCTAGTCTCGTCTCTGTAAATAGAAATAGGTCATTCACACAAAAAATCATATGAAAGGACAAAATTGCATGCATCATCGAAGATAATATGAATCAGGATACCTAGAATGACTTGTTTTTTGGGACGGAGGGAGTAGGTTGCATTTTTTTTTATTTTGTATATTGCTGGAAGGTGAAGGATTACTCTTGTCAAATGGTAAGTGTTAACCAGAAGAAGAGGGACATATTAAATGGAATCATCACAAAGGTTTTTTCCTGACCTAAATGCTAGAAAAAAAAAAAGCTTTAGAAATCCTAGTATGGCTGGAAAATCCAAGATATGTGCAGGTGAGAAGATAACCCATCAATATGCAGCGCCATACATATGTGACAAAGCTCTGTGTCTTGTTCCTTTCCGGCATGAATACACTCTGAATCATTCCAAGCGTTACATGCCATGCATCATGTACATGTGTGTACAGAAAAAGTCTCAGCAAAAATAGATGTATCTGTACAGGAATAGCGAACCAGCTAGGACAACGCAACTGAATATCGACCATGCATGGGCACACTGAACTGGCCGGCCTGCAGGACCACAAGAGCGAGGCGCTTACTACATGTTCAGAAAGCATGGCCGCACCTTGTTGCTTCAACACCACTCTGAACACATGTCGGCCATCACCATACCCATGCATCAATCCATGACAGATAATGGAATGCCATCAGGATTAGAAGTTCAGAAAAAAAAGGTTGATGTTCTACATCAACAGGTAATTGTTAATAGGGCAGCAGTACTACATACTGGATATCCTAGTATATATATATTATACCTGAAGTGTTTGCTCAAAAGGTAGCTCGATCGCGATCTTTTTGGGGAGTAGGCATGGCCCTGGACGATCGATCGAGATCGCCGTTGGGCTTTGGCAGGATCTCTCGGGAATAAAGCCAACAAGGAGAGACGATCTCGCCGCTGCCGTCGCCCCCGATCGTCAGCTCGAACAATGATTAGCACTTGTGCGCGCGCGTGAAGGAATCATGGCCGGCGATGGTGGCCTTTCTCTCCTGCTCTCTCAGATTGAGGCTCGCATGTGTGTGCATCCATGCTAGCTGATGCTGCAGCCGCAAAGAGAGAGATGGGTATGCATGCTTTCTCTCCTCACTCGCCCATCACCGTACGTCCCCCGGCGGCCCATCCCCAATAAACTACGGCGGCGAGGGGCGTACGGACGCACAGCCGCCATGAGACCATGCACATGTCCGGCCAAAGCTAGCTAGCTTCTCGCTGAATCTTTATGGGGTAGCGCAGCTGGTACAAAACGACGCTGCTTTTTTTGTGTGCTTGTGCATATATTCTTCTCCTTCCGTCGAACGATCCATTACTCGCCGATGGGTTTCTTTTTTTCTGATGAGGGAAAAGCGATCGGCGGCGGCGTGGGCGCCAGGTACCTTCGCAGGCGATCGCAACAAGTCGATCGAGGTGCCCATGATTCGCACACATGGCTGCACGAACGAACGTACGTACGGTACTTTCTTGTATATTTGATGGAACCGAATTTAACATGCATGTTTGCTTTCTTAATATTACCTGAGGTAAAACGCAAACACTACGTCTGCATATGACTGAATCGTTTCAAAAATTTACATACCATGCATTTATGTGAACAAGCTCCACCAGTCCACCTAGCTAGCTTGGTAGTATATACTAGTGTGCTACATTAATATTTGCGCAACTGTTCGTCCACCGTACGAGACTGACTGGCCACGGCAAGCCGGCCGGCCAGGTAGAGATTCACGCCGGCGTGCACTGTAGGAGTATAGCGCGGCGCCGTAGTGGTGCTAAGCAGAGCAGCACTACTGGGCGGCCCGGCTGCATGCATGCAGCGGGCATGTGATCGACCTGAGACCCACAGCTAGCAGTCGTCCTCTGCCAACACGTACACTTGAAGTACTCAAGAAGGACTGCTCCATACGTTCTGCTCCCTGTCCATCCGTCGATCGGTCGACGTGAACAAAGCCTGTACGTGTACGTACGTGTCTCGACAAAAGCAGTGGTGCTGCTGTTCACGGTCTTGGACTCTAGGAGGTGTCTTCGAGACCATGCATTAATCCAGTGTGAGTCTGCCGATTTGTCGCTGTGTGTTTGGCCCGAATGGCTGCCCATGCGTTACACATGATGGAGAATACACCGATCGTACGTGCGAACCCACTTGAGTATATAGCATATACTGTGTGCAAGTGATTATAAAGAGAGGTGTTGTGGCAGACTTGGGGAGAGAGGGATCGACAGAGACGGGATGAGTCGACGTGTGATGGCCGTGCCGATCGCGTATGTCGCGGTGCCGGTCGCGGCCTGCCCATGTCTTGTGTGTTGCTGCAGTAGTGCAGCAGTGGCACTACTAGTCCAGTCGAGGAATTGGCTCGCTCATCAAGTCATCACTTGATCATGCCTGTCTCTGCTGGGCGCACCAGCAGTGTACAGAATGCATGCACACTCAACCTAGATACAGTTCGTCTCGGGACAAACGTAACCAGCGCATGGATCTTCTTATGGTGATTAGTCGTATTTTTGTGAGGATTGTGTTGAATATTTGTACAATTTGATCAAATATTGGAGCTTGATTTGTAATTGGTGGTTATTCATAGAGTTCAAATCATACTTTGTATCTACAGACCAATAAATACGACGCCATGATCCACCAATGTAACCATGAGACGACTTCGTGGTGCAACAACGTCAAGAGCTTGTATAACTCTTGTTAATTTGGTAGAGTGCCCGTAGCCCCAAGGAATATACATGCCATAAGGTTGAGCCTCGGTAGAAGATACATTGCCCTCTAATGTACAGAAGAGGAAGTATTATAAGGAGCTGCAAGAGGGCTTAATGCTGAGGTGGAAGAGAGAGAAGAAGAAGAAAGAGGAGAAGTGGGGTGTGTAAGCTTGCAGCCCGATCAGACACAAAATAAAAAAAATCTATGAGAGAGACACGGGTTATGTATTTATAATGAACAACCAACTACAATATGAGTAGGCTAAACTATAGGTTGTAAATATGTATACAGCTAGAATCAGGTTACATTATTAACCAGCTCTAAGGAGGGAAGCGTATCACTAGAGGGGACAGAAAACAGAAAACCCTAGAAGTTTTCCTAATACGCTACACATCAATATAATACAACCTACCCGAGCACATGACATAGTAGGTATTACGCAATTGGCACGCCTAAAATTATCTAAACAATGGTGCCCTCTGGTATATTATCATCAAGCCTCAGGTCAAGCCATCACACCGAACAATCTACCACCTCAGGTAAGCCTCGCTAGACTGGGAGAGAAGGTTATAAACGGCGCGGGACGTGTAATTGTGTTTTAGATCATGTGTGTTTTCCTTTCTCGAGCAAGTAATAAGTCCGGCATTTTTTATGTTCTTTTAACACTCTCGTTATGGCCCCTGCACCCAGGGGCGGAGCTACATGCATTCTTTGCTGACAACTTACAACAATAACTTGCTGGAAATTAGAAAGGAAATTACTGTTAACACTGTTGAGCCAAGGAGTTGACACCGGCCGGTGTTCACATCACCTGACACGGTGACTCGTGCTGGCTCCGCCCCTGCCCTGCACACATGATGTTTTCAATTCTAGATGCGATGCAGTGAACTGATGTTGCAGTTCTAAGTTGAGCATAACTAGTATATCAGATTGTTGTATGTTGCCTTAGCTAGTTGATGTGGGCTATTTGTTCCTTGATCTTTGTTTTATTTCTGAATATCTGACCCAATGTTTTATGCTGTGTTCAGTTGTAAAAAGTATTTTTTAGTTCCTATTCATCCCCCTCACATAACATATTTCCAGAAAATTCCTTTTTCACCTCTCCTATTCATCCGTCATCCCCCACATAACACGCATCTCACTAAAAAAAAGTACATTTTCCCTCCCCTATCTAAACACGGTTGGTGGCTAACTTTTCAAGATGATTGCCCTACGTAAAGTATGTGATAGCAAAGATGTGAATAGAGAAACAATGATTACTTGATATCAGTGTAGAGCACACGAGCAGAAATGGTACCTGTCACGTGTTTATCCTACATATCAGTGTAGCAAGGACAGATTGGCTATCATGATCAGAATTTTGTACTACTATAAGCATCGGAGTAGCATTCTCTCTCTCTCTCTCTTTTCCCCTTATTGCTAGGTGTGGTGGCGTACGTGGTGCGTGGTACGGTGCATGCATGCCCTAGTTTAGCTACCGTGTGGTAAAAGTAATAAATATAGTTCCCCTTCGCAAATAAAAAAAAAGGGGAAATGTTGTTCTCGCCTTTTGGATCATGAATGGCCTGATCAGCATCAGGCCCGATGAACACAAGAGACAGATCAAAAAGAAGAAAGTGAGAACACAGGGACCATGCATCCAAGAAATTAAGAACCAATAATCCACTGCACGCGGTCGGGGTTAAATACTGCGAGGAGACACGTCCATGATGCGTGCGGGTCGAGCATGCATGGATCGAAGGAGGTCCAAGGATTAACAGCAAAGCAACCACGTTTGATCTTTCCATCCCTGCACTGCATGCATGCCGGGGTTCCTTTGGTTTCAAGCTAAGCTGTGTGCTTGCTAGCTTGACAGGGAGGCTCCTCCGATCCATCGATCCGTGCCCTTTATGCATGTGTGGAACAGCAGTTGCAACGGGGGGAATAATTGCGTTAGCTGCCTCTGATCTCTCGTGTTGGAAGGGCCTTCACATCGCTTTTGGCATTACCAAACGCAGCACAGTACGTGACCCCCTATATGTCTGCTGGGTCGGTCGATCGGCCGGCCGGTCAGGGTCTCCTTGGACCTCACGGGAGGACCCAGCCCGGCCGGCCGCCGGGCCTCAGCTGATGCCCTTCGTCTCGCTCAAGACTCAACTCCACGTTGCTCTGGCTGGCCACTGATTGTGATTGATCGATAGATAGACCGGCCTCTCTACCTGATCTCAACTCCCAGTTTGATCTGGCGCGCAGTATGTGTGGTTTGCTGTGAATTTGCTATCTCGTGTTTTTCTTTAGTCAGGAAACTCGCCTATACACAGAGGAGAAATATGAATATATAGATCATTTAGCGTGTATAGGCGATAGTTCACTTGTGCTTGTGCATGCCTAGCTTCCCGGAACCAAAGTAGGTGGACGCAGTGCAAGACTTGCAGCTGGACGAGAGGATGACCACGTCGTGATCCGGCCATTGTTTCTCCTGCTTGTATCTCTCTACGGATCTACCCCAAGTTTCTCCTGCCCTACGACATGCAGGTACAACCTGCCGTACACGGCCAAAACGGATAGCAAGAGAGCCATACGAAAAAAATTAAGGTACTAAATAAATGGCCTAGCATTAGCAATTCAACATTTGTCTGCATTTCCTTGAGCTCCGGGCAGCAATATGTTACACGCATACACATAATGTGTATAGCTGGTTCCTGGCTTCCTGCAGGCTGCATCGATATCCCAGTTATGCGAGTGGTCGCAGACAGTCAGGTTGCTGGCTCCTTTGCCATTTTCCCTCTCCTGTTACACTTGCACTCGTCGGTCTATAGCGGCATGCATGCTGAATCCGTCAATGGGCAGCAGGCCTCTACCCTTGAAGGAACGAAGCCGAAGAAGATGCCGCAGGGAAGAGGCAGTCAAACCTATCTGTTTTTTATGCACCTGAATTCAGCCAAAAACTTTAATGCTGGATCAGAGACTCTTTTCACCGAGAAATATGCATGGGCATGGATGGCAATAACTTTGCGTGCCGTGCTCTGCCTTTTTTTGTTTTTGGCTGGTTTCTTCCTCCTGTATGTGATGAGGTGACGCAGCCTTGCTGCTTTATTTAAGAGTACGTTGTGTGGTACTACGTACTGTGGTTGCATGGAGTGGCAGTGCCAATCATTTCAATTAGACTTGCTCTGCTCAGTGGAATTTGATTTTTAGGGTTTACTGTTACTATGTGTTGTGACATGATTTTTTTTCTGATGTTCCAAGGGATTCATACCCATGCATACTATGTTCTTTTTAATTCATAGAAATATAGAATACTGAAATCCTGCATATGCTAGATAGTTATGCATCAAGGGGGGCGACTGTACCTGCCTGCAGCTCGCTGAACAACCTCATAAAATTCTCTGGTCCTCTTAATAACCATTGTCTCTAGTTGTTCTGACAGATATTAATTAATGTGTTTATCGTTGGAGCAGATCGGTGCTATGTGCAGTTAGGCTCACTGTACGGAACACAAAGACAATCCCGCCCTACGGAACTCCTACTGTTTAAAGGCCCAGCGTACGTGGGACTTGTATGAATTAAAATATGTTTGATATTGACCAACTACGTATTCACATCAACTCACCTAAATCCTAATAAAGTATGAGCATAGAAAAATACATAATTCACATATAATTTAAAAATCTTGGTAAGGTGAGGGGACTCAATGAGACCTCAAATATGAAACAAAGAGTGAGCAATATTCTTTTTAGTAAAGTACACTAGGAGTCCCTAATCTTTTCCATCCATGTCAACTAAAGTACCTATAAAATTAAACGGAGCTACTACCGCTAGAACGTTGGACGATGCCCGGACGATACTACAGCCATAGTCTGATCACGATCAAAGCAAAAAAAAAAAATCCACTGAAATACTAGTTCATGTTCCAATGCATTTTCATAAATTAAGAAACAATGATTGGAAATTGATAGAAGAAAAGTTTGAAAAGAGGCTGAGTGGATGGAAAGGCAAATTGTTATTGGTGGGTGGACGTTTAGTTCTCATTAGCTCAGTTTTATCAAGTTTACCTTTATTTATGTTATCTTTCTTTGAGGTTTCAAGGGGAGTACTTGAAAGAATAGATTATTATAGATCAAGGTTCTTCTGGCAATACGGCCAACAAAAGAAAAAGTATAGATTGCCTAAATGGGATGTATTCTGCCAACCAAAAGAACAAGGGGGTTTAGGCATCCTAAATTGAGAACATAAATGCTTATTAAGTAAGTGGTTGTTTAAACTGAGTAATGAAGATGGTGTATGGCAAGAACTTCTTAGAAATAAATATCTTAAAGATAAGCCACTTGGTCAAGTATTCAAGAAACCAGGAGATTCATAATTCTGGATGGGTCTTATGGGTGTCAAAGATGACTTCCTAAAATTAGGAACATTTAGAGTGAATTCCAGGGAACAAACTAGGTTCTGGGAATATACTTGGTTAGGTACGGAATCTTTGAAAAATAGATATCCGAATCTGTACAATATTGTGAGGGAAAAAACATGCTACTGGTTGCAGATGTGTTTAGTTCGACTCCGCCGAATGTCTCTTTCAGGAGATCATTAGTGGGGATAAAACTAACGGAATGATATAACTTTAGTAGCTCAAGTCGATAGATGTTAATTTGGTTGAGGAAGAGATGTTCTTATGTGGTCTCTAAATAAGAGCACATTGTTCACAGTGAAGTCCATGTATAAGCACTTATCAATCGTGATATTAGAGTATTGCAGGAAATTTGGCAAATTAAGTACCATTGAAGATTAAAATTTTCTTATGGTATTTAAAAAAGGGGATTATTTAACAAAAGACAACCTAGCTAGAAGTAATTGGAGAGGGGAAACAACTGGACTTTTTGTAGCTGTAGGGAGTCTATTAATCACCTCTTTTTTCGATTGTGGTATATGCCTAAATTCTTGTGGAGAGCTGTTCATTTAGTATTTGGAATTGCTCCCCCAAAATGTTTTAGCCATTATTTGGTAGATGGAAAAAACAAGGAGGACAAAAACCAAGTCTATTTTATTGATAGGTGCAGCCGCATTATGTTGGACAATTTGGAACACTTAGAAATGAAGTGGTTTTTGATAAATGCCAACCTAAAACTTATTTGCAGGTTTGTTCAGGGAACATACTGGCTCAGGATTTAGGCCAAGTTGCAATGACATGAGAGTGATGAAGACCTTTGAGGACGACATGCTGCTCCTTAGAGATGGCCGATCTTCGCTTTTTAATCCCAATGGATGGAACAATAGATTTAGGATTGGGGTTTAAAAAACTTTTCACTTTCATGTAATTCCTTGGATTGGTCTTGTAATAATTTGGGTATGATCCCTTTTCATTCCGAGAAGGGTGAAGCCGGATAGTTATCCATTATCTAAAAAAGTTCATGTTCCATTCGTCCCCTCAACGTTTGACTGCTTCCACTCTTCCTTTTCCGCATCGTCTTTGTATTGGCGCTCAAAGCTCAAGCCAAGTTGTGTGACTTGTGTCCCTGACGAGAACCCTGCTCCATCCAACATGCCGATGAGAAAAATCCTATTAATCATGTCTCACGTCACCACAATATATATTCCCTAGTTCCCCTAAGAATTTTCCCAAATAAACCTGGCTGCTGGTAACATTCCAAATCAACTATTGCAATATCCTAACTCACATGTGGCAAGAATCCAGATATAAAAAAAATGGGACATCCTCAGTAGCAATATCACAAATCCCCTGATATAACTCTCAAATTAACCGTTGGAACATCCGCAGTCCTGTGGAAATTTCTATTACAATGTTACAAACATGTTACAAAAAATCATATTGCAGCATTAAGATATAATTCCTGCAACATTTTTTTAGATATATAAGATGGCATAGTTACGTTCCTGCAACATCTTGTAGATATGTTACTTGTTACCTAATTAGACGATCCTTTTGAAGTCTCCATGTGAAGCCACATAGATAGTCTACAAAAAAGAGATGATCCTAGAAATTCTCACAAAAACCATAAACATCCGGGCGTCAATCTAATAGCCTATAATCATGATGGATAATAATAGCCATTCGAACTATTACAATTGTCTAAACAATTACCCATATATGCCATTAGAGAACCGTCAACGTAACCCCCAAAGTTTACTTATAAACTACACAATCTGTCATTATAAAAGTCAAAGTAACACTTAATTTTGTATACAAATTTACCCACCTTTTGACATTATGAATAGGCAAAGCAATCCTTAAGTTTGCATAACAATTACCCACCTCTGTTGTTAATCAAATAGTCAAAATTACTAACATTTGTCAATATAAAATAATTACAAATGATTATTTTTATAATTCGCATTGGAAAATAAATAAATCTTACTTAAAAATAGAAACAAAATAATTTGGATATAATTCCTATTTGATATTTTGGATGGAAGTAAAAATCTTATGAGTTATTTGGTTGTTAGTTAATGTTAGCCTATTGTTGTTACGAGGAATTCTGAAAATAGAAGAATCTAGATCCTGCACGGGCTGATGGACTATTATGGATGGAATTGGGAACAAATACCAACAAAAAAAAAAGAAGAATAGAGAGCCAAAATAAACAAAAACAAACACGTGGAACATACCCAAATAGCCAAAGTGATGTCCTTCCTGCCGCCCTGCCAGAGCTTGCATGATGCATTCATGGTGGAGAGGCAAACACTCAAATAACCAAAGCTTGCATTCATGTTGCATGATCATCACACAAGATCCACTAGGAAAAAGATTAATAATAGAAATTTTCGCTAAAAATTATTTGGCTATCGATTTGGTAAACTCCAATAATAAACAACAATAGTAGTCACTAGATCTTTGTAAAAAAAAGTAGTCACTAGATCAATTAGGTTTTCTACAAAATTATATACCCCTGCATTATAGATTTACTCTAAAGTTACCCCCTAATAAATTTATATCTAAATTAACCACCTTTGTCATTATGAAAGAAACATATAACCTCTAATCTTCATTTAAATTACTTGCATACAACATTGTAAAAATATAATATAATTTGTCTTGAATTACCAACCGATGTCATTATTAAAAATAATAAATGTAATCCATAAATTTGTATTTAAAATATCCATCATTTATAGAAAAGGTTAATCCTAAAAGGCTAAACGTGCATCTAAAATTATGGCATCCATGATTAAAAATTCCAAAGAATTTATAGGTATCCTTCTAATTTATTCACCCTTGTAATTATTGATATAAAAAAAGATAACTAATGAATACATGCACTGAGTATGTCACCATTTCACATAGCGTTCCATAACCAAAGTCTAACCATAACTAGATTAACACATGGAATGAAGTAGTGAAGTGCATAGGTATATGATCACTACATAATACACATGAAAGTTTAGCAACTGCTAATGTTCCGTATTAAGCTACTATGAACACTTAAAAAGCTTAAATTGGTGGAAAGGTCTGGAGTTTACTCATAGCAACAATTTTCTTGATACAGTACTTCCACCATTTTGAACTACTAAGGCATATTTTGTTTCGTCGGAACAAGCCTTGTACCAACAGCTGCTCTATTAATATAAATTTTTACATGAACTTTATCATATTGGATTTGTATTTAAAAATTTAATAAGTATACTTTTGTATCACATAAATGGCTTATTAATAGAGTATTTGCCAGTCAAAACCTTGTCGCGAGGAAAGGAAATATGCCTTATGATTTCAAGAGGAGTGAGTATTTGCGATAGTTCTTTTCTGCTTTCCTTGAAGACGAGTAGCTAAAGAATTTTCGTTTGTCAAATAAAGGGTAAGGGGTAAAGGTGAAAAAGCAGACATTTGAATAGGAACCTACTAGGCGTGGACGCACACATGCACGAGTAGACCCTACGCTAAGAAAAAGGCTACCAGCTCGATGCTTTTGATGAGATCCTTTTGATTGGTGAAATTTGGACTCTTTTGCGTATGAAGACCAAAAAGACACTCCCAGGATGAGTACATAAAGACACTAGAAATGTAGTGTTGCTTCACCTTAAAGAAATGGAATAATTAGTTCTGATTAATAATACACAGCTATTTTGTTCGAACACAAACCAATATAAAGATCTAGCAAAGCCATAAGCTGCAAAATGTCACCTTTTGGATCATGCAAGAAGCCAGTCGGACTCGGACCAAAGAAGCCCTGCGCGTACAGCTTCGCATTCCGCTTCCAAAGGTGCAAGAAAACCTCCATCTTGGAGCCTAGCAGCAAGTTACTCAACTGGCATGGCGGACGATCCTGCTATTTTTACTTATCAGTTAACAATTTAGCTCTGGATTATCAATTCCACAAGCTTCCAAACCCATCATTCCTCTCCGGCAATAAACTCCGGCCGGGGCTGAATCCTTCTGGGAGGATGACAAACTCAGCGACAGTAGGATCTTGGGTGCTATCACGATATGAAAAAACGCCTTGTTTATTGAAAGAGCACAAGAAACTATACTAGTTTACTATGCTGTACCCGTTGTCCTGACCGTGACTAGGACGTTGCATTACTGAATATTTAGATATACCGCCATACTGGATCAGCAAAAAAGTTACTTTATGTGTAAGAGAACAGAGGTCACGCCAACAGTGACTACCAACCGAAAACCACGCAGTTAACAGCAGCTGTACCAAAAGAATTCTGGATAGCACAGTGATGCAGTTAAGCACCCCTCAATCACTGTCACCGTTGGCTCTAACAAGCAAGCAGTAATAACAGACAAAAGTATCCAAGAGATGCAGAGAACTGCGACGTACGTACAGTGAGTTCACTCATATAAACCTTTGGGGTTTTTTTTGTGTAGGGAAATATCTGCAGGCTAGCGAGCTGCTACAGTGCAGCAGCTATGGATTAGACAGTTCCTCATGGACCACATTGGAATTGAGTTACCACTTGAATCCAGGGATTTTACACGCGAGTGTCTCTTGAAGCTGGAAATTTTACTGAAATCAAACACCTGTATATATACAGAGATTTTGGAAGTAAATTTTGTTAGGAAGATAAAAGAACACACCTCCATTACTTCAAACTTATAGTTCAGTGTGTAGTTGACTTAATTATCTCACTAGCCAACAACTGCAAGCTTCCACCCGATCGATCCCATCTTCCATCCACCCAAACAAAGATGCAAACAAACAAACAGACATCCATGTGTGTGTCCGCATCTAAACTCCCTTTCCATGCTCCCAAAAAGGCCTTTTATCGGTTGAGCTGAGATGCATATGGCCATCTCCATCTAGACTCCCACCCTGTACTCCTAGCTGCTGCGAGGGCAGTTAAGACACGATGCAAACCCAAGCAGCACCACACTTACCAACTCCAGCCCTCCCCTTTCACCCCAAAGAAAGCTGCTAAAACCTAAAGCCAGTTTGGAAAAGCTGCCTTCCTCCTCTCTCTCTCTCTTATCTCTCTCTCTCTCTTCTTTGGTGTTGTGTCTGTAGCAGCTCCACAAAAGCCAACTCCAAGACCCCTTCCTTCTTGCTACCACACCCTCCTCCTTAATTCCTTCTCTCCAGCGCAAGCTGAGTTCTTATTATTATACTAGTACTTACTCATCAGCTGTACTCGGCCTCTCTTGGCCTTGTTTCTTGTTTGTTTCCCATCTGGTTGTTGATCTCTTCTTCTCCCCTCCACCGCCCCGCGGCTATATATACGGCCAATCCAATCCAATCCCCAATCCCTCCCATTCGCCTGATCAAACCAGGTCGGGGTTGGGGAAAAGAGAGGAAATTTTGCTGGCTCTTCTTCTTGTTCCTTAGTGTACGTTGGTTGTGGTGTGTTCTTCGCAAGATCGGTCGCTCGTGTCACCCATGTTGGGCTTCTGCGCCCCCGCCGCCGGGTCGCCTCCGGACGAGGCCACGCCGGAGCCGTTCCGCTCGCTGCACATCTCCACGACGGCCGCCGCCGCCACGACGAAGAAGAAGCGCCGGCCCGCCGGCACACCAGACCCGGACGCGGAGGTGGTGTCGCTGTCGCCGCGGACGCTGCTGGAGTCGGACCGGTACGTGTGCGAGATCTGCGGGCAAGGGTTCCAGCGGGACCAGAACCTGCAGATGCACCGGCGGCGGCACAAGGTGCCGTGGAAGCTGCTGAAGAGGGAGGCCGGGGAGGCGGCGAGGAAGCGGGTGTTCGTGTGCCCGGAGCCGAGCTGCCTGCACCACGACCCCTCGCACGCGCTCGGCGACCTCGTCGGCATCAAGAAGCACTTCCGCCGCAAGCACAGCGGCCACCGCCAGTGGGCGTGCGCGCGCTGCAACAAGGCCTACGCCGTCCACTCCGACTACAAGGCTCACCTCAAGACCTGCGGCACCCGCGGCCACTCCTGCGACTGCGGACGCGTCTTCTCCCGGTAATCATCATACTCTGGCTGATTTCATTTCATCTACTAGTAAGCATTAGAAAATCGATCGATTTAAACCGTCAGAAGCATTTCTTTCTCTTGTTTTCTTTCTTTTCTTTTTTGGGGGCAGTTCGTCGCCGATTAATTTGAGTCTGCACTGCACGCCGGGCCAGCTAGCTTACATCACACCGTAGTGGTAGTGCCGGCGCCGGCGCCGGCTCCTCTCTCCTTTTGGGATGTCTGCTATAACTGCGGCATTAACGGAGAAAGGAAAAGGAGGCCCGGCGGTTGGATCAGAGCGCAATTCCCGAGGGGAGGGCAGGGCAGGGCAGCGCGCCCACCTCCGTGTGCGTGCGAGCATGGTCGTGCGTGCGTGTGCGTTCTATTCTATTGCTTGCCGGGCGCATGTGTCCCCGTCCCGGTAGGCGCTAGCTAGCCGCCGCTGCCTTCACGCCCTTCGGCTCTTTGGTGGATCTCGATCGGCTTTGTGCCCGCGCTGCGGCGGCAAAGGCAGCGGCTTGGCAGCGTTGTTGCTGGTGCGGCACTCGATGCGCGGCAGCCCCAGCCAGAGGTCAGGGCCCAAAACTCCACGACTGACTAGCTGCCGCCGGCCTCTCTTTGGATCCCCTAGCCGCCCGTGCTACCATAGCAGCGGCGTTTAAATGTTTCATCGTCGTCTCACACCCTCACACATGCAATAAAGTCTCTCTGGTTCTTGGCCTTTGTTCTTCAGTTCACGCGGCCATGCACGCATCCTTGGTCTCTTTGCACTGAGACTACGAGTCAAAGTGTTCTGTCCTCTTTCTTTTTTTCTAGCTGATACGGGAAATCTTTCCATATACTACATATTGTGCGTATGTGCTAGCTGCTGAGGTGATTACTAGTGCTCTAATGTGGTGATGCTTGCATGCATCCAATGTGCAGGGTGGAGAGCTTCATAGAGCACCAGGACACCTGCAACGCGGGCAAAGCACGGCCGGACGCCTCGCCAGCGTGTGCCGGCGGCGGTGGCGTGGCTGCTGCTAGTGCCGGGTCGCAGAAGCAGCTGGCGCCGCCGGCCATGTCGCTGTCGCGCACCGCGTCGAGCACCAGCCCGTCCAGCGACGTCGTCATCAGCCCGGTGCCCTGGCCCGGTCCCCCGATGCCGCAGGCGAGCCCTACGACCACCGCCGCCGCGTTCCACATGTTCGATCGGGTCCCGTCGCCGCCGCCATCGGAGCTCCACCACCACCGCGGCGGGCACCACAACCTCGAGCTCCAGCTCATGCCGCCGTCGGAGCACCACCACCTCGTTGGCGCCGCGCCGCCGCGCTCGCCTGCCGTTTCCTCGCGGAGCGACGCCGCAGCACCCATGCCGCTGCACCTGTTCATCGGCGTCTCCGGCGGCGGCGGCGGCGAGGCGCTGGCCGCGGCGAGGGCGAAGGAGGAACAAGAGGAGGCTGCGCGGGAGCAGCTGCGGCTGGCGATGGCGGAGAAGGCGGCGGCGGACGAGGCCCGGGCGGAGGCGAGGCGGCACGCGGAGGTGGCCGAGCAGGAGCTCGCGAGCGCGAAGCGGATGCGGCGGCAGGCGCAGGTGGAGCTGAGCCGGGCGCACGAGCTCCGGGAGCACGCCGTGCGCCAGGTCAACGCGACGCTGCTCCAGATCACCTGCCTCGGCTGCCGCCAGAAGTTCCGCGCGCGGCCGGTGGCGCTGGCAGACTGCAGCTACGTCTCCTCCGTCGTGACCGAGGGCGGCGACGCCGAGGTCGAAGAGCTGATGCCGCCCCAGCTGGACGCCGACGGCAACATGCGGCGGCGCCAGCACGCCATGGCCATGGACATCGTCCTCTAGGCTAGCTCTAAGCTATTCGATCGGCTAGCTAAAACATGCCCGATCTAATCTACCTTTTCCAATCGCTTCTTGCTTGTTTTACCAACGAGACGAGACCGGATTGGATCATGCATGGTGAGGCCTGACGATGTAATCAGATGCAGCTGGGTGTGGAAGATCTATCGATCGGTTGCTCGATCGACCAGGTGGGTGCCGCCTAGTCCAGCGAGCAGGAAAGGTAGCCAAGGAGCAGGGACGAAGACGAGGGCTAGCTGCTACTAGCTCACTGGTGACGTGCATGGAATCTTTCGGTGTTTGCTTCCCATTGGATCTTGTTGGAAAAACACTGCTCGTGGAAAGCAAGTTGATGATGGCCTTTGTAAAGGGTCAGGCATTGCTCACTGCTCACCACCAAGGATCGATCGATCGCATGCATGCACGATCTTTGTCACAACCACTAGCTAGCTACTAAATTCAACAACTGCAATACTATATACAATCATCTATCGACCCGTTGCATTCTTCCGAGTAATTAACGGATCAGAAAAACACCACAGTAAAACAGTAAAGAGGTCTCTCAACCGTTTTCAGTAGGGGCCAGGGCCATGGCCGATTTGAGCAGCTGCTAGCTGGGTCGAGGGGCGGAGAGCGCCAAATGGAAGCGGCCAGGAATGGTGTTGGAAGTGGGGAACCCAGTGGAAGAATCAGAGAGGGGGGACAATGAGCTGCCGGGCCGGTGGCCCGTGAGAAATACAACGCGCGCACTAGAGATAAAACCCCAGGCACTGTTGCGTCCCAGCGATTGGCACTAGTAGTCCAAAACAACACGCACAATCATGCGTGCATGTACGCCAGAGACCACCACAGAGCCACGTCGCACAGTCTCTCTCTGCATCGACGTCTCCAACTGAAATGATGAAACGCTTCTGCAGGAGGAGGGGGTAGGAGACGACGGGCATGGAAACAGATGCGGACGCGTGCATGATTTTCAGTGCCAGGATGGCTTTCTCTATAGTGTGCTCCCCTCCCCGGCCGGCCTTGTCTGTCTTGGCTAGAGATACCCCCGTCTGTGTCTGATCTGTACCGTCTCGTAGCACTGAAAGATATGCAGAAAAGCTCTCACAGCACCCTCTGCCATTGTCTGCACGTTTGCATGTGTGTGCGTGAGCGTCTGGGGGGTATGGACGCCTACAGGTGACTTGTACGAAGCCCAAACGAGTCATCTGCCTTGGACTGTGCTGCGGCTGCTTGCAAATATGCAGATGCGGCTGGCATCAAAGCGCCCTAATCAAGCAAAGCGCTTTAGACGATGATTACGAGCTGGAAGAACATTCGTGCGTGCGCTCCGACACAAGGCGTATCCGCATATGCGCTGCATGTGATATCCGCTGGGGCTGCACCCACAAGAATATATACGTGCGGTGCCTCCTGCTCTGTCATGTGTTCCGTTGTTTAATGTGTCAGCACTATCTCTGGCTAGCCTGCTAGTTTCTACACGCTGTAGTATAATGGCCCTAGTTTCTACATGCAAATATATACGCTGTAGTCTAGCGGCTAATTTTGTATACCGTAGCAAATGAATACTAACCGGGGCTAAATGTTTTAGCCCCTGTTCCCTTAGGCTAATTTAGGGGCTAAAATTTAGGCCCCCCTATCCAAACACGCCCAATGTCGCATGCTTATGCATTGTACAGTTCCTATATTCTTCGTAGTAAAGTGTATGATAAGAACCTTTTTCCTTATATTGGTAAGCCCAATTTATATTATCAAGGGTATATATATATATGTATATATATATGTATATGTATATGTATATATATATGTATGTATGTATATATATATATATGTATATATATATATGTATAGCGCTCGACTATTGGGAGCCTATAGGCTCCGAATAGTTATCGAGAGCCTAGAGACAGAGCTGCCACTGGGACCGAGCCCAGGCACTAGCGTGCCACAGACACACCACATCTCACCTGACGCATGCATGCAGCCTGCACCATCCCACCTCCCATCTTTTCTCCAACTTTTTCTTTTGGTTTTTTTGCTATGATTTTTTACTCGAAGATCCAATTTATAAACTATTTTCACCATTAGATTCGTGACATTTTTATGCACGGTTTGAGATCCATTGTGAATATTTTTTTAAAAAAATTCAATTCAAATTCATACGATCATACAAACATACAGAGATGATCATAGAAACTGATTCAAGTATAGAAACATACGGACATGAGCATATATAATGCATGACCACATCAGGAAGTATGTATGATCAAGCACACATGTATGTATGACCATGCACAAGCTTGTGTATGATTGTATGCTCCATAGAAACCTGTTTCGAGCGTCATAGAAACATGTCCTTCTAGTCATAGAACTCCAGCCCACTGTCATAGAAATATATCCTTCTGGTCATAGAACTCCAAACCATTGTCATAGAAACTTTTTCTTCTGGTCATAGAACACCAGCCCACTGTAGGGGGAAGGTTAAGTCTAGTATAGAGAGTCTTAGCTCGAATTTATGATTAGTCGTGACATATATATTATTAAAGTGGTACTTTCTATGACGTGCATTTTACTCAGCTTGAATATATGATTAGTCGTGACATATATATGATCAGAGCGGTACTTTTATGACATACATTTTAAGTAGGAAAAAAGTGTTTTGGCTTCTATTATGCACAGTATAGAGCCATAAACCATGGAATCCCAAACCATGCCTGGTAGGGGGGTGTTTGGTCTAGTATATAGAGTCTCAGCTTCAATATATGATTTGTCATATATACGATCAGAGCGGAACTTTCTATGATAGGCATTTTTAGTAGACAAAAAAAGAGTTGAAGGTTTCTATTATGGTCATATGTTTGTGCGCTCGAAGCTGTTTCTATAGTCCTAACAGTATGTTTCTATAACCACATAAATTTTGAATTCAAAATATTATGCACCAACACTTTATATGCCCAAGTATATATATTTCTATGCTCATGCTCGTATGTTTTTATGCTCGTGTCACTACGTTTGTATGATCATGTCCATACGTTTCTGTGCTCGACACAGTTTATATGATCATGTCAGTATGTTTGTATGACCACACAAATTTTGAATTAAAAAAATCAAACAAATATTCATAATGGATCTCAAACTATGTATAAAAATGTCACGAATCTTATGGTGAAAACTGTTTGTGAGTTGGATCTTCGAGTGAAAAATTATATACATTAAACTAAGTGGTAAAGGTGGTTTGAATGCATGCATGTGTCAGATGCATGGGAGGTTGAGAGGTGGCAGGACAGGTGGTTCTTACATGCATGCGTCCATGCATGAGTGAGGTGGAGCGTGACGTGCATGGGAGGTGGATGTGGCAGAAGATGTGTCTAGGCTTATAGGCTCCCAATATATATATATGAAAAACTCTGGAAATGTACATCCTAAATATGCCATGCCTTGGACAGGAGATTCAACAAGGATTCCACCAGGTTTCTCCAGTACTTATTGGATTACTGCAGCTGCTATTTTCTTTCTTTCGATCAATTTGCCACGACATATTAGATTCCACTGTCCAGAATATTATAATTGTGCACTGTATTATTATATTTTATAATTACAAACAAGTTTATAGTTTCCCAAACATAAAGGTAGTACATTAAAGTAATCATACATTAAACATTAAAGAAAATTTGAGTTGTATGGAAAACAAAAGGTCATTCTTTTGTTTTCTTTTGCTAATCTGAGCAACAAAATATCCAATTCTTCAATGGTTTTTTCCCTAACCAGATAATCATACATTGCTCTTTGATGTATTAATAGTATTTTTTTGGGGAAAGTAAAACCATGCACGATTTCAATAAATTAGTTAATTTTTTTGAACAAAAAATAGTTAAGTTATATGCGTGGAGTCTTATTAGTGTAGGAATAGGTGACTCATTGTAAAATAAACTAACGGTCAACATATACTGCATATAGAAACCTCTTGTTACATCCTGATAGGCTATGTAAAAAAGAAACAACATGAATACTAATGGGGTTCAGGGTGCCGCACTGCATCGGTAGTGGTCTAGATGCAGCATATAGACAGTGGCATTGGGTCGTGGTATGGTTGTTATTCGACACAAAGTGCACAATGATCAGGGGCTAATGCATGATGTCATTGAATATGTGTGAAAATGATTAAGAGTGTTATGTGTAGTGATGGGCTGATGGCCTGATGGGTACAAAGTTAAGAGTGTGGGGGTTGAGATGGGGGAGTCTAGACTTAGGTACTAACTACTAAGGGTACAAAGTTTACATACATAAGATGAAACCAGATTTCTGGGACCACATGATGTAGATATTCAAAAGGTTGGAATTAGTGATTGTTTATAGCTTAGGGAAAAAAAGTTCAACCACCTAATAACATATATTGTCTTTAGGATAAATAAAGTTGTCATATTTCTATTCTCAGGTTTCTCATGACGTTATCTTTAGGCAACTAAAACCCTCCAATTCTTCAACCATTTTTGTTTCTATGTAGATAACCAAACGCTGTGTCCATTTGTGCATATAGGAACGCTCTATCTTCCTCTTGTACTGATCGGGGTGGGGGCAGCCCAATGTGCAGTGGCAGAGTCGGCATTGACCACACGCAAGAGTTGGCAAATGGCGGCCAAGGTGGTTCTGCACCCAACGCCTGAATATGTGTCGTGATGATTAAGAGCTGAAATGGAGGGACCACGGGTGTTGTGCCGACAAACTTAGGAGTAGGCGGGAACGAAGTGCACCGGTTGGGAGGTGATGTTAGTCTAGATCTACTAGGGATTAGGGTACGGAGTTTGCATAAACATAGGTATTGGATATTGAGACGGGAACGAATTGACCATTGATTCCATGAAAATAAAATATATAGGTGTGAATTGGAGTGAACAATACATGTTGGAGTGAACAATACATGTTGCTTTTCCACTAAACATCGCCACATGGTTCTTGCGAGACATTTGATCCAGGTGGAGTACTCAAAAGAATTCAAACCTGTTCATATTCTATTCATATGTGTTCCCAGATTCTTTTCTTTACTGCCATCTTCTTTTTTCACGGATCGATGCAGCAACAGCACACATATGGATAAGCCTCTGATGATGATCTATGCTTATAGCCGTATCGACGCATGCATGCATTGCTGAATCGCTGATTACTGGTACGCGCTCATTCATGCCTTTCTTCAGATCGATGGAGTTCAGACTTGTGGCCGGCGAGCTTTTTCCCACCACCACGCCATCGTTTCAGTGCTTCCCATTTCCAGTAGGCAGTAGCCCACGAGCAATCCAAGCAACCTTTTCTCAGGTGGTGAGAGTACAGCCGCACGCGCGGACGCGTCGACGACCGGCAGCCCTCCCGTGCGGGTCTTGGCGAGGTGTCCTCTCGGTGCAAGCGGCCAAACTATCAGCGCAACCGGCCGGCCGGCGCTGCTGCGTCCTCTCGTCTGCACGTCGCAATGAATTCAGGGCTAACTCGCTCGCTCGTGGGGGCTGGCAGGCATTGGTTTCTGGGCAGCTGCCTTTCTACGGCTCGTCTCTCCTCTGTGTCGTCTGTCCTTGGCCTTTTGGTTGCCTTGTGTTAAAGGCACTGGTAAGCATCGTCACAAGTTCTAAATGCATTTGGTTCGTTCTTCTTCAATGAGACCTGGTGTGCATCAGCTGGCAAGGACGAGTAATGGCGTGTCCGTTTGATCAAAGTAGTGGTCCGGTCGTCATGCGTGGAACAGTAGAGAATTATGAAGAAGTCAATGCATGACATGAGCAAGAGCAACGACCCAAACAATGCTGCCAGCTGAAGAACGCCGGCCGTGGCTGTCAGCGACGAGCTCCATTGGTTACCAGGCAAGCATCGATCGATCATCTCCCTGTTTGGCTGTGTGCCGGCAAAAAGATTGCCAAGGATTAACAAAAACACCAAGCAGGCTGTTTTGCCTGTTTCCGCGGGCAAGCTCGAGATCTGGCGAAAATTAGAACGCATGACCTGTGTGGCCGTTCACGATTACCTTTATGCTCACGTGTTAGCCCTTTTGCAAACGTTCCATTCATGCCGCCGGCCGTTCTTGGCAGGCCTCCCTCCTCTCTTTATTTGTATCCCTCGTTTAATTTCATTCCAATCAAGAGCTAGCTGGCGACCATCCTCAACCGCATTGACCCGGTCCTGCCGCCACGGCCGCGAGGCCGCCGGCGGTGAACACTCAGGTGATCGAGGCGGCGGCGAACGGCGATGGCGACGTCCCTGCGGCAGTGGTGGCGCCGCGCCGCCGCGGCGCTCAAGGACAGGAGGAGCCTGCTCCTGGCGCGCCTGCGCCCGCGCCGGTCCGGGTCGTCGTCGTCGTGGCACCACCACCACCACCGGGAGCTGGAGGCGGCCGTGATCCGGGCCACCAGCCACGAGGACCGGTGGATGGACTACCGGAGCGCCGCGCGGGTGTTCGCGTGGGCGCGCGCGTCGCCTTCCTCCTCCCTCCGCCCCGCCATGGCCGCGCTCGCCCGCCGCGCGCGTCGGACCCGGTGCTGGGTCGTGGCGCTCAAGGCGCTCATGGTCGCCCACGGCCTCCTCCTCCGCTCCGGCGGCGGCCTCGCGCCGCGCGACGGGCTCGCCGTCGTCCCGTTCGAGCTCGCCGGCTTCCGTGACCGCTCGTCGTCGTCGTCCAAGTCCCATGCCTTCTCCGCCTTCGTCCGCGCGTACTTCCGCTTCCTGGACTATCGCTCCTCCCTCTTCTCCGACGACGGCGACGACGGCCAGTACTCGGACGACTACCTGATGGCCACCCAGCTCGACAGGATAGCGAAGCGGCAGGTTATGCTGGATCTGCTCCTGCAAATCCGGCCGTACGGCGACGGCATGGAGGTGCCGCTCGTCCTCGAGGCCATGGACTGCGCCCTCGTCGAGATCTTCCAGGTGTACGGCGAGATATGCACCGGCATCGCGCGGTTCCTCGTCAGTGGTGTATCGGGGCCACCGGCGAAGCCACCGATACGCAAGGCCGCAGCGGCGGTGGCGCTGAAGGTGCTGTGGCGGGCGGCGGAGCAGAGCGCGCAGCTCTCGTCCTACTTCGAGCTGTGTCAACGGATCGGCGTTGTCAACGCCCGCAAGCTCCCGGCGGCGTTCGTGCGCCTCAAGGACGACGACGTCCGGGCCCTCGAGCGGATCCTCATGGGCGATGCTCAGGAGGACGATGCCGCCGGTGACCGGCGGGCGGAGGGAGAGGAGACGGTGGCGTTGGATGACGTGAAGGACGCCGCGGCGCGGCCAGCGCCGACGACGATCGCCACCACGGTGGTGACGACGGAATGGGTTGCGTTCGAGGAGGAGAAATTAAGCGATGGGGGTATTAAGGAGCAGGCTGGTAATCACTGGAACGGTTCCAGTGGAACCCTTTCGTCGCCGCGGCGCCGTTGGACGTCCGGCCGGTCCGGGAAGTCGGGGACTTGATCGACCTTTTCTGACCTGGCGCAACGCAATGGCTAGGATGAGTCTTCTTGAAGATTGCTAATTTCTCACCAGTCACCACACGAAATTGTAAATAGCAACGTGACTCGGTGTCAAGTTCTTGATTCAGGTGTTTGTTCGTTTGCAAACCAGCACATTCAATCTACCGGTGATCATTATCGAAATGTCTCTTGTTCTAGCGTGTTACTTAGGGTGTGTGCTTTTGTACGAGGAAAATTGAATTATAATGCTAGTTTATTGTTTTTTTGGAATTATACATTTTTTCAGTCGAAGAAAATTTAAGGAAAAAATGGTTTACTTTCGCCAACTCCCAAACTTCCGACTACGCACTAAATACACCTTTTGAAGCCTCCATATTAATTTTCAGGGGATGCGCTAGAAAAAAATCCTAAAAATTCTCAGAAAACTAAGAAAGATCTTACCACAAATGTGTTAACTATAATATCATCATAAAGAATATATATATTTTTTTAGGAACATCATAGACAATATATTAATCACCTGGTTAGCGTGCATGGGCCGGAACTTCCAATGGTTGGCTCTTCAGCACTTCGAGCCCCCCATGGCCCCATTTACGCACGTCTAGATGGGCCCTAATATGTCGTACTCCCCGTATCAGCCCAGCCCACGTGAGGAGACGGCAGGAAGAGGATCAGGCCACTGCCCATTGGGCCCAAAAAAAAACCCACGGCACGGCCACCGTCGTCTCGTCTGCTGCCCGCGCCGCACACAGCGCCGCCCGCCGGACCGGGAGCGGACCCTTCGCCGCGGCTCTCGTCGTTGGAGTCTGGCGCCGGAAGGGAAAACGGCAGTTAGCTCGACGGGAGGTAGGTGGTGGTATAACGCCGGCGCATCAATTCTGATCTTGTATTGGACCTAGGCCCCCTCGAATCCCCAATCCCCAAAATCGCCAATCCTCTCAGCCGCCTGCCGGCCCCAAGCATCCCGTCTCCACCGAAGCTCTCGTCTCCGCGGCCTGGCATCAAAGTTCCCGGGAGGATGGCAGCTCCAGCGGCAGGAGCGCTGGCTCCGCTCGCAGGTTGCAAACTCTCAAGCCTACCACCTTCACCCCCAAGTTCGTTTCCCTTACCTAATTCGTTACTCTTCCCCCAAATCCCCTTCGTACCCAGGTTGGTCTCCGCTCCCGTGGTGCAGCCCGGCTCCGTTATACTGCCGAAGGTGTCCTCCCCTTCTCAAGGTCGCCAAGCGGCGGCCTGGTGGCGGTTGCCGATTTGCTCCTGCCAGCCTCCGAAAATGTGCAGCTGTGTCGGACCATGGACATCAGCCGGCCAGTGAGTATCAATTTGAGGACGATGAGCCGCTTTGGCTGGCAGTGTTCAGAGACCTTGTTGTGTAAGTGTGAACGTCCCCTCTTTCTGCTCTTTCTCAATGTGAAATTGAATTCTGTTTCTTTGTATTGTTAGGGGTTTGAAGGGATTGGTAGCTTTCTTAGCTGAGCAGCCCAGGCAGCTGAGGCACTTGGAGTGGCCGGGCCTTCAAAACACGGTATGGCCCTTGCATTGTCCGTTATTGAGATGTTTAGAGAATTTCTATTCTATATTGCTAAACATAATGTAATTAGGTTTGACAAGGAAACCGCAATTTGAGCTTGTCAGGATGTCATTGACTGGCAGCAGATGTTGTCTAGGAGCACACGCTAAACAGCCTGAACTAAGTGGAAATCTATGATGGCAGAGTGCAGCTATAGGTTGTAAGGCAGAGTGCAATCTAAATGATGAATACAGTGTGATAAATTTGACAGATAACCTGAATTGCCTTCAACTAAGAAGTGTCAATATGTGTTTGTTTTGAGTAAAGGGCCTAAGTTCTCGTTGTTCTTATGCTTTTATCGATGAAGTGTTAAATTATGTCATTTATCCTGAATTCCTGATTCTACTTTACTAGATTTACACATGTCGGTTTTCCCTATGAATCATTGAATTTATTGTTATGCAATGTCCATATTTGTTCTAGGTGTGCAAGAATGGATTTTAACTTTATGTGTGTAACATGCCTTCCAGATGCAATTTTAATAGCTTTGCATTCAAATGTTAATTGGAGAACCAGCATTGGGTCCAATCCTGTGCAATTCTTTGACTCTGTGTAGTAGGCATGGCTGGGACTGGAGTATAGTTTGTAGATAGTTCGTTTTAGACTTTTGGGTGACTAGTATTTTCTTTAAGTGGTTAGCCCACCTCGTTGTGATGATTTATGACAAAGTGTTTAAATCTTCTAAAACTTCTGCATCAAAGAATCCTTGCTTACCTCTTGATTAATCAAATCGTCTTCATTGGCAGCTGAAGACGGCTACACTTGCTCTTGTACTGGTAGCTGTGTTTATTGTTGCGTTGTCAACGGTCGATGCTGCCCTTTGCTATGTCCTGGCCTGGCTACTTCGAAAATCTGCCTAGAATAACGGTATGCTACTTGTTCCTTACATCCAATCCAATTTAACTCCCTGACCCATAACACATTTCACATCAGATGATCAGAAAGCAGGTGCTCTAGTCCTTATATAGATGATATAAATTTTGTAGATAAACCTATGATACTTTTGTTGACATTTTGCATATTGGTGTGGTCTCTTGCCGTGCATATTATTCATCTGAATGAGTAATTACAAATATTTACAATATGTTGTATGCCACCAAACTTACCTCATGAGATGAAGCGATCTTTAAGGACCACATCTTGATGTTATACTGACCTGCCCCTTACACGAGTTTAAGTTTTTCCATAGGGTGTGCAGTTGATTTACTGACATTTGATGCATTGATCAGCAGGAATGTCTGCCTCTTGCTTATCCGGGCAGTAGAGTAGCGGGCACTGCAGGTGTGATGCAAGCTCTTGTTGCTGAAGGGGTCAGCGATGTTATTTAGTTTGGAGTTTAGTGGAAAGATGGATCTTTGTCCCAGTATACCTTGTTATTTTGAGAGGATTGAGACCATTGAAACAGATGCTCTGCAAATGTGATGTGAAGGAGTCGTCTGTTACTCTGGTTCATACGTTAAAGAAAAAGGATATCGTTGAAGTGAAACAAGTAGACGTTATAGTTAAAACTTGAGTTCTGATTTAATACAGAAAGAGCACATTCTGGAGAGACCTGTGGTGGTGATTTTCCTTTATGTTAGACTTGCTTGTAACTTGCTGGTCCATCAGCTAGGATCTGAAGAAATTTGTTTATTTTTTCCCAAATGTGTGCTCCAGTTTGCAGTGTTGTCAAGCCTTTCACTACATCCTCTATGCTTTGCTAATTATGGAAGGCGGCCAACTTTCGATATTAAATCAGGAGAACGGTGCAGTTTCATGAGATCGTTAATTGCTGGATGAAATAGCAGTCCTGCATGTATGTACCATTGTGAACGTACTCCTTCATTTCAGCCCTTCCGGTTGGAGAGTGTATGGTCAGCAGCTAGCTACTCGATTGGGTTATGCGCTTTACAGATCCTACTATGATACAGAATTCATCGCAAAAAAAGTGGTACGCAACTACACCAATGAGAGATGTACTGAAAAAGATGGTAGGAGAAGCGAATCGATAATTTTTTCGTGCATACATTATTGGTTTCTTCACATTGTGCGCACATTTGCATTTATCTCAGCGTGATTCCGAGGACATGGATCAGCGCAAGTATCTGATGATTTCCTGTGTCTTGGGCTCTTGGCGTTCATTGGACCAAAATGTCCAGAGACAATAGAGATAATGCTTCCATCAGGTACTCTTTCATATTCCTCTCATTCCGTTGTTGCAAAGAAGGGTTCATTCATTGCGAGTGCTCCAAAGTTTGACCCTCGTTCGACTAAGATTCTGCCTTGTGATTGATTAATATTGATCCTTATGATCAATCCCAAGAATCAGTTAGAAAGTGGTAGGAGAAGGCGATGTCATGCTGCGTTGTCGTTGCCAATGAATATGATGTGATTTGTTCATCTCGAAGTTCAGGTGTCCATGCCATCTTTCATTTTATTAGTTATTTAGAGCCATCGGATCAAATAGAAGTTCATATCCTGATGCCTAGGTTATTGGCAACTTGACAAGCGATAAATAAAAGAATTCAGAAACACATAATCACAGCTCACGGAAAACAAGTGCATTGATTGACAAAAGAAGCAAGCATGCATATAAAATATATTATCTTCGTTGTCCTTCGCAGCATAAGATCTCAATGTGCACATCTGGAAACAAAAGTACTGGATCAGTAGAAACTGTACATAGATTTTTCATAGCACATGTACAAGGCTGCATCACACAAGCCATTTGCATAAGTTATGTTACAGCTGAGAGCTGAATGCTCAAATCCAAATCACTCACTACATATTTGGCCTAGTCGTCAATCTACAAAGCAAGCAGCTTGAAACAATTCAATCCAAATCCACCCAAACCATCTACCAATCCAATACTTAGTAGTCAAATAACATTAGGAATGTACATACTAGTGCAAGAACTTCATACTACTATAGTGCTGCATTTACAATACTGAATACTTGACCAATCAGATCATCCAATCACCCTGCAAAAGCATAAGTAACATGAACAAGTTAGTCAAAATCAGTCATAAAAATTTCCCAAGGCTGTTAGGATTTAGAAGGAATTCATCTTAAATCTAGATTAGTACCAGCAGCATGGAGTTCATCCAAAGAGAAGGGGATTCTGGTTCAGAGCCACTGATGGATGTAAATGTTGACAGCGAATCATCGCCAAAGTTCAAATGGGAAGTTGATAGCCGCCTCACATCACCAAAGTATCTATTATGTCCGGAGTATGATCTGGGCGTCAAAAGCTCAGGAGTGGCACTGCCAAGAGATGACCGGCGAGGAGTTGGAGTCTTGAGTCCATTAGCATTTTCCATTTGGCCGGTACCCATTTGTCTTCCTATTTAAGCTGCCCGTCCTCCTTGGGCTTGGTTTAGAGCCAAAAATTGCTTCTTTCTCTGCGAGTAGTATGCTCTCCAACTTCTTCTGGTCCTGAAAGAATGAAGAAGACATTAGAATGCCATATTATGTAAGAAATTATTTTCAATCAGTAAGGGTGATTCATAAGTATTTCCACCCGGTATCGCCGCTTTTCCTCTTCTTTCTGTTGCCGGCTAAGTCTGTACTCTTTCAAGAACAGATATTAGGCGCCCCTATTTAAAGAGCATGCAGATCAACAAATTAATGACATAACTAAGAATAATCATGCATACTATTTGGTTATCCAACTCTATACTTACCCCATCATAGAGAAAGGGTTTATTTCTTGTGTTTTTCCCAAGCAAAGGTCCGATTTATTAGGTTTGTCCACCATACCTGAGAAATTCTGGGTCATACATTGAAGAGATTGAAATCTATACATACTTCTACAACTGTCGAATTGAAACTTACTTGGGATTTTTTGTGACCCAAAATCCGTGCCTTTTCTGCACGTTTAAGGTTTTATGTGAGCACCCCTTCCTGCACTGTACCGCTTTGGTCCTGCAAAAAATCTCTGGTAATCATTTTTCATGTTTTAAGTTATTACACATTTCTCATGAAAAATGAAAACGATCAGTGCTTTTGAAGTAGTACTGTCTTTCCAGCAACACTGAATTAGGTGTTTGTGCAAACCTACATGTTTTCTTTCCTCAAAATGGGCCGGGCATAAGGACCGCCCCACTATATTGATAAAGAAGAAGGCCAAACTGGGCAAACAAGATCTCCCCAAAGGGACTGAACAAGGACATAACAGAATGACTACTACATGATATGTTGAGCATTATAATTCTAGAGATGCTTAGAAGTACCTGGTTATATTCTTCAAGCCAAGCCTCTTCATCACAAGCAGCAATCCACTTATTTATCCTGTCCATTATATCTTTTCGGCTAAGGGACTCTTCTTTTGCCCTTAATATCTGTGATTCAATGTTTGCCAGGAGCTCTGAAGGGTCGATGAGGCCTGGACGGAACAAGCACAAGAATGTCATTGTTTTATAAGCATAAAAAATGTGAATATAGTTGGAGAACAATATGCATAAAAGAACAACCAGAATCGATTAGAGCATCGGTTTGTTGTTCAGGTGCCGTGCTGACATCAGGTTCTATGTGTGATTTTGACAGATCTCTTCTAATTCTGTCCTCCTTTTCATGACAATTTCCTTCAGTCTGCTCGTCTTAAGTTTTGTTAACCTATCAACTTGAACTTCCATCTGCATGGATAATTGAAACCTGAATGATTACATTATGCTGTGAACAATGTTTATAGACCCAAACAACACTGAAGAGGTTAAACCTTCTCAATTATTTCCTGGAGAGAATGCCAGGTGATGTGATTCCCTCCTCTGGTAAAATTAGAATGCTCATTACTTTGCTAAATTGTCGCTTCTCTTCTTCAGGCGAGTCATAAGCTTCCAGAGTTGGCACAATGATTCATTGTTCTCTCTCATCTGTCAGTAATGTATTATTTGCAAAATGTGTTATGAACAATTGGCAATAACTTAAAACCAGGAAAACAAGGAACCTCAAAAAGAACCTTTGTGGATTCTAGATTTCCGTTCTGATTTTAGCTTGGATATAGTTACTAGCAAGGCCTCCAGTGTGTGCTATTGCTGATGTTTCTGGATTGCTCAACACCATTCTGATGTAAACTGGGATGAACTCATTGACAGTGCTTCCAAAATCGATTCCAAGGACTCCACATAAATAGTGCACTTCATTTATATACTCCAGAACCTTGCGAAGGCGCTCAGACTGAAAATTTTCAAGCAAGGATCAGAAATAAATAACTAATATTGAAAAGTTGTCAGTGTTCCTGAAAAAGCTAAAAGGGTCCCTAGCTGCCGAGAATTAGCAAAACTTCAACTCTATCTCATTAATATACACTATACGGTAGTGGCTGGTACAGGAAATTAAATCACTCTTTCAGAATACCCAAAACCTTGGCGATTTTCATTTTCTGAGTGATAAATATGAAAAAAAATAAATTGAGATCCATTTTCTAACTGGCTTCCATGCTTTGTTGAGCCATCCAGACATTCTTTAGCATCTGTGTATTAGCTATACACACAAAAGACGCACATTTGCTAACTGTATCTACCAGAAATCAGGCAATACTGAAACCAAATCTTTCAGAAAAGCAGACAGGCAGATTAAGATGTATACCTTATCTTTCTGAAGCGCACGAAGCTCTGTTTGGTAACTGTTGAGCTTCCTCGTTGACAAGTCGTGTTCATCTGCAGCAAGACTGCTCGCTTTATCACTCTGCTCGTTATGTTCGCTTAATTCACTGCGGATCTTCTCGATCTGCAATCGAAATATCAGAGAACTGCTTGATCCTTTCTTCTTTCTTGCATTTCACAGTTTCTCCAACATTGGAACGACAGCGGCAAGTTGTTCCTTGAGTGATACAACGCCCTTGTCTTTCTGCACAAGTGTTGAAAAATTTATTTCTCGTTACACATCGCATTAACACAAGAGCTGTATTTTGTCTGCCAATAAACTAAACTCTGTAGAATATAACGGAATCCTACTGCATAAGATTGGTAATGCATAAAGAAACTGATTGAAGCCAGTGAAGCTTCCCTAGCTTGTAAAGACAACCTTCAGGATTCCTAAAACAAGTCTCAGAGCTCCGTATATCTACAATTCATATCCACTTCAACAAGAAGCAAAACCATGAATGCCATTATGCAACCAACTTAGCGTGTCGCCACCAGCATCACCATGTATGTTGTATACCTTCATGTACAGCTTGTGCTCCCCAAGAGTTGCATCAGGGATGCAACTTCAGCCCTCTTTGGCAGCCACTGACTGGTGCAGCTGGACCTAGTCCGATTTGGCATCGTCACCTTCCTGCGATAGACTTCCAAACACTCTCGTTCGATTTCAAACAATGCCTTGTTCTTCTCACCCTCGCTTTCGCCTACTCTGCCCAGATTTGCTGCGTGCAAAAACAACATTGCATATAGATTAATGAGAAAAAACATAACCTCTTGAACATCAGGAAAAATAAGCAGCAGTTTCAGAGTACATTTTGTTAGTACGGCCTCATTCTGAGCAATAGCCTTAATTTGTAAAGGTACACAGAAAAAGCTCGATTAGTTAAATGAGTAACTATTGTCACATTTTTTTTTTGCGAAACTATTGTCACATTTAATGCCTGCGGCAATCTAGAGCCACCAATATTGCCTTTTGAGCTGCTGAAGAACCAGAAAGGTGAAAAGGGAGAACCATTCACAATAAAGGCACTGCACTGCATCAAGAAATTTCACCTGGCCAGCAGTTCACCACCCAGAAACAAGATGATTTACACGAAAAAATAATCTCGCATAACTCGAAGGCAAGACACGCAGCTCTGAAAACATGGAAGAAACCTAAGCACAGAGTTTCTAGCCGACAACAACGGAACATTCCAAAAATGACAAGAAACTTATGTAGAAAAAATGCCAATTTTGGCAAGTAAAACAGACAAAACCGAGGAAGAGCATCAAACGAAGGATTAACAAAGCACACCCGTGAATCAAAAAAACGATGATAACAAGGTCATTTAACAAAAGAGAAGCATATATAGCGAAAATCATATTGCAAAACGAATTTGTAAAGCAAGATATGAATCTGAAGCTCTTTGAGCAGAGCACCACAGCTGTACCTTCCATGCCCAAGCCCAAGGCAGCACCTACACCCACCATTGAAAACAGAAGAGCTAGTGCAGGAGACCTTCGCTCTCCCACTCTCCAGAGACAGCAAGACACCACAAAGAAGAGCGAGAGGAGCGAGAAGCGAAAGGGCCGGACAATGATTCAGATTCCCTGACCCATAGGCGTTCAGCTACGGCCTGACCGCCTGAGCTATGCCATGAGCCAGAGCTGCAGGTGAGCTTTCTAGCTTCCTATTCCCTCGTCGCCTTGGGATGAGAGAAAGAAGACCAGCAGGCGCGATAAAGAAGACCACCAATGCCAGTAACCTACTTCGTAAGGGCCAAATGAGCTCTTTTTCATGGTGGTTTAAGGGATTTTTAAGCCATCTCTGCCTCTTTTTGTTGTTTTCTGGCTGCTAAATGAAGGGATAGAGGTGAGAGAAATGGTGGAATGGATGAAGAAGGGGGATAGAAAAGGACTGTGTGCCTGTATGAGAATTTTGCTAGCTCTCTTTCTCCCAATTCTGGCTAGGTGGGTTAGGGAGGCTCTTTACTTCTTTTGTTGGGGGCAGGTTGGAGTGAGCATAGAGATGCACTGCATGCGAAGTGAGAAGAGAATGAAAGGTGTGGAGGTAGAGGCAACAAGGAGGTGGCCTTTGTTTTCAGTTATTAATGGTGTGGTAAGTGTGCACCTTGCTGTGCATGCAAGATTCCCTCAAACTTTGTCCAAACTATCAACTGTTTGGGTTTCGGTGATGATCTTAAAAAATATCAAACGAAAAATCTAGTTGCACCATCCTGCATGAATCTCCTAAGAAACTACCATGAACATTACATCTGATAATCCGATATCCTATTACGATGAACGCTACCATGTTATCATCAGTACGTTCAATGTTTTTGTACAAGTCTGTCCTCGTCATGGCAATGGACATGGGCATGGCATGCATGCTAGTACTTCTTAGACATTTTTTATCCGTTGATTTTTCTCCAACTGTCGGCTGTACCAGTTGATTTTTTCTCGATCCTAGTATCTATACCGGCCAGAAATTCTGGAAGGACTATTATTTTATGACCAGCGCCATACTAGCACCGCGACTTCCATGACGATCAAAAATAAAAGAAGGTGTGGCCTGCAAGTTGCAGAGAAGGTCATGAATCCCTGACGGTGCCGTCGTTGATGTTCGACGGACGACTGAGAGATAACGCCATGGGATCATGTGATGCCAGCTGCTACCTCTTCAGTAGGCATCTTTCTGGGCATGCAAAACGTGCGCCCAAAAGGCATCCACAACCCTTGAAACGCAGCACAACTCGATCACATGACAGCAGCGCGTGTCTCTTACGAAATTGCTGAAATCTCTAGATATGTTTACCTCCAAATCCTGGCCCATTCTCTCATCTACTGACACTCGTACTTGCTTGTTTTTTGTTAAGTATACACGATCACATCACAACTCATACAATTCTGGCAAAATCTACAGGTATAGGATACTAATAGAGAGAATGGAAGCATTATTTGAGCCGGGAGTCGAGGCTTCCTCAGCAGATCTTCATACCGTCAACTTCATGCGATCGCCTGCGTGCGCAGCGATGCGATTTCAGGTCAACTGGCTAGCCCGAGCATCACCTCATCGCATCATGGTAATGCGCTCGGCTGATACCTACGGACCGAGGGTTTAGCGTAATCGCAAGGTATTCGCAGGTTTGGTTGGGGCGGAGCGCCGGATTATCTGGCTCGCTAATCATGCGAATCGACCGTCAGGACAGATGATTAGGACTACTAGTGGAGAAGGAAGGAGGATGGGCTGCGCATTCCAACGACGATGACGGGCAAGCGCTTGAGGTTGACGCCGGACCAACGCTCGCACACAGCGACCCGGCCGGTCGAGACGGTCTATGTAGTGTCGCGTGCCTCGCCTCACCAAATTATAAAATTATAATCATTCTAAGATTCTTGGAGAGTCAAACTATCTCAAGTTGACTAAATTTATATAACAAAGTATACTTACCATTAGCTTCTTCATTAGTTATTTTTAGATTATATGTATTAGTTCATAAATTTTTTGTGGTTCAAATTTTATAATTTTGGTTAACATAAAAGGAGTTTGACTCTCTAAGAATCTTGGAATGACTTACAATTTGGGACGGAGGGAGTAGTATGCACCGCAACGCGGCGGCTTTGCCTTGCATGGCAATATGGCATGCACAAGTATAATGTCCCGTCAATAATCCTTGTGTGTTT
>JACEFO010000061.1:0-30702 GCA_015342445.1 Digitaria exilis
AGTGAGGTCTTACCCCTTAACAAATCAAAACTCTAATGAAATCTCGTCAAAATACTGTTTCTAACCCAGTCTGCCCAGCCACAGCTGGTCTCACTTCTTGTTAAGGTGGTCTGACTGTATGTCTTAGGGTTCAGATTTTCCCAAGATCATAATTCTCTCATACAAACTTCAATTAGGATGTTCTATATGTGAATTTTGATCTAATCGATGAGAACTATCCAATGGTGAAGTCCAACTTGGTTTTAAGCTTTAGAACCAGCCGGTCTAGACCATTTGTGACAAGCGGGCTAACCTTTTGGTAGTCAACACATGCTTAAATCATATAGCGAGCAGAGTGATTATAGAGGGATTAATGTTAATTCCGGACCATGACTAGAACGTCGAAATATGATCAAATGATGTGTCGATAGGTGCTATGTCCTTGATAATCCATATTTCGTTGGACAATACACCGCTGCATATTTAGTCTTTTTCGTTGGACAATACGATACCCTGTGGACTAAGGTAATGTGGAAACCATGTGCTTCCAAACAAATGTAAGTTCTGCATGTGGCTGGCAGGTGTTGGACTGTTGATCAGTGCAATCTTGCAAAAATTTAGACGTCGCTCCCTTTGTGGCATGTGTGTGAGACAATCTCACATTGGGCATATCAAAACAGCGGTCAGCCTCTCCGATCAATTCGAGCGGTCGCGAATACGGCAGGTGCTTCTTCTTCCTTCGACGCCGCCCCCACTGCCCACGACCGGCAGCTAACTCACTGTCGTGGCGTCCGCCCACCTCCCGCCCTCTGCCCACCGTCGCGCCATTCCAAACCACTGCGGCAGTCGCCCCTACCGCCGGACCTGCACAACCTGCCTCCTCCACCGTCCGGCCGGCGGCGCCATCGCCGCTGGCCTCTCCACCCCTGCGTTCACCACCACTGCCGCCGGCCACACCGCTCTAGCATCCACCACCACTGGCATGCTTGTCTCCGCCACGGCCATCCCTCTAGGTCCGGCGATGGCCGGAGCTCACCTAGCCCCAAACCCTAACCAGCAAATCGTGGGTATACCTTCGTCCTCGCCGGCGGCGCCCTCATCGATGACCTTCCCGATCTGCCAGCTTCAGTTGCGACGCGCACGGGGGTGGGGTTGGGGTGGCAGGCGGCGATGGAGATGACGCTGGGTGGGGCGCCGCCGGCCTCACCGCCCCCGCGTTCACCACCACCGCCAGTGGCCTCACCGCCCCAGCGTCCACCACCACCGGCGTGCTTGTCGCCGCCACGGCCATCCCTCTAGGTCCGGCGATGGCCGGAGCTCCCCTAGACCCAAACCCTAACCAGCAAATCGTGGTCATACCTTCGTCCTCGCCGGAGGCGCCCTCATCGGTGACCTCCCCGATCCGCCAGGTTCAGCTGCGATGCGCGCGGGGTGGGTAGGGGGTGGCAGGCGGCGACGGAGATGACGCTGGGTGCATGCAGGCTGCGCCTCGCTGCGGGGGGTGGAGTTCGAGACGAAGGGATAAGGGAGTGGTGGGACCCGCCCACGTGGGAGCGTCAACCACTTCCCCCGCTCCAGCGGTTGACCGCTGTTTCAGCATTTGGTCTTACACTTACTCACCACATGTACATTCAGTCAACGGGTATGGCTCCTTGTGCTCACTGCGATTCAGCTATCAGAGCTTAACCCCATCTGTTGTGATCAGCTCAATGGCGGACGCTGGTGGTTTTCTTCCCGCAAGCAGGTCGCAAAGGACGAGAGAAAAATGTTTGATTACTCACTGACCTCGTGTGCTGATTGATTTGGCTTGAACGCAACACGCGAATTTCAATGGTCAAGCAAAGACGATGCAGCAGCTAATGAGTCACTTTGGGAGGAGGCAGCCGTCTTGGTTCGGACGAATGTTGTGTCTTTAGTGGTCATTGCTCATAGCTTTGATTTTTCTTTCGATCGCGAAATTGTTGTAGTAAATTAGCAATTTGGACAATGTTGTTTGCTCCGAGTCTGTCATTTCTTCCATGACCCACCATGAGGCCTGTATTCTTTCCCTTCCTTTTAATAAAACACACACAAAAATGGTCTTGGTAAGGGATCGAGTCCTCCTAGGTCTAGGGTTTGTTCACCGCCGATATTTGGCGGCAGAACTAGGGTTTGCCGAAGGAACATGGCTCCTCTGCGGCTTCTTGTTCCTGGTGGCGCCGGCGATGCGGAAGCGACGGCGTTGGAGGGGAATAATTTCACCCGGCTTCTTCAGGTGATGATATTGTTGACCTGTTTAATTCTGAGAAATATGATCTCTGGTGGAAATCCGAGTTTTACTCGGGTTGCCGACGTTGATTTGAAGGTTGCATCGCGGGTGCCGGAGGTGGCCGATGCGCCTGGGAGGTAGTGTACTCGGCATATGCGCCTAGCAGTAAGCCCTCCTCTGCAGCCTCTACTTTGTGGAGATTGCTCTGGCGTCTAGCAACAATTGGGAAACGGTTTGGATGGCGGTGACAAACGGATCCCTGGAGTCGTCGAGGAAGATGGTTAGGAGTTCTAAACTTCTTTGTATTTTTTTCTTTTTTCTAGGTTTTGTTTATAAGAAGCGGGTGTAATGTGCTAAGATCAATACATGTTCCTTCTAAATAAAACGATGGTCTTGGTAAGGGATCGATTTTGCCATAGTCTTGGTATTACCCTTGCCATGGTCTTGCTATTAACCTTGTCATCTTACTGTTACTAATTGGAGGCTCTTTTGAAGCCTCATGTAAAACCAACTAGGATCCTACGTGGACACTCTAGAAAAATAAAAAATCCAAGAAAATTTCAAAAAAAGAGAAATATTGGGCCATTAGTCACCAACTCTAATCATAATAGCCATTGTATTTGTGAATTTTCTAATAAATTGCCCACCTTTACCATTATGAAAATACCCCAAACATATGCTTAAATTACTCACATTTGTCATTATAAAAAAAAAATAATTTAAATTAACCCCTGAGTTTGATATAAATTATTCAACTACGCATCACAAAAGTAATATTAAATAACCCCTAAAAAATATCATTTATGCCATTATTAAAAGTTAAATAACCACTAATCTGAATCTAAATTATATAACTATAATTAAATCTTAAAATGTACCAATACAAAATTCTAAATTATGTTTTATATAGGTTTAAATGTATTATTTATGTTATTTTAATATAAAAACACTACCGATAATATGTGTCACCATACATTTATGTTTGAGGGGAGAGATAAAAAAGTAATATTTTTCATGTTTACATAGCTCAAATAAAGAGTTCAGTTAACTACATATGAAACAATGCGATGCAAAAGGAAAAGAAAATGTTAGTAACTAAATCCGATACAAATATATAATAATAAATAGATGATAGAGAACTTTATATAGATATATAATTATTAATGATTTTAATTAGCCCGTGCTATCGGGTTGAAGCTAGTGGTCCTAAGGACGATCCACGGCGATGCAAGGGAAAGGACGACGCAGAAAAAAATAACTGAGAGTAAACCGCCCGTGGGAAACTTACTGGCCGTTAAATTTGCTTCGCCCGTAGCACTTGTTTCAGCTGGCAGAGGCACATGTCGATGACGAGCCGACGGCAAGTTTCGGACAAGCGCAAGTGAGGAAAGAAGCCCGGCTGGCATGCGTGGTTGGGCTGCTTTCTGAAGGAATGGATGAAGTCTAGGCGTCTAGCTGGCTGTTGGCCCCATGTAGACAGAGAAAAAGAGAGCTTCCGGGTGGGCCTGGTTGATGCGCTACTGGACTCTAGCTATGCTCTTGTTTGTGTTGGATCTTTGTCTCAGCACACCCCCGTTGATGGCTAATGGAAATATGATTTCCCTACAATAAACAAGAATGCAGGTTGTCTTTGACTCAGCTTGTGTGATCTAATATTTTTTTTTGAATTGTGCACTGTAAATGCAATGGATGGAGGACGGGGGCAAATTCTTGATTGTTTTATCAACATTGTAGACGCAACTAAATGATAAAAGTTGCCCATAGCCACACCACAGGAGCTCAGGCGACGTCGCGGCGACAACACGGTGCCTGCCTTTCATGCTCACTAGAACATATGGAGCGCACTTTGCACGCTCTATCATTATCTGATTCAGAAGCTCTCAGTCATGGGGTTAACTTCAGTCCTGGTAGATGGCATAGCTAGAGCGTTGATAGTCTCTGAAAGACTGAAACCGCCTTTGGCTACTATAAAGTTAAGTCTACACTAAACAGACAAGTGTAGAAGAAAACAATAGTGGCAGCTGAACATACAAGTGTAGAATGTAGATGTAACTACAAACTTACTATGGCGAAGAGAAACGCAGTACAATTTTACATGAACGTGCTCATCACGATAATCTGTTATCTAAGAAACTGTACAGCAATTTTGCAAGGTTCATATATCCAGACCCATAAATAGATGCAAATGCAACCAAAATGTATAGCACCATATTCCTAGGATACAAGTTAAAGGTAAACAAAAAAATTTATTGATGACGTGGATCTTCCTCAACAACAAGATATTTATTTGAGTTATGCTAAAGTACTCCATTCACCTTCTAAGAGGTGATACCTCAAATAAATCTCAACCATCAATTTTGAAATAATAAAACATTTTAATAATTAATAGGAAATAGAGAAAAGAAAAAAAATCCTATAATATCTAACACCTTCCTTAACTAGTTTTCCTAATCTCCTGCTCTTTCCTTCTCGTGCCGTTCTCTCCCTTCCTTCCCTAGGCACGGACGCACGGTCTCCTCTTTCCTTCTCAGCCACCGTTCTCTCTCTTCTCCTCAGGCACGGACGCCCGGTCATGAAACGTTCGGTGGCCAAGAAACGTTGGAAGATAGCCGGACCTCACGTACTATCACGTTTCATGGCCAGGGCACAAAGACGACTTCTACCCAGGCAGCGAACACGACAGGAGCGAAGCTGCATGGAGCCATTAGGCCTCCTCCAACGGGGTATCTAAGAGCTAACAGAAATACTATTTTTCTCCGTGAACAGTTGAAAAAGCATCACGCTAGCGCGATCATAAGAGCTGGTCTCGCTCAGTTCCCTATGAGCTTTTCTCTCTGTGCACACATACCAAAGCTCTTTGAGTGAATGGGTTTTAATTTTTTTTACCTCTTAAGAGTCAGCAGCTGACTTATACTATTGGAGGCGGCCTTAGGGTTGCCGGACCCCGACGGAATTTGCCGAAATCAGTGGAAATCATTGTTTAACATTGTTCATCTATGCATCCAACTCCAACATTGAGTGCATCCGACCCCAGCAATCAAATTTTCTAGCTTCGCGTCTGCTGCACGACCAGGGAGCGTGGACCACTCCACAGGACTAAAGGAGGTCGTCCATGGCGTGCGAGGGACGAAGCTCGTGGGGTCGACGGGTCGTTCGCGGACGCTGGTTGTGCTAGCCATCATCACCTGAATTTCTGATCGATCACCCTCCCGATCCTAGTCCTCGGTGGCCACTAGCCGCGTAGAGGCTAACCGGTGCCGGAAGCAAAAGATACCACAGAAGGTGAAAAGAGCAAAGCAGAGGAAACAAGAGTAAAGCAGGCAACAGCCGAACAGGGTCTAAGAAAGCACGTATCAGCGTGCACGAATAAACACGGAAAAAGTGACAACAGGGATAAAAATGAAAATAAAAATCTACAGTCACCGATGCAATGCTCGCTCAGTGCGATCGGTGTCGCATGGCATCACCATTCTTTCGCTCGCTTTGCTTTGTGGATTGGGCTGTGGTGGTGGCAGCGCTAGAGGGAGTGATGGCACCAACAGAAAGCGAGAGAAGCCGTACGGATCCATGGTGCAAGCTTGTGTGGGACGACGACGCTCACACATGGAGTGATGGAGATAAAGGCTGCCTGCTTGTTCTTCACTCGTTCATTCTCTCTGTACGGTATTCCAATATGGAATTTTCTTCTCGGTGCTCTAGTGCTCTACTCACATGGCCGATCTTACTCTTCACCATGATATTTGGTTTCGTTCTCTAAATCGAACAATCCCCAACGGCTTAACAAACTACCAACTAGGAACCCTTAATGAACACACCTTTTTTTCTCGAAAAAAATATCATCAGGTTCACAAAGGACCCCCATAAAATGCCCTAAATCTTAACTAGACTAGAAAACCCTTTGTGTGTGAGTAATTTCAATAAGAATGAATAAGCACTATTCATTTCTGTAAAGCACTTTCAGCAATGCCAAGTACGCGTACAAAAAGTCCTAGTGTTACTAACGAGCGACGACGATGTCCCCTGATAGTCCCAAGAATAAAGGCCAAACAAAAAAGATAGCTTAGCCAGATCGTCTCCTTGGCGGGGTGCTTCAAAGAAAGGAAGGAGCACCGCCACCTTTCCAACGGACCATGGGAAAAGAGACCGACCCTGAACCTCAATGAGAGGCTCAAAAGCAAAGACAGAGCTCACCGCGGCTTCTTTCCCGTCCCAACGTCTTTTTTGCCTTTCTGCTTCGACCGGGACAACACGGCGCTAGTGCCTGCCAGCAGCAGAGTGTCCGGCGGCCAGTACTTCTCCAACAAATTTTTCTATTCACCTCCCTCACTCACTAACAAAACACCACTTACTAACAAAAACACGCTTCGCAGTTCGCGGTTCATCGTAAAATACTTATGGTTCTCAATATAAACATTGCAGATCTGCTGGTAGCAGACCTGCAGGTTTCGGCTGTCCGGACCAGACCTGTTGAAAACTCGGTGTGGCAGTTGAAAATGCCGCTGAGCTTTCTGCAGAGCGAATGCCAAGGCAACAGAGGAACATGACCGTGCTGTTCTTGCGTGCATTTTATCTGCCATGATGGCGCTGGACACCTCGGGAACATAGAGGATCGAGTACCTGGTAATTACCCCGTCATTAGCGTGGATGATGAAACAATGTCAAAGAAAGATACAGAGGATTTAGAGCAATAACAGAGGACGAATAATGACAGACAGAGTGCATCCGGATCAAGAGCATGACACGGTAACAGTAACGGCCAGTAATAAAAAGAGGAGAGGTTAATCTTCCACTTAATCTTCATCATCAGTATAATAATAATTCACCAAAAAAGAACAGAACGAACGGGGCTCAGTTATCGTCCTAATCCACAGACTCGCTATCTATCTAAACTACTCTGCTGTAGGTTAGCGAGATCGCCGGAGCCGACTCGGTAGCCGCGCGATCAGTTGGCGCCGGCGACGTGGATGGCCGCGTTCTTCTCAGCGAAGCAGACGGGGCACGCGTCCGCCCGTGTCTCGCACGCCTTGCACAGGCACAGGTGCCTGCACGGCAGCAGCAACACCGACGCCTCGCAGCCGCCGCACGCCCTGCACGCCCACCTGCTCGCCGCCGGTGGCGACGACGTCGCCGCCATGGCCGCCGCGGCGTCCTTCGCTTCGACGAAGAAGCAGGACTCCGCGTCGTTCGCCGCCGCCGCATCATGGATGGGGCCGCCGGAGTCGCCGAATCCCTCCTCGTCGGCGTGCTCCTGTTGATGCGCCGCCGGGAAGGCGACACCGACGCCGGCGAAATCGCCGCCGGAGCGGAGGAGGAGGGCGCTATCGAGCGCGGCGCGGAGGCCGGAGGCGACGGCCTCGTTGGTGCGCGCGAGGCCGCACCACGCCTGGCTCTCGGCGGCCGCCTGACGGAGCCGCTCCTCGAGCTCCGCCGCGCGCCGCCGGGCGGCGTCGAGCTCGGCGTCCTTCTCCCGCAGCGCGCGCGCCACGGCGAACGCCACCGCCTGGCGCTGCCGCTTGTGGGACTGCTCCAGCACGGCGCGGAGGCGGTCGACCTCGGCTCGCACCAGCGCGTCGATCTCCGCGCCATGCCGGCACAGCTCCGCCACCAGAGAGTCTTCCACCGACGCCACCGTGTCCGGCCGCCCGCTCGTCGACGGCGCCATCGCCGGCGACTGGAACGCCCGGTTCGGAGAAATCGCGTTCTGCGTCCCGGGGATCGGGAGCAGCGCCGCCGACGAGGAGGCGACGTATCGCTCGGACTCGTCGTCTTCCCTGGCGCGCTTCCGCGACGGCAGCGCCACACCACCACCGCCGCCGCCGTTGCAGGTGAGCTCGCTCTGCGCGGCGCTAGCCACGCCGGCGGCGGCGGCCGCGCAGACGTCGTACTGGTGGACTTTGTTGCCCATGGCGGCGGCGGATGACATGAGCGCGCCGTCTCGGAGGGCCCAGAGCTCGTCGGGCAACGCGCCGCTGGGTGGCAAGAAGCCGGCGAGGCCGCCGAGCTGCGCTTGCACGACCATGTCGCCAAAGTCTTCTGTGTATGAGGGAGAGGCGGTGACGAAGAAGAGATCAAGGATGAAGAAGAAGACACCACCGGAGCAGGGGAGTTGTGAAGGGGAGAGGAAGGGGGATCTCGAGCTATATAAACGGGAGGTGGAGGTGGGCGAGTGGCGACGAACGGCGCGGTCAGCACCAGTTTACCGCAATAATGGCGCAGCTGCCGCAACGGCCGAGACAAAAGCACGGCCGTGGTGGGACCCACCCACCCACGGCCTAGAGCTCGGAATGCGTATGCTACTGCTACGGCTACAGTACTCTACAGCCGGGAATGGATACGCGCGTACGCCAAATATTTTGGCTGTGTTCGTATTCAGAAAAAAGTATTTCTTCGACAAGTTTTTTCTATTCATCCCACTCACAGAACACGCTTCCCAGTACACTATTTATCTGAAACTTCCACTCACTTCCCTCAATCTGAACATAACCTTTGTGATCTTGTATAGTATAATTAATAAATTAAATATAGTGGTTGTGGCATTATTATACATATATATACAGATCTCAAGGTGGTTTTTTAACTAGCTGTAGAAAAGGATTTATCCTATATATATAAATTAATTAGATCGAGCTCGCTATGGGTTGAATTTGACCATATCATGGTGTCTATGAAAAGCATCTTTGGATTAGAAAAATATGTTGCGCAGGTGTCTGATGACAGCCGACAGTTCTGACCATGGGGACATTATCTAATCCCTCAAAAGCTTGTCTAGTGCTTATGCAATCAACGGATAAAAGAATATATACTCCGATCCAGCACTCAACTTGGTCAGATGGATCCACTACAATAGCTCATCATGGAATCAAGTAAACAACAGGATGCACGTACAGATGGTCTTGAAAGACTCTTTCAGACACTTGGGTTTGTTTATAGTTCATAGTATCTTACGTTTATCTACATAACTAGAATATAAGTGTATTGTGATCTCCTCCACTACAATTGTCTAGTAGCGGCGGCCTAGCTGGGTGGCAGGAGATGGATTCAATATTGGCAAGACATGTGCGTGTGTGATGGTGGCTGGCCAACCAAACCCAAAAGGATTTGTCAGGGCAAAGGCCAAATCTTAATGTAGCTAAAAAAGAAATCCAGCTAGCAGTGATACGCTTAATGTTTCCTTAAAACGGATATAGATATACAGTATGTGGTCATGTGGAGGACTATGCTTTGGAGTTTCAACCATTGACATAATAATCCTCAGGTCCCAAGTAATGCTAGCTGATGCATTTATGGCCTCTGCAGTTTTTCATTCTGAAAACTTCAGTACTAACTAATATTTGTAATCACAGACACTTTTACTTTCAATTTACAAGCAAGCAATGTTTTAATCACAGACACTTTTACTTTCAACCAACATGGATGCTATTCTCTGCTCAATGAGTGCTTGGTCTTTACAGAGTAAACGACACAAACCTATACTAACTAGAGATTAATCTATAACGAGTTAAATCATGCATCACACAAAACTACATGATTGAGAAAACCACAGATCTCCAAATCCCCTCTAACAAATATTACTTTGCACCAAAAAAGGAAACTCCACCATGTTAGCACCATCATGTCATCACTAGAACTAACACAAGTGGGAAAAGATGTTTGGAATCCAATATCTATCTCCACATTACCAACATAACTGGCTGACCATTTGTTCTTTCCCACGAAGAAAGCAGGGCAACCAAATCTCACATCCCTACAAGGCTCTATATATAATAGAAAAATTAGGTTGGAATCAAAACCATAATTAATTAGATCGAAAATTCCCACTTTTCTCTATTGGCAAGATGTCATTGTTGGGTCAGAATTTGTACTGCGTGTCGCCTCAAGTGCACTGGACCTCCCCTAAAAAGATGCCTTGGACCTCCCCTAAAAAAATGCTTTTGACCTCCCAAAATCCCAAACCCCCATCATCTAAACTTTTTCTGTGTCTTGCTGTTGAAGTACCTTTATACTCCCACTAATCTACAAATACAATAATCATTTAAATAACTCGCCATCTAATTTGACCTGAAAGCATCTCAACACATCGTGATCCAAGAAAAAAAAATATATACACGCATGCCTTTGATGCTTGATTCGTGTACGAACCAGCAAAGCTAGGCTCCAAGTTTTTGGAAATTTCCTAACACCCCCACTGTCATCATCGCTCTCGTGTATTTGGAGAGCTGAACGCACGTTATGAGAAATATTCTCGATCGCGTATCATGAATCAAGACCTGACCTAGTATAAATATGTGTGTGTGCCTGCATGTGCATACCCTGCACACAAAAGTCCCAATCTTTTCCTTAACTCCACAAGATATCTTATTGTTATTAGTTGTGCAAGGTTGGATTAGTTGCTGGCACTCTTTTCAGTGACGACACACACATCAATTATGGAGAGTGGTGCCAAACGATAATGCTTAATCGACGACAGCGCCAAGAGAGGTGACCAGATCGGCCGTACCTGCTGCTCATGATACTTTTTTTTTTTATTAATGTAAACAAAATGGGTACGTCTGAGTAAGCAGATCGAGACCGCATCACGCATGTGAATTGGATAATTGAGAGAAAACGGCAATGCCGGTGGCAGCTTGCTTTGAAGCTTCAGCGCACGTCTTAGAACATGATTTGGACGCATTAGCTGTTGTATTGGAAAATGAAGTAGGAACATACGACAAAGTGACTCCATCAGTGCACATGACACGCACAAATGTCAGCAGTTTGGAGAAACAGACGGAATGAAAGCGAACCATCGAGAAGGTAGCTCATCATCTGCTATCTGCTATTCCAATAAGAGCATGTGTGGAAGGAAGATCAGGTGAAAAGACGACGAGATAGCAATCTCAATCAGGGATGTTTCTGAAAGCATTTTTGGTAAAGGTGCTGAGTTTGCGAGGACAAAATGAGCACAAATGTTTTTAATTAGGCTTATTTTCTTTTAAGGAAACAGGAGGAGTTATGGGTCGTTCTTACTACTCCAGAGTTTCTTTTTTGAGTAAATTCTTACTACTCCAGTTATGTATTATGCGTAGTAAGAATTTACTCAAAAATAAGAGTACAGATTTATAAGGTACATACTAAAGGCGAACTGAGCGTAGCTTAAATGGTAAGATTTCTTATGGTGGAACCTGCTCCTTGACTTGGCACATGTTCTCGTATTATTCTAGATTCAATCGACATTATTCTTTTAGAGGTAGTGAGACGTATTTGGTGACTTTGTCAATCCCGAGATCAGCCGGCTGACTCTCTTAGAGGTGCTTATAATGGTAGAGCTGTGTACATGTATTCATAGGGATAAGTATATATACGTGTTGTGAGCGTTTTCCATTGTACTGTGTTTCACAAAAAAAGAAGCTACATACTAAAAGAATATGAGTAAAATAAGATTACACAAGGGACTCTAGCAATCTAACCATGCTTGGAGTAACATTTTGTGTGTTGCTTGTCTGAAGACGACATTTTTCTCTTGCGCAGTCCAAATTTCTAGGATATTGAATGACGATGGTTTCCATGAAGAATGGCTTGAATATTTTTATCACCGAGGTGCTCAAGTGACTGATGTTTGTGGTGCTAAGCAAAGCTCTCTTCCTTTGCTGATTCTACAGTTTGATGACATCCTAAGTGAAAAGCAGATCGATATGGCTGTCTCTATTTTACTGTATGATTTTGGTTTCTTTGCGGGATCTCAACTACTATGACCCTCTCATTCTGCGCGGGTCGCACACGTATACGAACATGCATGTCCCATGGCATGCGTGATCGATCGGGCTAGGATCGATGGTGATGAAGGGCGATAGATCAATGACTCCATCGAGATGGAGCACACGAAACCCGTGACCTCCGGTGTATCTGCTGCATGATGCCTAGGTGCCGTTACACCTACCGCGTGATTAGATTCTACCATCACGGCGGCGTGCATTATCGGTAGCTGGTCGATCTGCCGCCTCCGATCCCCAGATCCCGATCTTCTGTTTCCCTTGTTGATGTGGGCGCGCGAGATGATGGAGCCTGTGTACGTACGTGGACGATTAATTCCACAGTGATTTTTATTGTGCCGACCCGACAGGTATCAGCATCATCATCAAAGAATGGCATACGTACGTTTCGAGAAGACTTGCATTGAGTAGGCTAAAAATATGTGCTAGTAAGTACTACTAATAATAAGTATATATAACTTATATTTGTAATCCCCTCGCTAGGATAGTTTTTGGTTTATTGTGGATTAAGTAAAGGTGAATACTCAAACAAAAAAGGTGAATCCATATAATCTAAAGTAGCCTATCAACCCTTGCTCCGGCACGTACTAACTAGAATTAATATAAATATAAGATTTGTAGCTCACAATTATAATTATCTATTTTAAACTCTCTTTCATCTTCTAAACATTTTAACGCAATATGCTAAAGATGTACATATTTATCATTATTTTGTTGTAAACTTGTAATAGGTTTACTTAGTAAAAAAATTATTTTACTCTGAACCACACATCTTTTTTTAAAATGTATTTATTGAACCCTTTATTTGAGTTATGTGGACAAAATGAAAATTGGTATCTTTTTATCTCTTTCCTCACATATGAATACGCGGTGACACACATCATAGGTAGTACTTTTATATAAACAATAACATAAATAATATGACAATAATGGGAGAAATAGGACTTTAGAATTTTATATTGGTGCACTTTAAAAGTTTGTATTAATTATATGATTTAGATTCAGATTTAGGGGCCAATTGAACTTTTAAATGGCACCATTAGATAATTCATATCAACTTTAAGGAGTTGTTTGCGGATAATTTACATGAAGATTAGGTGTTACTATAGATTATTTTTTATAATTGTATAGATGGGTAATTTAGATATATTTTTAGGGATTACTTTAGCCTACTTTCATAATGGCATATGTGGGTAATTGATTATAACTGATAATAGATCCAATGACTATTATGATTAGAGTTGTCGAATAGATTGCTAAATGTTTCTGATTTTTATAAGAACTTTCAGTATAGTGTCAACGTAGTATCTTAGGTGGCTTGACGTCGAGGCTTTAAAAGGAGCTTGTATGATTTTTCTATTGCAACAAAGCATGCAACATAACTCCAAAAGCTATAACTTGTGGATACATGCGTCTTTTGCTGGTCTCATACTCTCATTACCACACAAGTTACATGCTTATGGATGTATTATGATGTTGGAATGTAGTGCCATTTTGTTGAAAGCGAGCGGCTATCTAGAGAATTCAGCCGGGTCCCCGGCTAGTTAGCTAGCCAGCACGCTCGATCATCATGAGGTGGCTGCCCACCACCAGCATAAATGTAGTTCACATCATCCGGCCTCAACCATCAAAATTCAAAGGTGATGAACGGGTCGCAAAAGGCAGGCTCGATCATCAATTCATCATCCGTTTGACCGATGGAGATCGCCACAGCAGGCCCATGAATGAGGTACCAAAGCATCAGCATCCATACGGAAAAAGATCGAAAGAGACGGACGCCGGCCGGCTGTGGTCACTCACTAATACTAATCGATCGATCGATCGTCGATGTGACCTGTTGCATGCTCTCCGCTCGCAACGTATCCATCGATCCATCGGTCGTTGTCAGCTTGTGTTTCGGTTGGATTCGCACGCGTTTCATCCTCGATCGTGCAAATGTCAAAAGGATGGAGAAAGGTAAGGTATGGAAAACAATGGCTACGAAAGGGATCAAAAGCTAGCAGCAAGATGGGAATAAAGAGCAAAAGACATGAGGGCGGATGAGCCAGAGAACGAATGTTATTTTGGAGAGCTACGTAGATTGATCGAGATAGGGCTAAATGATAGGATTCCATGACGCTTGCAGGACTTTTGTATGCTTTTGCCCCAAACACGGATAAGGCTAAAGTCTTGATCACATTGACGCGGTGAGAGTGAGACCAGGAAAAACAAGGGAAAGAAGGAACAACGGGACAAAAGCTAGTAGCTTGCCGTGTGCCTCCATCCGCCGCCGGTCCTCTGTGATGTCGCGGGTGAGAGGGGCTTCCATTGTCGCTGTAGACGTAATGCAACAAGGCTACGGACTAATTGAATACTACTACAGCTTACCAAGTTTATTTTTTGCTTCCATTTTTTGCCTGTACGGTAGCTTGAATGACAACAGCACGTGCTTAATTTATTTTCTCTAGAGTATATCCTGCTATAATATAGGGAAAATTCGATCTGCTATAACAAAAGTCTGAGTGACACTCAACTATTGAAACAGAACCAATTTGGCCACTTGAGTGACTTCAAAGGCCTTTTTCTGTATTTTCAAAAAATCGAAGAAATAAATTCATCTATAATATCCATAACTAATTTGTTTTAAATAAAAATATGAAACAAGTGCCAATTGTTTTCCTAAAATATATATTATATGTAGGCACACCATTTCAAGTTATTTGTGTGTTATTTATTTCTATTCTTAGTATTTCTACAGCAAAATAATAATAAAAAACTAGCAACAAGTTTAAATATTGTATCGATATGTAGTTTATATTTCTAGAAAACTTTTGACACCAGTTTCGTGTTTTTATTTTAAATAAATTAGTTATGAATTTTTAAGTTTAAAAAAATATTTTGCCCAGTTTTGATAGTTGCATGCCTCTCAACGTCACAGCCCTTCCCCCTTAAAAGAATCTCGTCCCGAGATTCAGGTAATGATAAAGCTCCAGGTTGACAATGGAAAGGATAATGTGTCATATCCAAACTTCCGAACATACTTCACCAAGAAGCTAAGGTGGTGCCGGTGGTTACGTCATATATCCGAGCAACCTTCTCTAATTACTCAAACTAGAAGACCCATAACCTTTGTCCCCATATTACTTTTGGTGGCTCTTAAAATCCATATTTATATATTGTTCTTAAAACCTTTCTCTCCACCCGCACTTACTCCCGAAAGTTGTCACATATATCATTTTCATGAAACACTAGCATCAAGTAAAAGATTGACAGGGGTTTATTGATAGAGACATACCAGTCATCATTGGTTCATCTTCTGGAAGTTCCTCCACGTTCATATATCGAACATGTCCGGTTTGAGGATTGAGAACCTTCCTTCTCACAAATCTTTGACCAACTCCTTGTCCCGACATTTGAGACTGCACCTTTGGATTTCCACCTTGCTTGGGTAAACGACATTCACGAGCATAATGCCCAGTCTTGCCACAATTATAACATGGTTGAGCATTGGATGGACCAGAGGTACCACGACTCTCTCGATCTTGGGGAGGCACCGGATGTGGAGTATTATTGGGGTTCCTTACCAGCCACTGTTGCTGAGATGGTTGTTGCTGCGAACTTCTATGGAACGTGTTAGCCGGTCCACGATAGATCACCTTGAAACGCTTTGGAGCACCACCGAATGTCTCATCAACCGGATCCTTCCTCTTCAGAGCTTCTTCTTCTTTAAGACTTTCATCCAAAGCCTCCATCTTCTCTTCAGCTGATATTGCCATGTTCACTGCGGAACTGTAATCAGGGAAAGTACATGTTCCCAGCTTCTCCTGCATTCTTACATTAAGTCCACGGAGATAGCAATCCCGTTTCTTGATTTCATTATCCACGTGATCGGGAGCATATTGAGCCAGATGTTCGAAAGCACTGGTGTATTCCAGCACACTTTTAGTCCCTTGTTGAAGCTTTAGGAATTCTTCTAACTTCATCCGCATAATCCCCGCAGGCACAAACTGAGTACGGAACGCCGTCTTGAAGTCATCCCACGTGATATGCCTTCCGGCAGTCTGTCTGGACAGAAAACTGGACCACCAAGTACCAGCAGGGCCATGAAGTTGAAGACCAGCAAACTCTACCTTTTGACTCTCGGTGCAATGAGGAATAACTTGAAACTTTTGCTCTAGGGTCCCAAGCCATTCATTTGCCTCAAGAGGATGCTCAGCTCGAGTAAAAACAGGAGGATGGGTCTCCAAGAAGTGAGAATAAGTGACTTCCCGTGGCCTTGCTTGACGACTGGACGACGAACTGCCAAGACTCTGAGCAATAAGGTTCAACAGTCGGGTCTGCTCAATACCAGAACTGATGATATGAGCAAAAGCTTCCGTTAGACCGGGAGGTGGAAGTGGATTTTCTTCACTAGCTTCCGCTCCAGTTTGAGAGTCCCGTGGATCTGCCATTCTGCAAATGACCCCAACACAGACCATATAAACTTTGCTTGTAAAGGACTGGGTCACATTAAACTTCTATCCCTTCTTGCATTACAAGGCTGAAGATGCAGGTGAGGTCATCAAGAGATGATGATCCAACCAAGACCAAGGCTGTTCTCTTGCTCTAACTACCCCTGGAAAGGAGGTTCTAAACCTACGCCACTCACCAAACCACACAACCTTTGAAAACATGCAATGCAAGCATGATGCAGCGGTCCCTACGTCCTCACAGACACATTCACACTCGCAAGAAAATTGGTGGCATCGTATAACTCTCCCTAGACATAAAATTCTAACGACTCTAGCGACACGCACGAACAGTTAGCATCTGCAAAACAAGCAACCCATTATCTCTACTTGCCACCTAACGACTCGACTGCTTTTCTTTTTATAGAAAATATGGTCCCAAGGTTTGAAAAGACATAATGTTCGTTGCTTATCCCAACCTATGGCTCTGATACCAGCTGTGGCAGAACCGCCAATTTAAACTGGCTCAAGTGCGTCATAACGACCTATTACGATCATCGGACGCACTTCAAACAGTTTAAACCGGTGATCTGTCGAGTGTCCCAAGGACTCCTCGATAAACCACGTTAACTCATACCTCTGCCATACATCAGGATCGTTTTCGGTAAGGAGAACACAACGAACATTATCATTTTTACCCAACATACCAAGATTCTTATTTATTACAAGCCAGATTTTGAAGAGTACTTAAATGCAAGTCAAGCCATTACTAAGAGTTTAATACAAACCAGTCTAGGTAGATCTATATCACACATATCTACAGCCTCCGGCTTACTCCTAGAATCATCGGGACCACGATGATCTAGGTCTTCTGGATCTTCTTGGTGATCTCATCCGTAGCTTCTTCTGAAAAACAAAAGGGAGATGCCCTGAGTACGAAGGTACTCAGCAAGACTTACCCGCCTTACCAAAGAAAAGACTCTCAAGGAATATGATTGGGCTTTATGTGGATCGGGCTGACTCGACTCTTTTGCCTAAAAGCATTACTAAAACTTGATCCTTATATTTTATATATTTTATGCTCAGTTGAGTTGTTACTTATCCATCTAAGTTATAAAATATTTTGCATACAGGTTGTACTAAGGTCAACCAGCATTTATGAATCAACCTCCTCTTGTTCAACTTGTTTCCTCTACGATGTTTAAGACCTGATCAAGTGCACTCATAACCAAGAGTTGTGTCGATCCGGATCAATATACATCCTGCAGGAGATACCCAGCCCCCAGCCACGCACAGTCGATCATACTGTACGCAACAACCTTTCAATCAGTTGGACCAAAGACCGGAAATATCCTTACCCGAACCCGGGAAAGCATCCCCACGTGGGCCCCACGTCTGGCGACCACCCCGTGGGTTCCAGATGACGATCCCGCCTTTCTCCGACCCAGCAAGCACCGGTAAGCGATATTTCCAATCAACGAGCCAGCTAATCTAGTTGGCTTTACTGGTCCCATAACCCAGTAAGAAACCAGGTAGAATCACTCGATCAAACTTTTAAACAATGGATCGGTCCTTAGTGACTTTAGCTAGCAGGCAGAGCTAAGGATCGAGCTTCCTCAATCCATTCTATCAACCTCTGCCCACTCTCTTTCAACCCAAACCGTTCATGATTCATATGAGATTGGTGATAGCCTAGCTCATCATCTTTTAACTTAACCTTACTAAGCATAGCCAATGTAAACATTGCTAAACAAGTTTCTTAGCTAGGCAAGGATAATTCTATCAAGGAATATTTCGTGCATCAAAGGGTTTCATCCAATCCTTAACCTAATGCACATAAAATCATAGAATTTGGACTCATGAATATTATGAAATAATGGGTGATTCAAAGATGCACCGGGGCTTGCCTGGAATCACGAACAGGTTAGATTCTTCCGTGACACGAGATCCCGGAACGACGACGATCACTTCCTTGACTTGTCGCTGATCCTCCGCGACTCCCGCGAACTCGTACTCCGAAGCTTGAGAGACTAAATCGTAATGCAGGTTAGCGATATGCGATGCAACACTTCATGAAAAAGCTAAGCAACTTTCCCTTCTCGATAAAGTTGCAAGCCAACATAAGCTACCCAAGATTTTTTTAAAAGATAAACCTATATTTTTCCTTTAATAAAACTTGCCTTAAATCATTTTTAGTTTATTTTTAAAGATTTTACATCATTTGCTAGAGGGTAAAGCATTTAAATAAATTCATAAAACAATTTTAGAAATTATTTCTGATTATAAAAGAATTATTCAAACTTTTAACCCTTTTATAAATTATTAAACCTTTATTTAATTAATTTAAATAAAGGAATTAAATTAATTACCTACACTTATTTACTTAGCATTTTTAATAGATGACAAATTTTAAAACAAGTTCAACAAAATTTATTTCATCATTTTTGGACTTTCCTATGATTTTCTATGAATTAAAAGGTGAAAAACCGAAATTTAAATCTATTTTCAAAAGCTAAATGGCAGTTTTGCGCAAAACCCCTGGAAAGACCGCTTCTTCTCCCCCGCGGTCCCTCCCCCGTTCAAAACAGGGGAGCGCGGCGCGGACGCGCTCCGCCGGCCGTGACCGCGGCTGCTCGCCGGCGGCGAGGCTCCCCGGCCTCGGAACTTGCCCCACAGGACCCCCTTGACTCTACACACGTAAACCCCCTCTCTTATTTCGTTTCTTCCCCGCCGAGGCCCCTGCCCACGCGGAGCAGAGCTCCCGCCGGCGTTGACCCGCGCGCGCTCGTCGGCGGCGAGGTCCTCCGGCGACAACAACTAGCCGTACGGTCACTCTACCCTACTGCGCATCCATTCTACCCCTAAACTTCCGCGGTGAGCTCCAACCCTAGCTTCCCTGGCGGCACGGCGGCGACGCTCAACGGCGCTCCGCGCTCCGGCGAAACTACCCTTCGAGCTAACCCCCAAACCGGCTCGCGAGCAACGCCACAACCCTAGACATCTAGCGTGCACGCCCAGGCCAGCCCACGCGGCACCACGCGCGCTAGCGCTTCACGCCTCCCATGGCGGGAGCGTACGCGGCGTTAGCCATGGCGAGCGCCTAGCCGCACGACAAAGGCGAGACGACGACGAACTTCAACCCCGAGAGCACCAGCAACCTTAAGCGCATCTAGCGCGCACCATAGCTCGACCGGAGAAGGCCCGAGCGAGGCTGCTCACGTGCGACGACCATGGCGGAGGAGCGCCACGGCGGCGAACGGCGTTCATGGCCCGGGAAACGTCGTGCACAACCACTACACCCCCAAGCACCTCCCTAGGCCTTGAAACTACACTACTGCATGCTTAAACCTCAGCAAAAACAACCATACCAACGCCAACACGGTGAGCTGCTCTTACCCCGGCGAGACGGCGACGAGGAGTTGCAAACTGAGCTGCGCCGGGCTGTGGAGCTGTGGAGGAGAAGCAGCAACGCGTGGAAACGGAAGAGGAGGTGACGGCAGAACTTTTGGTGGCAAGGAACTGGAAAGGAGGACACCGGACGACGGTAAGCGCACGAGAGCTCGCCGGCGACCGAGGAAAGAAGCAGAGGACGGCGGAGAGGAAAAGGAGGAAAGAGAGAGCGTCGACGCCGCTTTAACCACGGAGTGACGCTGCCGTTGCTCGCCACCTCCAGCTGCACCCTCGACGGAGCTGTCCCCGCGCGGACTCGACGCGTGGCCGGCGAACCGACCCAGCGTCGCCGGCGGCAAGCTGCTTAGCAGCTGGGTGACGTCACCTAATCCCCATCCGAGCTTTCAAAACAGTGACATTGATCTTCATTTTTCTTCGAAAACTGCATGGTAACATCAAATTCTCCCAACATGAAACTTGTAGCTGGATCATCCAATTTCATTTCTTACATTGGCACTTACTCCATTTGAGCACGAATTGAGGTTCAATTTGAGCCCCAAAGTTGCTGCTGAAATTTTTCCCCAAATTCAGAACCCTTAACTGAATTTCTCAAATTACTCCCAAAATTTGAATAGAACTTGCATCTGGTGTCAAAAACGAATTTGAAATTCAACTTCAGGAGAACAACTTCCTAGTTGGAAGTTTCTGCGGAAAACTTCAAATTCAAACTCAATTGGATCAATTTCAAACTAGCTGTCCTTTCTCTGAATTTTCTGAAAACAGCTGTTGAGCGATTTTCTCTCGTGTTTTTCTCCTTGATCCAGCCATCTTCTGAGCTCGATCCAAAAATGAAAGTTGTTCCAAATCACTTCCTTTACAACTTTGTTTAAGACACCAAAATCATACAACCCACCGATCAACCACATTTCCAGCTCAAAGATAGCTGCTCATTATGGTTTTTCGGCGAATATAGAAGTGGTTAAGTCCTGTTGTCGGACGGTGAATAGTGCCATTTTTCCTTTTCCCTCTTCTATTTAATTGAAGCATTATTTCCACAAATTTTTCCATCACTTTGGAATCACTAAGTTCCTTATCTTGTAAACTATATTTAGAAATTCTTTGCCTTCAAAAATTCCAACTATTTCTTACCTTTTGACTTTAGTCAACTAATTCTCTTCTTCTTTTTCTCGTTTCCTTTATTTCTTTTATCAATTCCATCATATTTCTTGATCTTAACAAAAAGGTGGGATGTCACAGATGAATAGGAAAGGTGAAAAAGGAATTTTTAGGGATGCGTGTTCTGTGAGGGGAATGAATAGTAAGTGCAAAAGATCTTTTGCATCTAAACACAACCATTCAGTTCACCTGTCCCCGTCACATGGACACTGGTTAGACTGTAGCAACCAGAAATGGCACGCCAAGGAAGAAGAAGAAAAACACCGATGGCCACTGTGTGGCGTTAATAATGTACGCTTTTCCAAGACGGCAAGACGCAAGAAGTATATAGGACACAAGTCGCTCATAGCAGGAATTTAACCCGTGGCCATTCCAAGCAGACAAGTATATACATCCATCCATGATCCGTGCACATCCACCAGGCATGCATGCGTGTAGACATCATGCGTGTTGATGTGTCATCTCGATGACTAGCGCTCGGTTGTCCGGTCGATGAAGCCATGTCCTGATTATCCGTGAGCCGGCCGTCGTCATCCACTCGCTAGCTGTTTCAGGGAACCGAAGAGAGTCGCATGCTTCCTGCCCTGGCTGCTTGCGACAATAACGGGGGTTAAGTCACGACCATCTCGGTGAGGCCATATACGCGACCACATGCCTAGCTCATGTGAACCATTACCCTATGAATTCCTAACGTTGCACGGACCAGAAAATCTGTTGCGTACCGCGCCACGCAAAGCCTTTTGGATTGATCAGCCTGCACCTGCTGCTTCATGCTCTTTTGGATTGATCAGCTCACTCCAGGTGCTGGCACGGTGGCACCAGCCAGGCCCTATGCATGCTGGCTTGACATGCAGGTGGTAGCTGCAGTGAGTGCGGCACCGATGCCTCTGGCCCACTGCAAAACTGCAACCGGCCGGGCGATATGCCAGCACACCGATGTACACAGACACGAACATCCACCTGTAATGTCAGGCCTGTTCAATTCGTGCCGCAAAGCAACTTGTCGATCGGATGATCGATCCAGACGTCGTCGCTTGCTTGCTATACGCAGACGCAGCACGAGAAAAGATTAGCATGGAGCCTTGGACGCAAGCAGCAGTACAGTATGGTATGCATAGCACGTGCGTATGGCTACTCTACTGCCCGCAGCTACACTACACACAGAAGACGCATGCATGCCTGCCCCCGCGTGGGAGTACACAGTACATTAGCTAGTTGTCGAATGTCGATCACGTCGCCGTAGCCTGTGGATCCAACTACTACTACCGTACTACGAGGGAACAGGATGGTATGGTCGCAGAGGCGTAGCGTTACAGGCAACAGCGCGAACCCGCTACGTGCGTGCGTGGCTGCAAGGGCACGATTGATCATCAGTTGGTGGCTTCGGTGCGACGTACGATATGATTGATCAAGATATACGCGCCCTGACACGTACGTACGCATGCCGTGCAGTCGATCGAGTCGTGTCGTATGTACGTGTATCGATGAGACACGCGTGCATGGGAGGCCACGTACGTCCAAGCCGTGTGCTATCGAGGTGGTTGCACAGTACAGCTGTATATATACGCTGACTCAGCTACAAAGCCAAAGCCTGACGGCGGCATGGCACCACTATCGGCCGTGCCCTCCTAGCCAATGTACCAACAGCGTCCGCTACGTACGTATGCGTGCCATTCGTGAGTACGTACGATCCCATCAAGGCATCAACCAACCTCATGTCATCATCGATCACCTCCATGCGTGTGCACACACCATATGAAGCGGTTGTTACTTGTTCATGCCACGCATCATGCCACAGGCGCCTGTAGTAGGATACTTCATAGAGGACAGCAGGACACTGTTGTTACTTGTTCATCACGTGTGTTTAGATTGTAGGAAAAAACACTGTAGCATAAGAAAAACACTGTAGCATTCGCTGGGAAACGTGTTTTGTGAGGGGAGAATAGTGAAAAGTTGGAATGAATAGTGAAAAGTTAGAATAAATAGTGAATAGTTGGGAATCTGAACATGGCCTTGGTAAGTGTACAACGTGCACATGGCCCTGTCTCCATCCGTCCCCCTCCGCTAGGAACTCCTCAGTCCCGACCACCGCTGCTGTTGCACGTGCGGCGTGTCTCCACCGTTCCGTGCAACTGTGCGACGCTACGCTGGTAGTAGGGCAAGGACCTGATTGAAACGTGGGAATTTTTCCTTATTTTTATTTTTTATATGAAACTTGAAGTGATTCTGGTAAAATTTCTACATGATTCCTATGAAATTCCTGCATTCCAAATAAGTCTTAATAATTAGGTAAAGTACGGCGTGCGCTAAAAAAAAGTACTACGATGTCCTCGTAATTAACCTTAAACACCTAGGAACATTGTTGATGTATGTAATTAATGTGTTTGTTGGATGTATGTACTACGATGTCCTTGCAAAACCGTCCCAACCAGCTGTGATGGAGTAGGTGTAGTAGTGAGTACTCCTATTTCCTAGCTGCCTTTTGTTTTGTTTGTGAACGCAAACTTTGCATTCCCCAAGCTTATCCTCTAACTTTGCCCCCTATAACTTAGACTCACTGTCGTATGAGTCCCACCTCGTCTGGAGCCACATGTAATCAGCTAACTTTGTAGTAGTCCTTGTCTCATGCTACTATATATGATCGGTATATAAGCCACAGTTAACTTAAACTAACAAAAGTAAAGCACCACGTTACGACATGTGCGGTTGCTCGCGACGTCCGGCCGGCCGCAGCATGGTTTTAAGTTTTAACTAACCAAGCCCGATCCCTGCGCGCCTGAGATCACAAAACTCACATCCGTCCACACCACCTTGACACCTTGTGGAGCCTAGCGAGCAGGTACGTACGTCGTGCCGCCGCCTGCCGGTGCTACCATAGCTTAATCCACGCTGCATGCATATGTGCCGTGGCCGTTCCTCTGCCTCCCCACGCACGGACGCACGTACGCCTGCCCAGCAGATTAGATTATTCCTAGTAGATCGATCAGACGTGAGACATCAGATCCGTGCTAGCTTAGCAAATGGATTAGTAGTTAGTTATAGGTTTGGTTAACGATAGCACCAGATATATATATAAATACTACCTCCGTTCTTAAATATATGACACCATTGACTTTTTTCTTCAATTTTAACCAATAATATTTTATTAGTTACTTTGTTAAATAGCGTAAAATGGGTACTACTACATCTATTATTGATAATATTTTAGATTTAACTAGTAGACTTATCTAGTTGCATAAATATTCGTAGAAAAGGCGAATAATCAAACAAAGAAAAAAATCAATGGTGATGTACTAAGAACGGAGGTAGTATATGCAGCGGGATCAGCCCGGCGGGGCGGCGCGCCCTCCCCGTCCCCGGCGCTTTGACCGTGCGAATCGTCGTCTGGTTGGGTGGTGGTGGCATGGCATGGCACTAGCTGCTGCAGCCAGTGGATCAGACGACCTCCACGTGTGCCCCTCGGCCCGCATGGACTGGCTAGCTGCCGTAGTCGTGGTGGCCCCTCCTTCGCCTTTTTGGCTGTTAAACAGAAAATAAGAGTAAACTGTACCAACCATACAATAACTTGTTAGATGGGTACAGATTGATCTAACAAGCTGTAAAATGCTCAATTTAGTACAACAACCTGACGTATGGGTGTATATTGGTCCAGCAACATGTAAAATGCCCAAGTTAGTACAATAACTAGGCAAATTGGTGCATATATAGTCTAATGTTACAGTGATGATATAATTTGCTATGCACGAGGGATATGAGAACATTAGGCCTGCATTGTGTTATTTTTGGATTATGTTTCTTAATTACCAAAATTAATTCTAGTTTTCATCACGTCTTTTTAATTTGATGCTCCAATATTTTCTTTATTTTTTCACACTAACTTTTGTTATATTTTCGTCTCACCACAATGGAATTAATTTTTTTTAAAGATTAATAAAACACCATATGTTTCATATAAATCTACTTATAACTGACTATTCATGTACTCCCTCCATTTCACTTTGCAAGTCGTTTGACTTTTCTAGCCCCAACTTTGACCATTCGTCTTATTCAAAAAATATGTGCAATATTAATTTTTTTACGATTTTCTTCATTAATGAATATTATTTAAGAATGACTTAAATTTGACTATATTTGCACTATTTTTTTAATAAGGCGAGCTATCAAACTTAGGGTAAAAAAATCAAATGACTTTATAATTTGAAATGGATGGAGTACATGATATAAATATAGCCTTAGTGAATTAACAAATGGCTTTTAACGTGAGTATATTTTTGAATTTCATAATAAAGGTTTTTGTCTTGATAAATATATAGTCAGTATAACGTGAAAAAAGGTTAATTTTTTTTTGTTTCGATGCAAATATACATTGTATTTGATGTTTGTCATGGCCAAATACCACGTCAATGTAACATTTAGACTCTGCATGCACTCATTTGCCAAGTTTTTGCACTAAGTTGAGTATTTTACAAGTTATTGGACCAAACCGCACCTACATATCAAGTTGTTGCACTAAATTGAGCATTTTACAAGTTAGTGGACCTATTTGCGCGCACCTAACAAGTATTCGTATGGTGGGTGCAATTAACTCATAAAATAAGGGTGGGTTTAGATTGTAGGAAAAAACACTGCAGCATAAGAAAAACACTGTAGCATTCGCTTGAAAACATGTTTTGTGAGAGAGGAATAGTAAAAAGTTAGAATAAATAGTGAAAAGTTGGAATGAACAGTGAATAGTTGAGAATCTCAACTTGGCCTGGTAGGATAGACGATGGTTTGGTTTGGTACTTTTGTTTGTGGTTTGTCTTTACGAAAGTGGGTGGAACAAACAAAGGGACACCCGGCACCCGGCAGGGGTGTACCGTACGGTTAGCACTCGAGTGCACGACGACGACGACCAGGAAAAGGCTCGCGAGTCGCGAGGGTGGCAAAGGGGGGACGAACCGTACCCCCACCCCCACCGGCGCCACCGCACGCCACGTGCCATCCATCTCCTCTGCAGCACATGCGTTGCCGCCTCGGCTCTCGGCGGCATCCGTCGTCCATGCACCCACGGAAAGCGACGCCGGGAAAGATCGCCGGATCTCGGGGCGCCTCTCCCTTTGTTTAGTGCCGCCTTATTATATTCTGCCGGCATCATCGCGCTAATAACCAACTGTTTCTGTCTTTAACGAATCCAGCTGATCTCGGAACAAAAGTTTGCTAGACTTTAGCACCGGACTGCACCATCATGGCACACACATGCACCTGCCGGGGGTTCTGCAGGGGGGCTGGACCGCGCGTGGCAACCTTTCTCGACGGGATCCGCTTGTCTGGGCCATTTATTGGCGCTGCTTGATCGCAGGCACTAAGGACCTGCCACTGCCAGATAACCATAGTTTAACTCCCAGTCTCGTACTGTCCCCACGTTAAATTAGGTTTCGGCAGCCGTTCTCCGTGCATGCACGCACGCGTGCGTGCTGCGTCGCCCTCTTCGCACCGCGAACCCCGCGCGAGCCCGCCTTTTGTCGTTGCCTTGACGAATTCGATGCTGTTGGTTTCTTCATTCTGGGGAAGGGTCATTATGTTCGTTCCACCCATATGCATTGCCCTTGCGCGTCGTCCGTGAAGTTATGGGCTTATGAGCCGATGTACGTACTAAGATTTAGTCACCATGTCTTCCCTCCTCTTGTCTTTCGGTAACTCGATGAAATTAAAGCCAAATAGGACACGAGTTTCATCTTCTTCTTCTTCCTTTTGGCCCGAGTTTCCATCTTCTTGTGTTCTGTTTTTTATTGCTGCTGGAGCTCTTGTTTTTCTGACGACTCGCTGGAAAAAAGAAAAACTACTACTTTGTTGGGCGCAGAAAGCAGCCGGCGACGGCGAGGGCGCCGCATGCATGCACGCCTGCTAAGTGCTACTAACTCCTAGGCGAGCTAGGTTCAATGCAACTCTGCATCGTGGCCGGGATCACCACGACAAGGCAAGGGGTCGTCGATCGGACAGATTAGGATGGGCAAAGGTTCCGGCATGCCACCTTGCCCTCTCCCCGTCCCCGACCGGGACGCTGCCCGAGAAAGGCGCCGTGGCAGGAAGACGTGCGCCATGCATGGCGCTTGGCATTTGGCAAGCAAGACGTGCCGGCTTGCGCATCGATCGACCTCTCGTCGAACGAGGCTGGTAGATCTTCACAGTTACGTTCAAGTACTATAGCATATTTGATGGTGCCTGCTGGGTGGCGGACTGGCGGTGGTGGTTGGGGTTGGGGCTTACGTACCGTACCTAGTACGTGTTGGTGTTTACGAGCCGTGAGTGTGATCGGACTTGGCCACAGCCCACACGTACACACTCATGGGCCGGGGAGGTCGGACGCGGAGCCGTGTCACGGCAGAAGCAACTAATGCATGCCCCGAGTAAGGCTGATGCTCACTGCTGAGTACGTACGTCACCTGAGATCGTGGTCGTCACGTCACGCACACATACGTAGTACACGTACCGCCATACGTACGTTGCCTCAAGCTCCGCCTGCAGGGTATCCGATCGCCTGTGCCTGTATTTACGTGGGCTTTTGCTTTTTTTTATTTTTTCGAATCACGCACTACATACGCTCACATACACGCACCCCCTACAAACATACGCACGCAACCATACCCCTATGATACGCACGTAACCATACTCCTCTGAGCACCTCCGAAAGACTGAGCCGACAAATACTCCAAATTGACGAAGTCATCACAGGTGCATCACTGTTGCCTACCACTTGGTGGACTGGTTCCACCACCAGGAACCTTGCCAGCTGAGCTAGAGCCCAGTTCGCTACGTGGGCTTTTGCTATAATACTTGGACGATCCACCGAGCGGATCAGCGGGATTGTTTTCTGAACGAATCAGAATGAGATTATGAATGGGATGTTTTCTAAAGAACAAACTACAATCACGTACGTCTGCTATTATGAAAAAAAACTTATAATTCTATATTCAACTTATTCCGTATGTCACTAGGAAAAACTATAGCCTGAAGTATAATTGCCTAGCCGGCCTGCACCTGCCACTATAAGAAACAATGATATAAAGTAACCGTTTAAATTTGAATCGAATCATAAACCTCTATCATTATTAAAAACAAGCTAAATTTATCCTAAATCTCCATATAAATTACCCACGTTTGCTACAATAAAAAGATTCTAAAAATACACCAATATATGATTCTAAATTTCCATTTGCGCCACTATTAATATAAAATACTACTTTAAGTTTACTAGTATCTTGGCTCGTGCGACACGCACGTGCTATTAAAAGAAAATAGACTAAAAAGAAACAAGTTTAGAACAATTATATTAAATTCAATCATATAGAGCTATAATTTTTATTTAATATAAAATGTATTGTACATGTGAGAAGTAGATAGAATAGTATCGATATCGATCTGTGGTTATATATACAAGTACATGTTTTATATCATTATAGTATGTTGACACGCGCGCTACAGACACGTGCTATTAAAAGAAAATAGAATAAAAATTAAAAAAGTTTAGAGTCATTATGTTCATCTCAATTTTTGATAAAAATATAAAAAAAATATAGTATATATGAAGAATACGATAGAAAAATTTCAGATTACGAAAGCTTAAATTTGCACAAAGAGGTGACATAAGGCAAGAGCAAACAAGGCAATATATTTTTCTCCTATGATCGGCCAATCAAATAATTGTTTTTCTTTTATCCTTGCAATTATCACCACACACGTCAATTGTCATTGTCACATTCCAAACTATTTTTTTTAAATAGGTCCGTGCTCATGTGTTGCTATGGGTGAAACAAATAAAAAAAATATTGTGTTGCACCTAATTAATTTAACTCGACTGATTCGTGCAATGAGCAATACAAAAGCCTAAAAATATATTAAAAAAGCTAAAAATATTGAAAATACACTATATGCTCGCCGCTTAAGAAAACAAATTGATTTAGTGTTCAGCTTAACCACATGGAACGCCAAACAATGCATCAATGCTTAGCCAAATTGATTTATTTTAATGCCCAAACACTCGTCATACAAAATTCCGGTAGTATAACAATGCAGTAAGAAGAACTGATTGATTGTTCTCATGAGCTCACGCGTACAGGGAGCTTACACAAGCTTTGGAAGACTTGGCACTTCTTCTTTTTCTTAAACCTCTACTACTAATTTATCTTTTTATTGCTTGATCGTCTTCTCATCCCGCAACGACGGCAGATATATCAGGAACAACCAAACAAACACATGGCATGGTATCGCAGAGCTTACCGCCTTCACTGACACAACTGTTAGAGAAAACTCAAAATTTGTTGGTTATATGTAAAAATGGAAATTGCATGGACAAAATTATGAAATATGAAACTTATGGGCCGATAGGTTTTACAATATTAACAAAATTTCAATATCAGAAGAGGCTCGCTCTAGAGCTCAAGTTGCTTTTTATGAACTCTGCACGAATGGTCACATTTTTCTTTAGTTTCCTAAGGTGCACAGGGAAAGCAAGGTAGATAGAACAGAAGTATTTTATCTTAAGCGCGCAAAGCAAATTATGAAGTTGTGTAGCAAAGAATGTTGCAATTACCAGCAACAAGGTTCTTATGCTTGCATCGCTTTTCTTGCAGAGAAAGTGGCGAGCATTATTCTGTTGTGTTCCACAGAGTTTGCTCACTTCACCATGGATGCACATCTGCTCACGGGAGCTCAGCACTACCATTTTCAGCCTGTGGATTATACACCAAATTGACTATGAGTCATCCGAGACTTCGAGATCATTCCATCTACAACTGCAGCTAGTAATTCTAAGAAGCCATAAGAATTATGTTAGTAATGACATAAGATACATGTGCCAGTCTAAGAATTCAGAAATAATATGCATTGTTTTTTGCAAAATAAAATGTAAAATATATTTCCAAGTCTAAAACACAACACATGGAGAATGGAAAAATATATCGGGTTAGTCTTATCAATTGCTCCTACTGCACCATATTGCTATGCGAGTAAAACAAATGATGAGATACTATAATTGAATCCCGCTCGCATGGAGAGAGACAAAAAGAAAAAATCAAGGCATCATTCACAATAGAAATAAATATTTTGTTAAATATTAAATATGAAATGAAAGTACTTGGAGATCAGTATATTTACGAAACAAAGAAGAAACATGCACTGAAGTAAACTGTACCTGAACAAGTGTAGCAGCGACAGCGCAGATGATAGAAAGGTCGATAATCTGCAAATATATCAGCACAAAAAATTAGAAAGGGTAGGAGGCAACCTTAATATTTGTCGGTATGGCAGATTAAAAGTAGTGATCTGAACCACTAACCAACATGAACTCAAACATGTATGAAAGAACCAGTGCTTTCTTGATAAACCAACAACACGACAGATATAACTAATTGACAGTTTCTGACGTAGGAGAAGGCCGACGGAAACTCACCTCGAACTGTGCTTTCGGCATATAGGGATCATGGTCATGGCTGCCCGATTGCGGATTTGTTGGCTGCCTGATCACATCCCACGAGTGACCTGTAGAATATGACTGATCGTCGAATGAACTGATTGTGGACTGGGCACTAGGCAGTTGTGCTCAAGGGCAAAAGTCATCGTCCCGTGCACCCTTCACGATGGCGGCAGAATGAAGAGTTCATGCAGTCATGCATGAGGCAAGTTCACATGTGTGACAATTAAAGAACATAAGGAAGTGTCTGACAGAGGAGTGAGGGTTGGAAGACAACAACCG
>JACEFO010000062.1:0-43331 GCA_015342445.1 Digitaria exilis
TTTGCTAGTGCAAAGCTATCGAGGTAAAATTAGATATTCAAATCGAAATCTTTGTAGAACCAGTACTAGCTGTCAAATACGTACCACAACAGCCGGAAAAAAAAGTAATTTCCTCTCTGTCCCCAACAATTAATAGTCGTTTTTAGGTGTTCGTGCCACGAATTGACTAAGTTTGGTAGAAAATGGCGTGCAACATTTAGATCCTTAAATATTTTTATAAAAACCTAGACCTTAATATCTAATCTAGTGATATCTTATGTCTACCATAACATTTATTATATTTTTATATATATTGGCCGTAGCATTTTCTTCGAAAGTGAGAAAATACTATAATTTTAGGACGGAGGGAGTGACGACAGAGAATGCGAAACCATCTAAGGTTAATATGAGGCACCATTGTCTACCAACAGCAGACGAAAATGAAACGCTAGCTCAACAATTCGAGCATTTGCACCGTGGCTTGAATTCATGCCGTAACATGGTTTTGTTAGTTACAGAACATGCATTGACCATTCATATGGCATCAGCCACCGTCCATGGAATGTTGTAGCCTGCTAATTGGGCCGTCCACCGGACTGTAACCAAAACAAACCCATACATGTCTTCTACTTTGCTCCAGCCTCACGACCACCACCGCCGTTTTCTCATCAGTTTAAAGTAACACCACAAACGAACTTAAATATATTTTAAAACCCAAATGCATCCAACTCGTTCTGAAATCAGTGTTGCAAACCGTTAAGAAACCCATTAAGAACCCATTCCCCCCTTACAGTTACTAGCCAAGTCCACAGCATTCACTTTGTCATTCTCTCCCACAGAGTTTCAGAAAACCAACTGGCAAAAAATAACCTTTAGACGATGACGCAAGGAAACTACTCGACGACGACGCTGATCTGGCCCTTGTCCAGGCATATCGTAGAAGGAAATGGAGGGAGTCTGCTCGTTCCAGTGGTGCATCTTCTACATGCCAAATGCCTGAAAGAACATGAGGGATAAAAAATGATTCGATATGTAAATAGCAAGAGTGGCTCAAAATGTTAATGTAACAGGTAAAAAATGGAACATTAAAATGTGAAACTAAGAATTAATAAGAATACCTTCAAAAGACACCATTGTCTGCTGTTCTATGGAGACCTTGATGCTATTCTAATATAGAGCTCAAATCGTTGTCACCTGAAATTAATAATAAGATGCTCAATCTATCATGTACATCTAAGATGAATCAGGTATTGAATGCACAAGTATTACAGCAAATGCACATCACACATACCTTCAAAGAATGCATACTTGTATCCATGCTAGTAAGATGACCTTCGGTAATGTCTTGACCTGCAATGCAAATGATAATGTGGCAAGTAAATTTATGTGACCATGGGAATGTATAGTCATGTATGTCAAATAAATTAAAGAATGGAATTATACTTCATTGTTTACATCCTTTCCTTCATTGTTTTCATTTTTTCCTTGAATAGCCAATCTTTCCCACACACTAGGGCTTCTAACATTTCAGGAGTGAGTGAACTCCTCGACTCCCCAAGAATCCTGCCTCCAAGGCTAAATGCAGACTCGGAAGAGACGGTACTGAGGAGAATAGCAAGGAAATCACGCGCCATGGTTGATAAGACAGGAAACTTCTCGGAGTGTGCTTTCCACCAAGCTAATATATCGAAGTGCTCAATATCTTCCACATTTTCTTCTTCAAAGTAGGTGTCCAATTCACACTTTGGTGCACGACTCTTTCTCCGACTTGACTTAAAGTTTGCAAATTCCTGTCCTAGTTGCCTTTTCGTAAGCACCGGTGAGCTCATGGCACTGTTGTCTTCACTTGTAGTATTAACAAAGTATGCACTACTCCTCCTCACATGCCGCTCATACTCCATGAAGTATTTTTTTCATCCAAACTAGAGCAGCATTAACACTTGCTTGAATCTGATCTGGATTTCTACAAATCTTCTGATAGAAGAACTCAAGATAGTCTACTTTCCCCCTTGGATCTAACAATGTCGCAATAACAATTCCAAGATTGATATCATAGTCCTTTTTGTTTTGCGAGCAATTGGCTGGTTGTGCTCATCAAAATCTTTGCCCCAATACTTTTCAAATTTGATTCTCATGACTCCAGCTAAGTCTTGTAGTGCCCCATGCTAGTCTGCCATGCAGGGTCGTCCAATGCATCCTTGATTGAAACAATCAAAGGCAAGAACATATAGGACGTTGGCTTCCTATCAGCTGACACTGCCTTTGTAGCCTCTTCAAAGGTTTTTAGGAACTTGCAGACTGAGACAGCTCCGTTCCACTCTTGTTCATTTGGAGCAGCTTCAACATTCTGATGTGCATAGCTATTGAGGACAACCTTGTATTTAATGGCTTCTCCAACCATTTTTGTACGTGGAATTCCAACGGTTAGGGATGTCAAGAGCAATACCATGTTTTGCTGTGATACCATTCACTGCTGCGATTTGATTGAAAGCTTGAATTCGTGAGGGTGAAGAGTCAATATGCTTCAAAAGCTCCCGAATCTTCTTTATCCCCTCATGAATAATTCTCATTTCATCCTGGACCAGAATATTCAAAATGTGTGCACAACATCTGACATGTAAATGTGCCACCCTCAAACATCAAAGTCGTACTTGTGAGCATCCCAACAGGTCACATGCATTATTGTTGTTACTAGCATTGTCAACTGTTAGAGTAAACAACTTGTTTCGTATACCCCATTCTGTTAGGAACTCACAAGTGCTTCTTCAATAGCAAAGCCTGTGTGTGGGTATTTAACCTCCTTGAAACTAATTATCTTCTTCTTTAACTTGAAGTCAGGAGTGATGTAATGAGCAGTCACTACCATGTAGCCTAAGTTTTGGATTGAGGTCCACAATCTGTTGTCAGGCATACTTAGAGTCTAGGTTCTGAAGTTCGATATAAGATCTCGCTGCATTGCCTGATACTTCTTTAGACAATCATTACGAATAGTTTGACGCCCAACACAGGTGAGACTTGGCTGCATGGTATGAATCCATGGCTCAAATGTGGATCCTCAAACTTGTTTAAACGGGATTTCGGCATGTATGATAAACTCAATTCATACGCTCACGACAAAGCTGCTTGTCAAAAACAAAGTTCTCTACAGGTTTCCTTAATGTTGCAATAAATCTATTCCTGTCATCTTCCCCAATTGCAGGACAATAATCAGATATGTGGGTTCTAAGGCTACTAGTTCCAGACTTAGTGCTTAAATGGAGCCCACAGTACTTGCACACAGCTTTAAAGCCACTGTCACCTTGCACTAGATTCTGCTCAAAATGTTCCCAAATCTTGGACCTTTTAGCACGTGTTTGGGTTGAACGAGAATCATCGGAGCTCTCTGATGTGTTTGTGGACATGGTGACTCAACAAGCTAGATTAAAACAATAAACAATTTAGTCCCCGTGATAGAAAAAATGGATTCTGCATACAAGATTAGGATTGGAGAATAAAAGATTAAACCTTTGCTCGCTAGATCCCTGGTTCCATGATACAAAAGATCAGAGCACAAAAGATTGACCACAGCTGCCTGCTCGCTCGGCTCCGACAGACTCGCCCAACCCGCTCAAACCCTAGCAACAGGGCAGGGGATGAACGAAGGAATAGAAGGGGTAAAGAAAGAGGGGATGGAGATGGGAGCGCACCTGGATGCTGGCGTGGTCGGGCTCGAGATGGCTGAGCTTCTTGGGGTGATCATCGGCCTCCAAGACAGCCGCGGCGCGGAGATGAGGTGGCGGGGTGGCCGCCTGGCGGGCGAGGCGGAGATGATCCCCACGCGCCAGGCAAGGCGAGGTGACGAGCGAGGCGGAGACGAGGTGGAACAACGGAACGGCGGCGGAACTCTACGAGATGGACAGCGGAGCGGAGTAGCTTCAGCGGCTCAGCCTGAGCCTACTGGGCTTGCAACCCAATACAACCCGTGGGGGAAACTGTTAACAACCCAACAAGACAAACTTGTTTCAAGGCCTAACCAACCCTTTATAATTGTCAGCCCAATCCACTCCAGTCCATTACGTTTTCAAATCAATCACTACCAAACCCAAGCAGCCTAGGAATAAAAACCAATCCATTAAACCATTTGACCCCAACCCCAATCAGCAGGTCTAAATGTTGGTGACGCGTCTCCGGTGGCAGCGGCGTCCACGCGCGACCGTCCATGAATGTTGGTGACGCCCGAACCTGATCCACGCCGCCGTGTCACTCTCATCATCTCGTCGCGTGGATCACCACCAGGAGGGTTGAGGAGGGTGGCGGCCTGCTCTGGAGAGCATATACCAGAAGGCAGTGATGTACAGTGGCCGAGGCATAGTTCACGTTAAGACACCCTTTTGCAAGATCATCGATCGATATGATCCTGCGTGCTTAAAACATACTGTATGAGATACCTTTTTCTGGGATAAGCGTAAGCGAAACATATGCTAGATTGCATATATACAATCTGAAGAATTTCGCAGCATTACCGCCTTACTGAAGATCAGTAAGTATTTAGGGTACGTTTGGTTCGAGAGCGAGATAGAATAGGATGGTACAATCCCTAATTTTAGGGATGCAGTGGTTCCATATCTGTGTTTGATTGGAGGGATAGAATATACACAGAATACACAGAATAACAGAATAACAGGTGTTGGAGGGACGAGCATACACAGGTGTTGGAGGGACGAGCATACACAGAATAACAGCTCAGTTAGCTTCCGTCAAGTGGGGCCTATTTGTCAATCAAAGACTACCGTTCCTTCAGTTTCCAGATGCTCTGCAGTCTGCAGCGGGAGCGCCCGCATCGGCTTCCTGCTTGCTTGCCGCCGTCGCCGCCGCCCGCTGCTCCCAGCAGCAGCGCTACAAAAACTGGTGAGTTTTCCTACGCCTGTGTAGCTGCTGCGCTCCTATTGGAGAAGGATCCATTTGATGCGTGGTTGTGCATGCTATGGGAAGAGAAGACGAGCAGTTCATGAGGAATAGAGATCTGCAGGCCGCATGTTTGCTTCTCGGTGGCGATAGAAGTAGAAAAGGACATGGCGAGCTGCTTGTTGGGCTAAAGAATTGCGCTGCTACCTGCCATTGCTTGGATTGACTGCTTTCTTCGATTCTTTCTTGCCTGCGGAGAGAGGATTGAAGCATGCAACTGCGCCGCATCTGGTCCTCCACGACGATGGAATCTTGCAGCACGGGATGGACGACGGCGGCACAGGAGGGTCGCGGCCTGGGTGCAGGAGGAGTGATGTTGCGTGACGAACGCCGTTGCGGCGTGGGAGATTCAGGCGAGAGCAACGAGGGAGAAGACGGCGATAGATGTCGTCCGAGTGGGACGAGTTCGTCCGGGTAAATTTTTGGAATCAGCTGGTCCCGAATCTTTGGAGAATATTCTTATTTGGGGATGGTTCCATCCCCGAGGTACTCCAACCAAACACGACTCAATCTAGTATGGAACGGTTCCATCCTTACTCATCCCTCCAAGCAAACATACCCTAAGAGTAAAGGGAAATCAACTAGTGTTCAGAGAGAGAAGTAACGACGAGGGACCAACCAAACAATGGTGAAAAGCTAATTCAGTAACCTGAGCTGTAGAACTGTAGAGTCATATACTCATATACGATTATACATATCCTCTCGACGGAAATACCTTGAGATCGGCACAGTTCTTGCACAATCGGTAAAATAGATTAATCACGAATTCACGATATAAGGAGATCAGGGAATGGAGCACGTGAAATGAGCTTCGGTTGTCATCTCGACTACTAGACAGTGTGCCTTCCTTTTTATTTGCTTGGCACCTAGACGCATGGACGTCAATTTCGATGCAGCGAAATCTGATCTACCGACAGCAAGGTGTGTCATGTGGGCATTTGCATCCCAAGATCAGCAAGCGATGATATGTTTCTTGGTGACTGAATCGACAGACCCATGATAAACCAGCAAGATCAAAGTAAACTCTGGTGGAGTCGCCAGGCTGATATTTCGGGTACGCGATGGCCTGACCTTCACCAAAATCCGGGGTATGATCACGGTGAGGATCTAGCCCATAAAAATGCACTGCCAAGTCAGATCACTGAAAGCGACCCCAACTAGTGGTGTTTGGTATCTTCAGCCTGCTTTTTTTTTTTAACCTTCAATCTGCTAGATGCTACCTGGAGGTTTCGCAAATCGCTGGGTTTGTTCATCTGTGAAGGTTTCACAGGGGCGGTGTGGAGGACTAGAAACAAAATGGCAATAGAGAAAAAAAGTTTCCTAACACACGTACTGAAGTGCTGTACTATGGCATCTCTTTTCTACTGGGAGGTCTTGCTCAAAGAGGGTGACCGGGAGGAACTGAAGCACGGCGACGGATGGTGGAGTGGTGCAGCAGCTTTCACTCGTCCGATGTACCTTTGATGCGATTGAGATATGATCGTCATTGTAATAGGATTTTTCTCTAGCTATTTCCATTTGAGCGAGCTTGCATTTTTCTCTGGCTATTTCCTTTTGTGCAATCTGTTAGCTGGCAACCCCAGCCATGTACCAACTTATTGGCTTTCTTTACAAGCAGAGTAATCTCATTTTTTTAAAAAAAAAATGCTACGTGGAGTGCTGGACGATGAAATATATCTTGCCTGAAAATTAATGACAATCAATCAATCTGCCGGGCGGAGGTCACCACGAATTGGGCCGAGAAGATTACGCGATTGGGGGTTGGAGAGGCCCTGAACAGCATGCACAGATTGGGCCAGGCCCATAATCGCCATGCGGTTCGGTCATCCACAAGTCGTTCCGTTTGTTCGTTAATAATTTGTTTAGTGCCAAACCGTCTATGAAAGCTTGTGCGCACCAGCTAATAATCCGTGGTCGTGACGAATCCATCACCGGGCGGCAGGCTCGGTGAGCAATCTTTTGAAAATGACATGATAAGGTTCATACACACTCTGGCTGCAATGGCTGGCCCACTACATGTGGGCCTAGCTTTTTTATTTTCTTTTTACTCCAAAAAGGAAAAACTGATGAAAGCTCAATCGTTATTCCCCAGCCGTTTAAACAGGAGGTACTCGACCCCTTAACCCTTCTTGCCGCTTTAACAAGAGGTACTCGATCCTTGACCCTTCTTGGTCCCGAGCTATAGAAACAACCCGTTTTGGTCTTCAAAGTTTACTTTTTGATTCACTTTCATCCCTAAACTATTGAAAAGGTTATTGTAGTCCTCAAAAATTTGAAAAGCTAGTATAAATATTTGAACTAATGAGTGCTGCAGTAACCCTCAAAAGTTGAGACTGCAATAACCCTGGCCATATTTCAAAATGAAATTTGAACTACAATAGACACCTTGATAGTTTAGGGATTGCAGTCCTCAAAGGTTTGAAAACTTTTTATAAATATTTGAACAAAAGAGGGTTTGAGGTGTCCTAAGGTTCACCAATCTGCACCCAGAATTGTAGCGCTAGTATGTAGCTTCAAATAATTAAAGAGTGCACAATACATTACGTGTTTAGGCTCTCGCTTCAGGTGGCATAGCTTATGAACTACTACTTGGTTTTATTGGTGGACCCAACCCTAGTTTCAAGTTGCCTTTTTTTTTCCTTCTTTCTCTCTCTCATTTTCTTTATTTTCTTCTTCCTTTTGGAAAAAAATAGAGAGAGGTTTTGGGGTATCCATGGGTTTTGGGACTTGTGAGGTAGGGGGGCTAGAGCCACTCAGCACCCCTCTGGATCTGCCCTTGACTGTAAGTGCTATACGAGCAAGATAAGCATAGTTGTGCATATATCAAAGAATTCGGCGTGTTAACTTGCCCTCACTATTTTTTTTCAATAAAAAGCAGGAGCACTGCCATGTCATTTAAAAAGGAGGAGCAAATATACATAACACGCTGAAGCGAACACCACCACACTAACAAACGCATGCAACACAACACTACACCACCACCACCTGGGAGAGGGACTGAAAGCAAGCCGTCAAGAAAATAGCCGTTGTCATCTACGTTGTGCCACGACAAAGCCGCAACCCGCTGAAAGCCTAAACAGCCACCTGGAGTCCTCCACCATGGTTCTCTCCTCCTCGAGACGCACACACACGATCGTCGATCTCCTTACTTCAGTGTAGCTTCCGCAGAACACTCTCGTCACAGCAGCAAAGAAAACCACTAATCCTGGCCACTCTGCGTGGGGGCCTCGCCTCTCCCACCGCCTCACACTCCTCTGCCAAGGACTTAGATATCTGAAACCGCTATGAGAGCAACACATCAGCCCAACCATCGCCCAGATCACCACTTCGCCTTGTGAGCAAACTCAAGACCTCTAGAACCCATGTGCCCTCTGCATATTCCCGTAATTGAGCGCAAATCCTCTGCACTGCACACAAGCAACTCCACCAACCAGCCACCTCTACTGCCAAAAGTTGAGATAGGCCTCCAGGTGTGGCGTCTCCAAGAAGGGCACGATGCAAAGGCGCCGCTGCCGCACAACAAAGAAGGACAGGGTTTTCACCCTAAAGAGCCTCATGCAGTAGGAACATGGTGCCTCGCAATGATGCCCTAGTAGGGAGAGCGACGCCCCAATGGCGACGCCACCATTGCCACCAACAAAGATGTCGATGAAGGTTTTCGCCCGGCTCAACACCATGCCAGCCACACGCACAAGGCCAAGCAAGCAGCCCTCGGCTCCTCACCTCCGCAACACCTCTACCGGAAGAGGCCCTACGCAGCTTAAAACACCACCTCGGTGCCTTGAGCAAGCACCTGCAGCCCCCAGCCCCACCACCAGGACGGCACCGGACCAGTAACACCATCGGGAAGGAGAAGGAGAGCACCCCCTCCTCACCACACCACCTGTCGCCCACGCGCAGCACGGCTGGCCCCAACTCCACTATCTCCAAGCCACCACGGCCCAGAAACGGTATAGCCAGCGGCATCCCAACATAGCCACCTCAGCCAGCCAGCCCTGGCCACAGCAGGCCGGACCCGGCCATGGCCCTCGCCGGTCACGGCCACGGCTAGACGCGGCCCTCAATAGCCAAGACCGCCTGCTCCACCTCCGATCTGCGCCAATCCTGTGCTTGCAGCAACCGCCGCCCCACGCACATCCACGTGCTTCCCGTCGCATGGCCACTTGATCCGACCGGGGCACACCGGATCCGTGGCTAGTCGCCGCCGCCGCTGCGGAGCGCCGCCGCGCCGCCGGCAAGGCCGCCCGGCCTCGGGAGCTTGCCGCCCGCGCATGATGCACGAGCTTGAAGGGAGGAGGCCCTCGCCGCCGCCTTCCTCAGGGCCTGCACGGACTACCGGCGGCCCTGTGTCCTTGCTAATTAATTGAGAGAAAAATAAGAAGAAATGAATATGCCAGCGCGCAATGTACAAGCATGTGCGTGAAAGGTAGTATGTGGTCTGTTGGCTGTTTCTAGCTTGCTGTTGAGTGCTGAGCACTCTGTTGGTCCGTGAGCTAAATCTTCAGCAATCACCTGTCTGCAGAAAAGTTTCTATGAAAGATATGGGCTAGCTAGCAGCATCCAACTGTGTTTCACTATTCTCGCATGGACGACTAGGTAGAGAGTTCTGCATGCATACAATCCGTGGTGGAGCGGAGCCTGGCTGTAGCTGGTCCTGGATGGATGGAAACAGCAAGGAGAGCTAGCTAGTACAAACGCGGCTCGCGACGGAGCCGACCGATGGACAAGCTAGCTAGGGTTCTGCAGTTCCGACCATGCAAGCCTGTCTGTCTGATTGCAAGGCCCGCCAGTAATCATTTTGGGCAGGATAGCAGCTATGCTGGTCCCTCTGCCTGGACCATTCGTAGAAAAGATGATCGGCTGTTTGCGGCGGTGGATGGTATGCAGCTATAGAGCTAGACCGAGTATGGAGGTGGGGGCTCCTACCGCCTACAGAAGGCCAAGGCCAGCTCATGGTCGGTATGGCCTCACAAAGCATGCATGCCTCAAAAGAGATGTTTTTCTTTAGTATCAGTAAGTACTACTATAGTAGTTTTATATATCAGGAATAACAAATAGTCTATGACTTTATTCGCAATTTGTATGGTTAATGTATCTCTGCATCGGCTCAATGGTTGCTTTTGCTGATTCCTCCCGCCTGATGGAGGTTTGTTGGAAGTTGGAGCCACGAAGAAACTGCCTTTCTGCTGCGTGCAGATCAATGCGCATCTACATGCATGTTCACGGCTCCGTTATTTCGAGGACCGAAAACCCCCCGGCGATCAATTAAATGCTCGCGAGTGAATAGCAGACGATTAACATCCATCACTCTCGACTGGATCAATCAAGTGTATATAGGTGACATGTCGCTGTGGATTCAGAGAGCTGCAGCTCTACAGGAGCCCAATCAGTAGACATGCATCACACATAAATCATCTCGTAACTGCAGAGGAAATGCACGGCCTAATATTAGCGACACTGTTTGCATGGACGGGAGACATTTGCATGTGGTGGAGCCTCTACTGGCAGGGCCACACCGCCACAGGGCAAAATTTGACTGCACGCACGCGCGCAGACAGTTTCAGGGCCCCTGATGCGTGATGATGATCGACAGGGAGTGAAAGAAAGGCCAGTGATTCCCATGCAAGACCTAATCATTAGGCAGAAAGATGAAAGTGTACTTACCGGCGACTGCATGCATGTTAGAGCTAGCTGGTCCCACGGCTGCCCTTGTCTGGAGTCTGGACCATCAACTGATCAACTCACTGGAAAAAAAAAAGATTGGTCGTCTGCTGCTTGCGGCGCTGGGGATGGATGATAATTATAACCCACGCTTTGTGGGGCTTCCTCTAGCTATATCTAAAGGGGCTAGCAAATGGTCGATACATGGCATCAAATTTAACTTGTTTCAACATCACCCAATATTTTTTTTTTGAAAAAGTAAATTTGGTTGATTTGCTGAAAATCAATGGTTGCTATGTATCTGCAGTTCATTATTGGTTCTGTCCTTTGTTGATTCCCACGAGGCTACGCTGAAACCATGTAGTACTACAAGTGTACATGTTTCTGAGCACATGCATGAACAGGGATAAACCTCGCTTTATTAGGTTGTCAAAAATAATACTCCTAGGTGAGATCTTGGAGAATATTTGTATGCAGCTTTGTTTATTTGCATTCTACCATGATAGCAAGGAATATATAGCGCTATGTCCATCATGAGCAAATGATCATAGCAGATAAAGAAAAAACAAATCGATCCCTTGTGGGCTCATGCTTTGTTCACGTTGACCGATCCTACCTAAAAAATACGTGCTCACACTGCAGCAATACCAGAAACCAGCTGAAGCTGATCTCTCCTCCCATACAAAACCAGATTATATGATAAAGGTTATAGCTAGGCTGCGGAAATATCATCATCATATACATGTGTGTGTGCAAAACTGTGGGCGGTTGCAGTAGTGTCGCTTTTGGAGATTAGTAGGCATCAACGATCTGGTCCTAAAATAATGGTGATTAGGTGTAAGATCGGCTTCTGTGGTGGTCCATGACTATATGCCAAGCTGCCATAAACTAGATTTCGACAGATCATTTTGTGATGTGAATGGCACTGGTTTATGAAGGCTTTATGTCGTCTTCTCTTTTGACTCGTGATAAAATAAAAAAGGCTACAATGAGAGTTGAGGCACATCTAGGCAAAGAGTGTGGGATGTATATACCACACTTAGTGTTGGAATGGCTCCCAACACTCGGATTTTTGAACCACTCAATCTAAAATGGATGGCTCAGATCTACCCCTCTCTCTCCTTTATCTCTTTTCCTCCCATCCATTTTCTTCCTCCTAGTGCCGCGGCTACCGAAAGCGTTGCCCCCATCGTTTCCCTGGCTCGGTCGCCATCCCCTGTCGCCTGGGTCGCCAGTGCTGCCGGCGGCCTCGCCGTCCGGCCAACCGCCATCTCCGCCAGGCAGGCCGACAACCCCGAAACCATATACCTCGCCAAAAATCTCGCCAAAGTTGTGGAAGAAAGGGATTTATTTGCAGGGAAAAAAAAAACTAGTATGAAGAGGCCTCCCAACACTAGCTTTCTCGAAAAAAAAACTTTTTTCTGTAGACATGAACAACCATTTGCATGGCTTTAATATAAGTTACAAGTCTAAACAAATCCTATCAGGTAGGTGGCCCAAAGTTGTTGATCTTTTCCCTCTTGCCGGCTCTTGCGGCATGAATTGTGCCCATGTGAGCTTGCATTTTCGGCATCGTAGTTTAGTCGATGGCAGGGCATCTACGAAATAGAGGAACAGAAAAAAAAAAAGGAGCAAGCTGACTTGATTGAAATGCTATGGTACCATACAGAGTTGTATGGCGCATGACAATTAAATGAGTGGCTATCTGAAATTTTGAATGGTATGCATGATGGGTGCAAACAGCAAAATAATTTGAAATGAAAGGACAAAACGAAATTGTTTGTTCAAAAAGGCACGACGAGAAGGAAAAGAATAATGAGTAGATGATTGCAGTTTTTGGATTTATTCTAGTCTAGATACGCGTCCATACTGTCAGTATTTTTCAAAGGACATGATATCTTTTGGTTTTGCTACTACTCGGCGATCGTATCGATCCGCCGGTTCCGGTTTGAAGCCGGCCGGTTGATCCGATCCCTGTGCGGTACACGCGGCCGGTACTAGTTGCCACGCTGTGTGTGCGGGGAGAAAGTGCGGCGGCGTAATGAATGCGCGCATGGCGGCCAATCATGGGGACACCGTGTTGGTGCACCGATATGCTTTTAATTTGCCCTACATACAGCTCTAACGTGGCGTCGACGCGTCGTGGCTACAGCACAGTAGACGATCGGACCCGCACGCTTGGTCGCCAAAGGCGGTCGAGTCCATATCTGATCGCCGAATCTGCCGAGTCCTGGCTGCCAAGATGATGTATCACGGGCAATATGCTAATAGACGTACCACATCGATCACACAATTCACACGCGTGCCTTGCCTAACTTTGTTCTTTTTTTTTTTCAGGCCACGGGGGATGGAAGAAGGATAGAATAGTATACATCATCACGGACCACAACTACTAGTTGTACGTCAACTTGTTAAATCAATCCGTTGTAGGCACTCTGCATGATGCATACGTTGTAGAAGAAGGAGAAGAACGGAAGGGTACAGACCAACATGCATGCTTATCTGTGTTGCATCTGTCAATCAACTTACAGGCAGAAAGTAGCTCGTCGGGGATGCATATCAAGGAAGAACACGGGCAAATGATCCATGCGCATTTGTTCTCCAAATATCCATCGATGGATCTCCTTGGTTTGGAATCTTTTCGCCTAACCGTCCTCTCTCGATCGCCGTGTTACCTTTATAATTTTGCATGGTTCCACGACGATCGTGGTGCAGGCTCGCACAGCTTCCAACGTTGACCCAAATTAAACCTAATCCATAAATAATCCGACAACGTCTCGCATTGCGGCCGGCGATCACGGACGGTGGCGGCGATGCGATGCCAGCTCCTCCTCGAGGAGCGTGCACGGCAGGTACGGTGGGCCCCGGCGAGCTAGCCGGTCGGCCGGCGGCGCGTAGCGTAGGGCCCGCCCGGCCCTCGTAGTGAATCGTCATGTCAGAGGCCACACGCAGGCTTGTTCGAAGGAAGGCACAAAGGAGTGCGGGACAAGCAAGCAACGCAAAGCGCGTGCAAGCGGTGTGCGCCGCTGCCTGCCGGCCGGCCGGCCGGACACCGCCAAATGACCTCGCGCCCATGGCGGCCTTTGCTGCAATGCTAGCTGAGCTGGTGCGCTCGGTTGGCCTATCGCGGGGGCAACGCACGGGTTTTCGCACAAGCAAGGAGGGCGTTTTCGGGAAGCAAGCAACGGCCGTAGTATGGTATGGGCTCCTAGCCGGTCCGGCACACCGCTCGAGACGGGAGTAGTAGGCGTCGTCGGGGAGGTCCGCTTGTCATGCACTGCTAGGAGGCGAGGCGAGCATCTGGGTATTAATGGCGCCGATGTCTATCTGGATCAGGATTAGCCCAGCCCGCTTCCGCAAAAAAGGAAAAAGTATATTTTTCATCCTTCAAGTATTGTGAAAGTGTGATTTTCATCCTTAATGTTTTAAGTGGTGCAAATAAACCCCATAAGTAACTAAACTGGTGCATTAATCACCCCAACCTCATTTTACTAACAATTTGGTGCCCACAGACAACAATTTAAGCACTCTAACCATCTCACTTGTATACTAATAATCCATGCTACCGTATAATTTTTAAAATAAACACCACATTTTTTTACAACTATGCGCCTCATTCATCTTTATTTTGTTCATTTTACAAGCCACAAATATTTTTTGTTTCTAAAATTTGTGTCTCGACTTAATTATTGATTATCTTTGTTTAAGTATTGATTCATTCACTCATTTTGTTTTACAAAAAGTAAAGAAAATCATTTATGTTAATCTTATTTTTTTTAGAAATTACTCTACATTGATTATCCAAAAAAAATTATATAGAATTAAACATGTGGTCTGACAACCCGATGTCTACGTTGAGTCTAAACCGCTAGCATATATTGTTAAATCATTTATATACCATGACAGGGATGATTAGTGCACGAATTTAATTAGTTAAAGGGTTGATTTGCATCAATTAATTAAAACATAAAGGATTAAAGTCACACTCTTGCAATACTTGAGGGATAAAAAATATACTTTTTTCGAAAAAAAGGGAAAAGAGCGAGCAACCTGCCGCCACCACCACATGAATCCCATTGGAGACGCTTATATATCTGCGTTAATTAGCAACTATCTTCAACTTGGCGTCCCTTTTTTCCAGAAAGAGAAGAACCACAGGCCTCAACTTGCGCTCGATCACCTTTTCGCATCTGTATACAACGGGCAGGGTCTACACGCACCCGTTTTGTTTATCCATATCTATTTTCTTTCCCGGCCTCCCAATCAATCAAGCGCTACATCAGTGGTGGAAGCCTTGAGGGTTTTAATTTGTCGTTGCTCTATTGCTTAAGGGGTTTAGCACCATATACGCATGCAAAAGGAAAATGTATATGTAATGGCCGTGCCACTGATTGAGTTTTCAGTTTTCTTGCCACCATGCATTGTCGTTGAGTGCTACTAGAATATATGTTCGGGGTACGTCGTCATGCAACTTAACCCGTTTGTTTTTGTGGCGAAAGCATTGCATTGGGCAAGAGATTAGAAAAACTGGTGGAGCAACTTCCCCAGGTGTTCCATATACCAATGTGCAATTCATGCACAACTTCTCTTGATACAAACAATAACAATGATAATTACACCCCCCCCCCCACTAAGTTTAGCCTGTTCTTGTGCATAGTGACAGCGAGATCACTTAGTTTAGTCTGTTCTTGTGTGCATAGTGACAGCGAAATCAAACCAAAAATATATTTTAATTGTGAAGTATGTTGACGTACTGCATGCCGTGCGTTTGCGAGGGCAGGCAGGGGATACGACAAGGGATACGCTCACTACTGTATTCAGAGAGGTAGCATGGACACCTCCCCCAATCCCCAGCTACCAAAAAGTGGACCCAACCGTACCGAAGAGCCCAGAGCGGTTGGCGACCGATCGTGATCAACCAGCCAGCAGGCCCCATGCACCGCAGATCATCAGCGACGGTCACGCACGCACCATCAATCCACATTCACACAGTGTGTTAGTCGGATGCTATTCCAGTGTCACACGGTCACACCCACACGTGGGCTTGTCGACACGTCTGCTGGTCTCGATCGATGCATGAGCTTGTGTCTGGCACCAGGCTTGCTCTTCACTCTTCAGTATTGTTTAGTTCCTCAACTCTCTACCAATTTTACACACTGATAACTATATCCTTACCATAGAAAAGACCAACTTCTATCAACTTAGCACTAACCTTTTGAACTAAAACAAGCCCTGCACTCGGAGTATCAGACGCCTCGCCGGCAGGCTGGGCTGCTAGTTTTTACCTACGACAAGTAGTGGCTTTAGTTTTTATTATGGGTAGGCTTTATTTTTCTTTGTTCGGATATGCATGGATCTATCTCATTGATTTGGTACTCCAAATAAGTTATTCTACCTTCTGGATAGTGGTTTGCGTCAATTAATTGTTACATGCAGATACTTGTAATTTAAGGTTGAAAATTGGCATAGCCAGCTGACCTCGTATGGTTACTTTAATGGAGGGGCACTATGCCATGATGTGTACAGTAGCAGTAGACCATCTTTGCGATTCCGTCCTGCCAGCCTGGTCCCTGAAAACTTGCCACGACCGTTCCTCCTCCTTGCATTGACCCCCCTGAAATCGGGATCCATATCAGCTCGACGCCGCCGCTCACCGTGCACGCAGTTACTACTGCTGCGCAAGCAGCTTGACACCCACCACCCGCGGCTTTCTGGTGCGCCTCTCTCTCTTTATATACCGCCCCTCCCCCTCGCCACGCCCACGCCGCTTGCGTTTCTTGTCCAAACGAAACCCCCCCTTTCTATCTCCACCCCTTCCGCCGCGCGTCCGTGACGACCCTTGGGCGGCCATGGACAAGACCGCGCCGCCGCCGTCGTCTCACCCCGATCACGGCGGGGCGATCACCACCGGCGGCGGCGGATCGTTCGCGAGCCTCCGCGCGTACGGACGGGCGCTGGCGCAGACGCCGAGGCGCGTGGCGCGGCGGGCGTGCGCGGCGACGGCGCCGGGGGAGGAGATGAGCCGCGTGCGTGAGCGGTCGGGCCCACGCATGGCGCGCGCGCTGCGGTGGTGGGACCTCGTCGGTCTCGGCCTCGGCGGCATGGTCGGCGCCGGGGTCTTCGTCACCACGGGACGCGCCACGCGTCTCTACGCCGGGCCCGGGGTCGTCGTCTCCTACGCCATTGCCGGGCTCTGCGCGCTCCTCTCCGCCTTCTGCTACACCGAGTTCGCCGTCGACATGCCCGTCGCCGGCGGAGCCTTCAGCTACCTCCGTGTCACCTTCGGTCAGTTCTCTTCTCACTACGACTCTTTTCTTTCTTTGGCGTTTCCTTCTTCAGGCAGGCGGCGGACTCGATTCAGACACGAATTCAGTCCAGTTCGTTTCAGCACGGCATTGATGAGCAGCCGTGACCTGTGACGCCATACAAATCCATACAAATATATATATATATATATATATATATGTATATATATATATATATGTATATACTAGCACAAGTGCCCGTGCGTTGCTACGGGTCCTTGGCGCTCGTCAAATTCATTGCTTGGTGGACTTGTATTTCTTATTGTCATACACTCCTATATTATTTTAACAAACTTATTTTCTAAAACTTCAATTTAAGGATTTGTGTTTATATTGGTTTCTTTAATTTTGTTTAATTTACGATAGCTCCGATCTCAGCGTGCCAACACCACAGGGGACCAGAGAGCCTACGTGCGTGCACATGCATTGCACCGGTTGTAAATTGTCTTCGGCCTGACCTGACGCCGGATACAAGCTGTGAAAGCTTCACGCAGCCAACTTCGCTACCTCTCCAGCGCTTGAATTACTGCTGGACTGCTGGTTCGGAGCCACTGCATTGGTTTACTGCTAGCATGGCCGCATGCGTTTGGACTTCGGAGCCTGGGTCACGTGACGCCGCGGTAGGGGACGCCAACGGTTTGGTGTCTTCCCTTCCCATTGACAGCAGCACGAACTATGCAATGCTGCCGGGCCCGTGACCCTCGTATCCTCTCTCCTCGGCCCACCATGGCCCAATGCGACCTCGCAGACCATCTCGCCCGCAAGTCCATAGCGCCGTTAGTTCCTAACCTTATCCTCATGTGAGCTCGAGCATTGGTTCGGCAGCGGCGCAGCGCCTAACGAGCGGGGCTGCGACCCCTGCACACGACGCGGGCGAGCAGCTGGCGCGCCGGCGGGCGGCGGCCATGCGACTCAAGCGCGGCCACGCTACTCGGGTGATTGGCGGCCGTGGCGGCAGCCGCGCGACTCAAGCGCTGCCAGCCATGAGTCTTGGGCATGGAGGCAGCTGCACGACTCGAGCGAGCGGCTCACCACGGTGGTAGCGGCGTGACTCCGGCGAGCGCTCTATGGGGCAGCGGCCTCGCGATGGTGCCGCACAGGCAGCCGGCGGGCATGGGCCGCCGCTCGATGCACCTCACTTGTGGGGCTGTGCTTCGATTTCTTGGGTGATTAGTAGATTTATTTCTTTTTTATCTCTTTGATTTCACCTGTTGCTTTGATTTCCTTGACTGCTTGATCGATTTGGTGTGCCAAGGTTTGATCGATTGCCTTGCCTACTCGATGGATTTGTTTTGGTGAGGTTTGGTGAAATATGTGAAAACCTAATACCATGCGAACAAGGGAACCGTATCCGACTGACAGGTGGGCCCCACGTGTCAGGACGTACGAAAAAAAAGGGGCAGAAACCTTACGTGCTTTAGGAGTAGGTAGAGATATATATGTATATATATATATGTATATATATATATATGTGTGTATATATATATATGTGTGTGTGTGTGTGTGTGTATATATATATATATATATATATATATATAAATATATATAAACAAGATAGAAAGATGCCTTTTTTTTGTTAAATCATTTCATGGTTATCATCTTGCATGTGTGTACCTGCCCTCTTTCCCCCCTTCATCTTGGTTTGCGCTTTGTCCATTTGCTACCAAGCGTCATCCTTTTTTTCATGCCTATTTTAGTGAAGGTGAGACCTGTCGTCTTATGGGAGTTGGGAGTCTTGTTCGTTCATTTCTGGCACCCACACTTGCAAAATGAATGGCACGGGACTCCGATGCCAATTTGCGCTTTGTGCTAGTTGCGTTCGAGAGGGGGAGATGAGTTTTTGAGCGAAGGAATTAGAGTGCCACCTGATGATGCACATAGTTCCTTCCATGGATTACCTACTTGGCTCCTCCTCTTCTTAGAGGCAAAATATGTTTTTTTTGGTTGCTTTTCGCCACCCGTAAAAATGATTTGTTTTTCATTCTGTCGGCTGGTTATCCCGTTTCTTTTTCTTTGAAAACACTTGAAAAGTTGAGGACATACCTGAATTTGGCCAACTTTATGTGCAAGGCCGTGCTGGATGGAGGCTGGGTTGTTTGTCAATTGGTTTCTGGCACTAACGATTTCGATCAAAAAGGCCTCCAAACGACCGCGACGTGCAACAAATTTTATCACGTACCCCCAAACCGTTGCTCTTTTCGTCCACATGGGACCGAGAGGGTCCTCGACCCGTTGAAAGGCTAGGACCAGGAAAGGTCACGGTCATTCTCAGTCACAACCACCGTTGCCTCCGTCCTGTTCGCCTAGAAAATTACCTAGCATTTGCCGTGCAATTTGCGCGTCGTTTAGCTTCACTGGCATGTAATGTAACGCCGGGCTGACAGTAACAGGGATTTCTGTACTTTTTTACTGTTCTGCCGTGGCGGTGACTTGACGTCTGTGATGGTTTGTTTGTTGCATAATACAGGGGAGTTGGCGGCGTTCCTGACGGGGGCGAACCTGATCATGGAGTACGTCTTCTCCAACGCCGCCGTGGCGCGCAGCTTCACGGCGTACCTCGGCACGGCGGTCGGCGTCGACGCGCCCAGCAAGTGGCGGATCCCCGTGCCGGGCTTCCCGGAGGGTTTCAACGAGGTGGACCTCGTCGCCGTCGGCGTCATCCTCCTCATATCCGTCTGCATCTGCTACAGGTGCGTGAGTGCGTCACTTATTACCGCAGCCTCTCTGATGAGTGATGTCACTCACCGTAGCACTCAGGTCTAATTTCATCTTCTTTTTTAACAAAGAAAAAAAAGAATGATAACTGGATGCTACAATACAAAGAAGATATTGTTGCTTCCAAGTGTCACTCTTGTTGTCTCTTCGTGTGTCACTCTCAAATCTGCACTATCTGCTCTCTCTGCATTAGTGGCATGATGAGATGGAAAGGAACACCTGGTTTCTGTGCACTAGAAAGCAATCGCACAACACTTTTGTGATCCCCCGATTTTACTGCGGGCCTTCATTGTAGACGATTCTGCCAATTGCTGATTTGGTTTGAAAAAAAAAAACTTCTGGTGGTTGTCGTTTTGCGCTTTTGCCCCGAGCTGTTCCTGTACTACGATCTGTTTTCTCCACGTTTCCGTAAGGTTCAGACAAATTAAAGCAGGGCGATCAAATGGAGATTTTATTCTATGGCAAAGAATTTTGTTTGTTGCTGTCTTGCGGTGTGCCTTGTCCTTTGGATTCGTAATTGAATGTTTTTTTTATGTGACAAATGTTGGCAAACTTTGTCCAAAGATGAGAATCAAATCAAAAGCTAGCCAGTCTAACTACTGTTTGAAGGACCCCTTGTTTCTGAGTTCTCTCTCATATCGTATCTATCTTTACACCTCAGATCTTCTAAGAACCACACGATTTTGTCCAGTGCTGCATCCTCACAAATAATTTGGAAGCAAGCAATCTCTGAAATGATCGAGAATTGTAAAAAAAGAGAGTAAATTTTCATCAAAATCTATCTGTTCTGATGAGTGTTTGGCTCTGCTCTGGTATCAATGGCAGCACCAAGGAGAGCTCGGTGGTGAACATGGTGCTGACGGTGGTGCACGTGGCGTTCATCCTGTTCATCATCGTGGTCGGGTTCATGCACGGCGACGCCAGGAATCTGACGCGGCCGGCCAACCCGTCCCAGAACCCTGGCGGCTTCTTCCCGCACGGCGCCATGGGCGTGTTCAACGGCGCGGCCATGGTGTACCTGAGCTACATCGGCTACGACGCCGTGTCCACCATGGCCGAGGAGGTGCAGCGGCCAGCACGCGACATCCCCATCGGCGTCTCGGGCTCCGTCGTCGTTGTCACCGTGCTCTACTGCCTCATGGCCGCCTCCATGTCCATGCTCCTCCCCTACGACGCGGTACGTACATCAGTACATGCTTTTGCCTTAGCTTGTTTGGTCTAGGCAAACTTTACAGATGCCCAAATCTTATTCTTGCCTAGTTCAGGATTCCATCCTAACAGTATTTCAGATTCCACTATGTTTCAGTTACTCTCACCTAGAGGACTGAGAGCTCATATTTTTTCTCTAGGGACAATCAGGAGAATATACTCTCTAAAGGTTAATTGGGTGGCCATAGTTGCATGTAAAGAGGATCAGGATGTGTGCACAGTTGGTGATGCCTGCTCTGCTAGGACAAGTTCTGGACTCCTGAATTACGCAGAACTTTAGAGACATCCTGTTTCAGAGTTACATCCATGTCTCTAGAACGGAACTGATGCCCATCCATTTCGTTTTTGGATTGGCATAGAGTACTACATTTAGAGCTCATCTTTGGTTGCGTAGGTGAGGAGTTGCTCAGGGAATATATGGTCAATTGGGCTAGTTCAGTCCTAGTACAGTTGGTGCCACTGGCATCTGATCCCGGCACCCAGCTTTCTTTCTTCTCTTCCATATCTCCCTCAGCTTTTCTGTGATGTTGCCCGTATGATTTGGGATGAATCTGAGGTCCCAATCGCAGGACGGCCCCGAATCCACTTTCTGGCAGAATAAAGCATCATTGATTCTTTTTTTTTCTTACAGCCCTTTTCACGGTTGTACCTGCGACCACGAATAACAGTGACCGCTACTAGTAGTTCAGTAGTGAAGAACCTGCGACGGTTTTTCACCTGCCTGATCCAGTGATCCTGATGGCTGTTTTCCTTCGTTCTGGTGACGTGCAGATTGATCCGGATGCGCCGTTCTCGGGGGCCTTCAGGGGCAGCAAGCGGATGGGGTGGGTGTCCAACGTGATCGGCGCCGGCGCGAGCCTGGGCATCCTGACGTCGCTCATGGTGGCGATGCTGGGGCAGGCCCGTTACCTTTGCGTCATCGGCCGGTCCGGCGTGATGCCCGCCTGGCTCGCCAGGGTGAATCCCCGCACTGCCACCCCCGTCAACGCCTCCGCTTTCCTCGGTGCGTCTTCCAGTTTCAGCTCCGACGTCGGCAGCTCTGTTTATATTACTGATGATGTTGTCGCTGACAGCTTTGCTAATTGCTATTTTTTTTTTACTGATGAGGTCGTCACTGACAGCTTTGTTCGTCCCCTCCATTACTTGCAGGCCTCTTCACGGCGGCGCTGGCGCTGTTCACGGAGCTGGACATCCTGCTCAACCTCGTCTGCATCGGCACGCTCTTCGTCTTCTACATGGTGGCCAACGCCATCGTGTACCGCCGCTACGTCGTCGGCGCCGGCGACGATCTCGGGCCGCGGCGCGGCGCCGCCTGGCCGACGCTGGCGTTCCTCGCCGCCTTCTCCCTCCTCGCGCTCGCCTTCACGCTGGTCTGGAAGCTAACACCGGCAGAGCACGGCGGCGTGCGTGCGGGGCTCCTCGCCGCGTGCGCCGCGCTCGCCGTCGCCACGGTCGCCGCGTTCCAGGCGCTGGTGCCGCAGGCGCACACGCCGGAGCTGTGGGGTGTTCCCGGGATGCCATGGGTGCCCGCGGCGTCCGTCTTCCTCAACGTCTTCTTGCTCGGCTCGCTGGACCGCCCCTCCTACGTCCGGTTCGGGTTCTTCTCCGTCGCCGCGTTGCTGGTCTACGTGCTCTACAGCGTGCACGCCAGCTACGACGCCGAGGAGAGCGGCGGCGCCGCCGCCGGTCTCGACGCCGGCGGGGCCAAGGTACAGGACGAAGCGTGCACTGTGTAGCAGGGGATCCATGTCTGACTGACGTCATAGAGAAGAGAACTAATCCTAATTCAGTGTTGCTCATGTGCTCTAGTATTTTTGACTTGTTCTGACGAGAGCAAAGGGGGAAAAAAGAATCTAACAAATGGTGGGTTAAACAACCCAAAGAAGCGAGAGAACAAAGGGATATGCATGCATCCTGTAACTTGCAAAGATGAGAAGTGTATATATGTTCAAACCTCAAAGGAATGATTATCTGATCGAAAAAATGCTACTTCCTCTGTCCTAAATCTGTCCTAAATTGTAAGTCGTTTGATTTTTCACCCTAACTTTGACCACTCGCTTTATTTGAATTTTTTCGTAAAATATCATATTTTTTTGGTTATGACTGGGTTTAGTAATAAAAGAATTTCAAGAATGACCTCTGTTTTTCATGTATCATAAGCAAACCATGGGTGTGAAAGACTAGGAGTGCAAGTTTACGTGACCAAGAGTGAAAAATTACATGTGTGACTAGCATCACACGATATATATGAACGTAAGGTAAAGCACAAAATGATATTTAAACCATCTTAAGAAAAAAGAATGATAATTGAACAAATAACATGTGTCGCTATAGGCAATAAAATATTATAAGCAAGGAAAAATAAGATACAAATAGCTCCATATAAAGCAACAAGAGCAATAAATAGCTCCATTTTTAGAAAAATATTGGTACCTGTTTAAATTTATTTTATAATTTAAATGAATTAGTTATGAATTGTTAGATTAAATCATTTTGCTTTCAGCTATTGAATGGATTTTGGTGTCCGATTTTGTAATTTAGGTTATCATGCTAGTTTGAATGGAAATTATAATTTTTTTTCCTACTAATATCAATATTCTGATCATGCTGTATCTATGGAACTTACCGTGACTTTACTACCTTGAATTTTTCTATAACAATTAAGTAGCTTCAATCTGTTTGAAAGAAGAGGAAAACGAAAGTGAGAAGTTAGTATAACCCAATTCCTCAAAAAAATTTACACCCTCAGAGTTTCAAAGATGCACAATATGAGTGGCACGTCACATGAATTTAACATGATGATATAATATTAAAAAAATGTGGATGGCTTCTGATACACTGCCTTGAGCTGAAGCTAGCAAGCAAAACCAGAACGTTTTCCACAACCGCGAGAAGGGGATGACGACCTCCTTACACGCATTCACAACGCCACCGAAATGCGTAGTATGCGCCTCCGCGCAGATCCTCACGATAGGAACAAATCCAGGACCCACGATCCATCGCGCCGCCGCCGCCGCACACGTTTGCCACGAGCACGCAGGTCGAGACGGAGGCAACGATGGCGACCTCCATTCGCAGGATACGCCGCGTTTCATTGGTCGCACGCACGGCCACTTCGGCCTCTCTGCAACCGGAAACCTAGCAGCAGTAGCCAAGCACGTACATGATGATTACCCCGGATCGTGATCGTTTTCGCATGCTGATCTTGTGTCGTCGAACCCGACGGGCTGATCCGCACGCGTGCATGCTTTTTGTAAGTTGGATTCTGCTAAAAGGACTCGTGGAAGATCTGCCATGTATACCTGGAAATTTGCTTGTTGAAATGAAATGGATCGCGATGCTTGCATGGCTGCCTCACCAACGCACATTATTCTGCCTCTAGAAATGTCTGTTTCGAAGAATGTGTGTCTAGTCTTCCAAAAAAAAAAAGAAGAAAAATAATGTAAGTACACACTTGCATGATATGGATTGTGGAGGGGTTCGGCACAGTTTTCTTTGGATCATCAGGTAGGTAGGGTCGAGAAATTTAGAAATTTCTCACTCCGAAGATCACCACTTTGGATGTGATGCCACTCCACGGCAATATTTGTTTGCACTTTTCAATAGTCCCGTCTCTGATACGTTTTGCTCTCTGTATATTTCATCCATTTAAAACTGCAGATATGATTGGGTGATGACCTTATCGAAACAAAAAGGCTTGGCTGATGAGGATTGAAGCTATCGTTTGATGGAATGTAGATAAAGTCCATCCATATGGCGGCAATAATAATTTGCGCAGGACATCTCTGTGCTACCCACTGTGTTTCGGTGACCGACCTAAATATTTTAGTTTTTCAACCTTGTGGGTTTGTTTTTGCATTTCTGGTTCACATTATCACCACGTCCAGTCACAATTAAACATTTAAACTGAAACGGGTATTATATTTTGAAACAAAATGACTTGATATCATTTTCTTATATCGGCTATCGATGATGACAGATATTCTTTTACACGTAACTATTCTACTCACGTTTAGCATTTGCTCATACATAACATAAGTGCCATTGAAATTCTGTAATTTCCTAGTGAACTTGCTTTGAGCTTTTGGAAAAGTAGAAAGCTCCAGATGTCAAGATAAATCATTCTCTTTGTCTCCGAACGATCGATCAGTGCGAGAATCAAATCCATTATCCACTGAGGAGCAGAGGGCGGCTGGAGGAAAGTTTTCTTCCACCGCCATCGATTCACTACCGAACTGAAAACACTGAATGTGCAGCATGAGAGCAGCAGCATGTTCTCTTTGATTCACAGAATTTTAGTCCCATAAGCTCCATTTGCCGACACTTCTTTTTGGAGGTTTATCGGGGCATTGACAAATGAGAAAACGTTGAGGCGTCGGTTCCATTTCTGGCAAGTTATCATCGCCTTTTCCCAGTGCACTTCTTTTGATTTGGACCATATCTTGCTGCCTAAGCGATGCAAATAGTGCTGATGGCCGTCATCGAGTGCAGGATATGTGTTCCATTGCTCTATACTTTACACCTCCAGATATACACTACTGGATTCTCTTGGACCACAGGCACAATCAAATGCAACTGTCTGCCTTTTTTTTTTTCTCCCTTGTCTTATTTACACAGAACTACAGAGAGTTGAATATATACATATAACACAAGAGAGAGGCAAAGAGAAATACTTGAACTAGGTGATTAATTTGTTAAAGCTGGTAATGACGCGCCAATTTACTGTGTGTTGATCAATTTTATTGAAGAAGACACAGCAAATGGTCAAAGTTACGGAGCGCGTAGGCTGCAGTGTCTTCAGGTATTCAGGTACAACATATTTGCTGCTAGCCTACCAGTACCTTGCAGCATTATTCCATATACATTAAGAAGATGTATCTCTTTGTTTTTACAGAATTAATGCATGGGTCGAACATCCTGATTGTTGCACACACATATTCTTTTTTTCCCCGAAAGGACGTCAAAACTAGCTTTGTCTAGTTTTGTTAGAAGGAATAGACAAACCTGTCTAGTTTTCAAGGGAAAACCGGGCTGAAAAATCTTACAGCTATGAGGGATTAACACTACTCAACAAACAACTAAAAACAACTAGCTCAAGCCTCCAGTAAGAATAAAAAAGGTTATGCTTTGCTTGCTTCGAATCTTTTCATATCATATCGACATGTAGCCAGGGTTAAAAAAACCGCGGGAACCGGCCCGAAAACCGCGGGATCCGGTCGTACCGCCCCGGACCGGTACCGGTTCGGGGCGGTATGAAACCGCCCAAATTCAAAAATTTCAAATTTGAATTTAAAAATTCGAAAAATCGGATAAAAATTCTTAAAAATACTTCATGGTGTGATGGATCTATTGGTGTCAAAATTTCTCAAATATTTGGTCATTTGCTATTTCTTTCGCTAAATACAAGTTAAATAAAAAAAGAAAAAGAAAAAAACAAGTCGGCCCAACTCGGCCCAACTCGGCCCAAATCGCGTAAACCCTAATAACCCCCCCCCCTCGCCCCCCTCACCCCCCAGACACCCCGTCGCTCCCCCCCCCCGCGCAGCTGAGCCTTCTCTCGGGCGAAAAAACGCCCCACGCCGCGAAACCGCCGCGCCCGACCGGATCCCGCGCCGGGAGGAGCGGTTACCGCTCGGATTGAGCGGTATACCGGTCCGGTTTGCGGCGCGACGGTTACCGGCTCGACACGCCGGCATACCGCTCCGGTTTGAGCGGTTTTCGCTCGGTTTCGGCGGTTACCGCCCTACCGCGGGTGAGGTATGGATTTGATGATTTTTTCAATGATTTAGGCTATTGTGATCTATGAAATTATGAAATGGATGTGGTGATGGAGATATTTAGGTATATTTTGATTGCATCCAAGTGATTTTAGAATGTATGAAGTGGATCTAGTGATTTGTAGCCATGTATGTACATTTAGATGTAGGGTATTGTGATTTTGGAAATAAGGAAATGGATGTAGGATTTAAGCATTGTGATATAGCTATGTGTTGTCAAGTTGATATTGATATGTTTATGTTTGTTCTATGTTTGTAGATATATGAACACCTTCAAACCCACCTGCTGGTCTCCATTTTACAGGTACCAAGTGTACGTATATATGAACATGTTTTTATTATTTTGACTTATGAGTATTAATTATACTATGTGGTTCATTGCAGGGGAGACTGAGTTCACACATGCAACCCAGGACATTGACCATGGAGCACCGATGTCGCAGAGGAGAACGGTTGGACCGACGGATTACGACTCTCCACAGTTCTCTTCTAGCTCCTCCTACAGGGATTCCTCACAGCCTAGTTACCACTATCCTATACCGGAGTTGAGCATGCAGCCACCGATGAGATGGGTGTACGAATGGCAAGATCCCCATTGGTACAATATGTTACTTCAGGAGTGGCAAACGACATCGGCCTGGACGGGCCAAACTTGGCAAGACTTCAAAGCTGAGTTGCTGGTAAGGCAGGGTTTGAATGTGATGTCCACCGCGGAGTATGAAATGGCCTCGCGATGCTACCGTTGAACAATTTTTTGTGCGAGACTATTCGTATTAACAATTATTTGTACCAGAGGACTACTGAACTATTTGCATGGACATTTGTACTATGTTTGTATGTACAATTATATGTATGGATGTTTGTCTATATTTTTAGTTATTTTTTTCCTTAATTTACGCATATTTCATGGCAATTTTTGGTTCTCCATCGAACCGTTCCAAACCGGCCGGTATACCGGTCAAACCGGGCGGTTACCGCCCCAAACCGACCGGTTTGGACTGCCGCCAAAACCGGATGAAACCGGTCGGTATACCGGTAAAACCGGTCGGATACCGGTCAATTCGATCGGTTTACCGAAAGAAACCGGTTGCACGGGGGATTTGAATTCAAAATTTGAATTCAACCGGTTTCTACCGGATCCCGGTCAAACCGGTCCGGTATACCGTTACCGCCGGCCGGCGGTACGAACTACCGGACCGGTTTTGTAAACCCTGCATGTAGCTAGGGAACATACGATTTGGCCAATAGAACACACTTTCGTGAAACAATAAACTAACATGATAACGCAATGCATCAGGTGTTTGTGTCACAATCACATGAAAACGACTAGTTACGCGTGGGCGTATAGTTCAAGGTTTCAGTGTAAAAAGGTTAAAAGAGTTTGAGCACTTGAGAAATCAGTGGGTGCAAATGGCCATCTCTTTCTGAAAAGTGCAATGTGGAAAAACTGACAGCACCTTGGTGAAGTTCAGAAGAGATGAGCATGAAACAATAACCAATTGACTGGAGGAAGACGCAGCCTGATAGGCTGAAATCGAAGAGGAATGCACCAAGGTCGGCATGATTCCTCGCTATCCTCATGGACTGTGGAGGCCAAAAGACTGGGTGTGAACTGATCAATTGAGTAGTGATCATCTGATCGCACAATCGCAATGGGAATCATCTATCGTTTGATATGATCCATACCCTCTTTGCAGCAGAAAAGACTTGGAGCAAACCGGCAGTTGTCCTTTTCCCCTTTCACAGGTCTGGGCAGATGATTGATCTTCCACCGTTTATAATTGTATAAGCCTGATGGCAAATATCTCTAAATATAATTTAGGGCTATAATTTAAGACAAGAGAAATAAGTTAGTTTGTACAAAAGTCTATTTTACTGCACTAAAACATTTCACTTTTCAAATTTAAGTGAGTTTTGAAATACTAGATGACACTAACGGCAGAATATTTGTTTATGGTGTTTTGGGTAACAGTGCTCATTGTCAACTTCCTTAAGTATTCCCTCCGTTCCAAATTATTAGTCATCTGGGTGCTATTTTTAGTGTCTAAATTCATAATATCTTCTATTAGCCTAGACATATAGTTGTCTAAATTTATAACACCATCAATGAATCTGATAAAATGCCTTGAAACCTAGGGCGCATAGCCTACCATTGCCAAAGTGCCAATGCCGCGTGCGGCGCGCAGCCCTCTCCCGGAGCCCGGGGCCCGGACCGGCGCAAGCGGTGGATATAGGCATCTTTATAAAAAAAAAAAAAGTAAAAAGTCTGAACAAGCGTTGGAATGGGCAAAGGACTGTCTTACCTCTCTAGACAATGTGCCGAGTCTAAGTTCTCTTCTCATACCATAAAATCAGATAACCGGTCTCCCTAAACTTTTGAAACCGTATATTTTACCTCCCTAGATTGGATATAATCTATTTTGAAGACGGTTTTTTGTCTTTTTCTTTTTTTTTATTTCGGTTGAAAATTTTAAAAATCACAGTAAATCAAAGAAAAATTATAAAATGGAACATCAAATTTTGTTGGACTACACATAAGTACATCAACAAAGAAAAAGACAAAAACCACTTATATCCAGCTAAAGGAGATGTAAAATATATAGTTTCAAAACTTGAGGGAAGTTGGTTATCCGATTTTGCAGTAAGAAAACTTAGACTAGATCTGATGTCCAGGAGGCCAGTTCAATTGTTCCTACTTCTCCCGTCGCAGCCCATCCAGTCCAGCCAGCCACTCAGCCCAGGGGCACACAACAATTGAATTGAACTTTAATCCTTTGGCCCATCCGGCAGCCGAACGGGGCCCTTTTGCTCGCTGCCTCGCTCGCTCCTCCTCTCGCTGCCTCGCTCTGTCGCCCAGACGCCCGGGAACCGACGCCGAACGCTAGCGCCGCCGGCCGCCGCACCTGCCCTTTGGGCTCCAACCACCGCAGCCGGCAGACAGCACCGACGTTGCGTCGTCCCCTTCCCCCCTCCCTCCCTACCTCGAAGGCGGAGTTGGAGACTTGGAGTCAAAGGTCCAGGCGTCCAGGGCTCCAGGAGTCCAACTGTCCAGCAGGAGGCCGGAGGCGGCGGCGTGGCGTGCCCTTGCTTTCCCGGCGTATGGCAGCCGCATGGGGTGGGCGGCTGCGCGAGGAGCTGAGGTAGTCAGCGAGGTTCTCAATCTCAATGAGACAATTACTTGTTGATTTCCTCATTAATCAGACAATTTATTAACGTCTTGATGTTGCAATTTGTAGACACGATGAAGGGCCAGAACAAAACATCCTTCTTTTCTTCGGCATCGAAATAGTACAAGTGGACTAGTGGTATGTTGCATTGTCATTTATTATTTTCTTACTAATTTTTTTTTGCGGAATACTAATTTATTTATTTTTTATACTGCTGGCCTAATTCTTTGTAGTGTCTGATCTACTTATGTAGGCTCTGAATTTCTTCCTACTATTGATGAAGCAATGGTACAGGAGGAGGATTAACCAAATTGGCACTAGCTAGGTACTGCATTATTTTCTACACTTTTTTTAATGAATTTTATTGTATGTTTAAACTTTGAATTGAGATACACTCTAAATTATGCCTTTTTTTAACATGTGAAGCTATGAGATAATTTTGGTGGTTTGATCACTTTGACAAGTGGCCCTTGGCGTGAAAATCTATTTGGTCCGTTATGCGATCTGGGTTGGGAACTTTAAGAGCTGAGCTGTGTGGCCCTAGGCGTGTCGATTCGTCAGCTCCGCCACTCTCTGTATATCATTCCCCATTTATAATCCTATTGCGCCTGCAATATATGTGCAGAGTCCCTGAGGAATTGCATTAAATGATGGGGAATTGGATTCCTCGTTTTGTTTAGAAGCCTGACTCGACAAGCTCAGATGAGAAGATGCTGTAAGCAAGGGAAAATTTAAAGAATATAGGATAATAAGTGCATAACTGCATATACATGTTCAACTACACTACTCTGTTTAACGCCACTCTGATCCAAGACGAGTTCTTCTGTACAATAAAAAAGGCCGATTTTAAATTATTGGCCGAATTAGCTTAAACAATATTAATTGCAGCTTTTTATCAGAACCCTTTCTTCATCCAGTACCACTGTTCTATGATTCCAATGATCTTGACATACCGCTCCGACTTTGTGGTTTCATGTTTTTTTTTTTGAGGCAACATGGTAATTTTATTTGAGTAAAGCGAAAAAAACAGCAACCAAACCTAGGGCTATTATCACTGGAATACTAGTATTCAGTGCCTGATGTAAAGTGCCATGCTAAATTCCACTCAAACAGCCGTAAGGTGTTACACCAGTAGCCCCATTTGTTCAGTTGCCTTTTCAGTTATTTTTGAACCATTTGTATTGCTTTTAGCGAAATTTCAATAATTTTCTCATTCTAATTTGTAATTTCATTAAACTTGTGTTCCTTTTCTGATAGATCATATTTCTCATGGATATAATTTTCTAGCAGAAGGTGCACCAGATTGTGATGAGTATCGCATGGCGGTTACAATGTCTCAGCTTACTGTTTCTTTCAGCAATGCCATGCAATGGTCTAATAAGTTTTTGAAGCTGGCCAACAAGCTGAAATATTCTCAGTTTAGTCTGCTGAAAGTATCATGAGCTTGACAACAGAGGCAAGGATCCAAATGATTTCCTCTTTAATTTCCACCTCGTGAGTAACAAATTCCAGTAATGAAGTTTGCCTTCAGGTATAACTGAAAGCTTGTGGGCACCTGGCTTCTCTATTTATTGGATGGCCATTTGGTTTAAACATCTTGCTATAAATCAGTGTACCAAATCTCTTATTGTTTTATGCTCGGGACTTCATTTTGGCGCACATTTTTTTTGTAACAAGTTCAACCATGGAATTGCAATAAAGGATAAAGGTCATGTTAGGTTTGACAGGAATTTGATTGACATGTTTTCGCTGCATGAGCTTTTGAAACAGTGTGTGAAAAGGAGATCCCTCTTGTTTGGGAAGGCCTGCCATGGTTTAGCCATCCACTTGGGTTTGGCAACTGATACTGTCACATGCAATATTCTCATCAACTTGTACACAAAATGTGGCAGGAACGATTGCGCTCGTCATATTTTTGATGCAATGCCTTTCAGAAGCATGGTCTCATGGAATACCATGATTGCTGGGTATATTTGCAGTGGAAATGATTTACAAGCTCTGAAGTTTTTCTCCAAGATGCACCAAGAAGGGATACAGATGAGTGAGTTTTCCTTATCTAGCACCCTCTGTGCATGTGCTGCAAGATATGCTAAAATAGAATGCAAACAGTTGCACACTGTTGCCATCAAGCTTGCATTGGACTCCAATAGTTTTGTTGGAACTGCAGTTCTTGATGTTTATGCGAAGTGTAATATGATTAATGATGCCTGTCTGGTTTTTGAGAAAATTGCTGAGAAAACTGCAGTTACATGGAGTACGTTGTTTGCGGGACTCGTGCAAAATGGTCTTCATGAATATGCATTGTGCTTATTCCAGAGTTCACAAAGGGAAGGAATGCAATTGACTGAATTCACTCTTTCTGCTATGCTCAGTACATGTGCAAGCTTAGCATTGATGATTGAAGGAATACAGCTGCATGCTGCTATTGTCAAGTATGGTTTTCATGATAATTTCTTTGTGGCATCATCTCTTGTGAATGTCTACGCAAGGTGTGCACAGATTGATAAAGCCTATCTAGTATTTGCTGATAGGAGACACAAGAATGTCGTGCTGTGGAATGCAATGATCTCTAGTTTTACTAGGCATGGCAATTTTTTGGAAGCAATGGTTCTCTTTGAGAAAATGCAGCAGTCAGGGATACCTCCAAATGAAGTTACTTATCTCTCCATGCTGTCAGTTTGCGGTCATGCAGGATTAGTTGAAGAGGCACGTTGCTACTTCAGCCTGCTAATTTCTGATCAGACTGTTGAACCTAATGTCCTTCACTATTCTTGCATGGTTGATGTTTTGGGGCGATCTGGGAAGACTGACGAAGCTTGGGAACTGATTCAACGAATGCCATTTGAGCCGACTAATTCTATGTGGGGATCTTTGCTTGGATCATGCCATAAGTACAGGAATATTGGATTAGCCAGGCTAGCAGCTGAACAGCTTTTCAAACTTGAACCAGAAAATGGAGGGAACCATGCTTTGCTTTCAGATGTATATGCTGCCAGTGGAAGCTGGGAGAATGCTGCATTAGTAAGGAATTATCTCAATGATACTGGTGCAAAGAAAGATATGGGCTCAAGTTGGATCTATGCAAAGGGTACTGATGCTCATATTTTTGGTTGTGAGCAAAAAGAGGGGATGTTTGTGCAGACTGTCATTCCTTAATGATGATTGCAAACTGCATTGGTCATGGTCAGATATAAAACGATCTCACCATTTTAAGGTTGACCATATTCTTCTGCGGACTTCTGGTAATTGATCACTGAATGAGGAGTGGCAATCATTTATCTGTGGCACTCCGTATTCTCATCATATAGTAAATTGTTGCCTTGTGGTAGTGGCATGCCACACTGAAGATAAGTGTCAGTAAGTGTACCGTAGCTTTGGCATTGAACTCAGTAGTGTTATGCTTCTGGCCCCATTTAGTGTAACATCAACACTATCATCTGCGTAGCATATCCAAGCAGAGTTGAGTCATTGATTATCAGAATAACTAGTGTGACCTACAAAAGCATGTCTTGTACAGTGCTTTGTAGCAATAGCACTATTTGTTTCAGCAGAGCTGTACATGGGAAATTGATGCATGATTTGTTGAGTTTATAGAAAGTGGTCTCTTACAGAAATGTAGGAGGGAGGAGAATTTTTGTTCCTTCGACATTTGCTGCTTCAGTTCCTGAATATTCCTTGCAACTTGACTACCATACTGCAGTAGATTCACTGGAACTGCACCGGTTGATGGCTTTATGCACAATTTGGCTACAGCTCCTTGCTTATGGTCAACTCCCTGTTATCTTTCCAGTTTACAATGAACTCTCAGAGTGGTATGCTCACTAGTCTCAAATATATTGTGTGTAATTTTTGCATCCATATTTTTCATACTTATAGTAGTTTTTATCTTGCAATTCTTTTTCTGGTTTTCACAGCTGGGGGTCGGGATAATATTTTTTGTGTGCAAGTTTGCTGTTCATAATTAATTCTTTTCGACTCTCTAGGCCTTATCCTGCTCCTGCATGTGCTCCAGTAAGCTGCTGGATACTTTTGAAACAATGAACCCACATTGGCTCCGATTCCAAATTTCCAGTTACCTGACACGCTGACAACATAATGTTGTTCAACTTTTCGAACACATTATGTAAAAAATATAAAAAAATAAACAACATTTTGATGTCTAAGACCTTCTTTCTCTTATGAAAAACTTTATCATATGGCGATGATAGTTGAGTATATGAACTCAAGCCCCATTCTAGTCGCCAGTTAGTCTAGTACAGGTATATTTGCCATCATGTGGCTTTTCTAATCAACAATTTGAAGATCTTTTAATTTTATCTGGACTCACATGGGAAATACCAATACATGGAGGTACTTGTCATTTGATCATCTTTGACAACTTAGCTATGCATAGTTTGGTACAACTTGGCATATCTTAGGTCCTACAGAGCCTACATTCGTCCTCCATCTGCCCATGTTTACATCTGTCTCTCCAGAAAATTACTACAAAAACGCTGGTGTTTAGAACCACTGGCAGGTACTGAGGAAAGGCAACTAATAGACATTAGAGATCACAAGTTCACAACTATCCATCATGTTATTGGCCTCCTGATGGGTATATCATAGCATTTTGTAGGCCTGGCCGGTTTTATGGACCAGGCCTCTTGGCCATTAGCCCAGGACTCGTTCACTCATGTGATGCTTCTAACCTTCCACTCTCTCTCCAAAAGAATAACAGTGAGGTTCTCATGCACCCTCATCTCGGATTCTCAGCTAGTAGTCGTCACCATTGCCTGTTTACCATCAAACATTGTTATACAGTAATTCTTGGTTTTCCTTGGTGATCCTCCATAGACCTGTATGTTTTTATGCCATAAGAGTGGCACTGGAATGGAACTTCTAGGTTTCTTCTTAGAGAAAGAATTTCTTACTTTGCCCAAGACAAGAAAAAAAACTGCATATTTAGCTGGACTGTACTTTTTTTACATGGATGACGTGATTAGTTTGTACTTTGTACTAGTTGCATCCATCCTTTGACAACTCCTTTCTTTTCATGAAAGAAACACTTCCTTTCCTCGATATGTGTTCAGCATAGTAGGCTAGAGTCTACTTTACCATTATGGCCCTCACATGACGCTTTAGCCAGAGCGTTTAAGATAATATTATCTGGTGTTCAAAGGTGTTAATCATGTAACCCTGGAGTGCCTCGGATAAGGTTCATGTCTGGTCATTAGGGAAAGCCTCCGCCACTGCACATGGCTCCTGTTCTCAATCGTCAGCAGCAGACAGGAAATCCTGCTGTTGATACGGTAGTTAATCTATATGTTAAATCATCGTTGCCACAGTTGCTGCTGCTACATTCAGATGAATGTGAAACCTGCATCCCAGTTATTTTTCCCTAATCAGCACAGTATTCTAGGACCTTTTTCTGTTCAATAGGTTTCTCATCATCTTGCACTTGAACTGCGTATTGACTAATTATATGTCTTGTATCTCTCAGGCTGCTTGCAGCTGCGCAGTCTTTACACTGATATCCTTTCAGCTCTCATACTCTATTAGGTGACCTAAGGTAAGAGGCTGTCACTCTAGATTCTTCATCCACTTTTTTTAAGCTTTCTTGTGTTTCACAAGTAGACACGAAGGCAGTGAGCATATTTTCTTACAGCTAGCTACAACCTTCCCTTAATTATATGAGCTGATCATGCCACGTCAGATTGGTTAGGTCAGGTTTTTCCAGGCATCTACCACTGCTCTGAATTATTTGACCGGCTGGCCGGCCAAAAGAGCAGTTTGTAACCTGTGGTTTAGCCTCGTACAAGCCTTTCCGACGTAGGCAGTCAGGCAACAAAAGGCAGGGACAGTCACAGATCTGCGGCCATCTTTGATACGTGCTGCGGGGAATCTTGTCGGTTATTGGAGCTTAGTGCCTCTTCCCTGTCTGAAACCTGCCTATAAGACTGTCAGCTTAGCCAGCACTTTTTCTTAGTATCCTATTAGGGCAAATTGAGCCCACTTGGACACTGAAACTTTTGCCGAGCCTTTCCTACCCGAGGGAACAAAAAGGTGTAGACCGGCCATTGATAGTCTAGTGAGGGATTGGGACACGGAAATCCCCAGATGTCGGCATCGCCTGGGGCACATCATTTCTTAAATGGTTCTTGGGCATCTGAGTTTTTACCTGTTGTTTGGTTTGGCTGTTCGGAGGTGAAAGTTAAATGCCATTGCACATGCACCACCATGCTTGAATTGCCCCCAAGGTGTCTGCATTGGTTGGATTGTTCGTTGTATGAAGTAGACAGGTGGAGTAAAAGCATCGAGGCAATTGACTGCATCAGCTATGGCCTTTTGCCATTTACAGTTATCTTTCTTTTTCTTTATTTTGTCATTGTTTTGTACCATTTTCTTACTTAAAATAATATGCAGCTCTATGGCATGGGATTAATTATTTTCAATTTCCCTGTTTAAACCTCTTCTCAAAAAGATGAAATAGTTTGAGTGTTTGAGGCTAGAACAGTAGAAAAGGTAGTCAGGGAGAGAACAAATCCCCATGAGGACATTTCTTTGTTCCTTGAAGGGGCAGGGGTCTGTGGAAAGATAGATACATCAACTTCATTCATCACAGTTGGTTCTTGGGCCCACCCACATCTCACATACTCCTACTACAGATGACACACACACATGCTTGCAAGCATGTCCTTTTGTTTTCATGTGTGTCACCATCCCTCACTCATGTCTCTCTACCTCTCCTTTTCAACCTGATGTTTCCTGAAACCTCCTACTAGCTACTACCTGCTGCAGCAGCTGCAAGGGGCCCGGCCGGACCCGTACTGCACGTAGGGTTTCTGGAAGGCAACAAGGAAAAAGGGGCATTCTGGGTGATGGAAGGAAGATTGCCCGGGAAACAAGGGATCTTTTCACCCCCTTCCTTTTCATTCCACAGGTCAATTCAAACCTGTCACTCAGTACAGACAGACTACAGAGCAGTAGTGGTGGTAGCTAATTTCTCTTCATTGCTGGTTGTAAGGATTCTGCAAGCATGGCCTCAGATCTCCTAAATCCTGTGTCCTATGAACTGCCCCTGTTGACAAGAAAATCAAGTTTTCACTTGAATTAATTCGAGCAAAAAAAAAACAGATGCTTTTTTTACATCTTGTTGATTTCCACCAATTCTACCAGCTTCAACTATTATACTGAACTTGGTCATATTTGTAGCACTAACCAGTAATTTGGCACTGTGGACACTGCAGTGTAAGGGCTCTGGTGCATGTAGCCGTACATTGCCGTCGCCGCCTCTGGCTCCGGCTCTGGGCCGCAGTCGAGGTTCACACCAAACAGCCGGAGCTTCCTCGATGGCGCTGTAGGCGTGCCGCTGCTCTTGGTGTCCGCCTCACCTGCAATCACCCACCAGAAATGGTATTAGCCAAACGATCTTTCTTCACCTTGAGCTAGCATCTCGTTGATCATAAAAGTGTTATGTTCTTGGATGCTTTACATACCTGCGTGTGCCATGTCGTTATGGTATGCGTAGGGGCTAGCGGGGCTGGTGGGATACGACGATCCCGACGTGCTGTAGCACATCGGGCTCCATGGCTGCTGCTCGCCGGCGTTCAGCACGGGTGCCGGGGCGCGCACGGGCGGTGGCGGCGTCGGGGCCGGTGCTGCGCTCTCGCCGCGGCGCCTGCAGCCGATGAAGAGGCGGTCGCTGGCGCCGAGGCCTCCGCGCACCCGCTCGAAGCGCACGACGTCGCCGGCGTCGAGGCGCTTCTCCTTCACGTACCGGCTCCAGCCCTTGGTGAGCACGTAGCTCTGGCTGCTGGTCCAGTACGAGTACCGGAACCTCCACGGCTTGCCGGCCTCGTCCTCGAACGCCAGCAGCAGGCCCTTCTCGCTGCCATCGCCGCCGCCGATCCCCGCAGCACCACCAAGGGGGAAGTACCTCTCCGCGTGCTGCTTGGGGATCACCAGCCGGTTGAGCTTGCCCACGTCGCTCGGCGTGAGTGGCTTCTCGAACAGGTGCTCCCTCTCGTACTGGTGGTGGTGGTAGTGCAGATTGGTGTACATGGCCACCCCCCACGGCCATGCCTGGGGGTGCCCCTGGGCGAGATGGTGCATGGCCATTCTTGCTCTGGAGGAATTCTAGGTTGCTAGAGGTGGAAGAAGAGAGCTTCTTCAGTTCTTGCCTAACTCTTGCAAAAGAGTTTGGCAGTGGGGAGAGAGGCAGTGGTGGTGAGGTGGTGTGTGCTGTGTAGAGGGAGGCATGCATATGTCATGGCTGGCCATTTTATAGCCAGCCTCCCAAGTGGTAGAACCACCAGTCTGATGGTCAGGAGGGTGTGTACATGTAATGTACTATTGATAATACTTTCATGGTAGTAGTACATGCATGATCGATGAGTAGGAGACTCATGGGAGGCCTTGGTGCAGGTGCATTTGATCTTGAGGAGAGAGGAGCATTACTATTATTTTAACCTAGGTAGACAGGAAGAATCAAAGTGAAGGAAGGGCTTCAAAGGTGGTGAGGTTAGAATATGTAGCCCAGTATAGCCGATGAGGAATGATCAGGTGGTGGTACTTAAAAGTTGGCGCCTGGCCATTGTGGCCTAATCACAGCCATCCAGGGGGGCCGGGACACGGCAGGCCCTACCATCGCTTTCCATGTGCGAGGGTGGTTGGGGCCTATGCATGACCACTGTCCTGATGAACTCCCCAGTTTTATTTCATTTTTTTTTAACTTCTTTTCTTGCTTGCAGTAGAGGTCCTGGTTCCTGGTGTTTCAGGTCATTCAATTTCCAAGGGTGTGTTTAGATTGTAGAAAAAAACACTGTAGCATAAGAAAAACACTGTAGCATTCGCTGGGAAACGTGTTTTGTGAGAGAGGAATAGTGAAAAGTTGGAATGAATAGTGAATAGTTGGAATGAATAGTGAATAGTTGGGAATCTGAACACAGCCCAATTGGCTTTGGGAAGGTGCAAGAAAGCCAGCCAGTCCTGGTTACCATCTCAATTTCCCATAAGGCCCTGTCTCATGCGTTCCTCCCTTCATCTAAGTTTCATAGGGATGGATTAACATGAAGAGATGGATGATTGACGGGTTTTGCTGGCCTGCCTGCTTGCCTCTAGCCCTCTACAAGGCACCAGCACTCCAGCAGCTCAGTTCATCCCTGTGGTGGCTGGCCACTTGGAATAGATGAGGAGCTGGTAGGCAATAACTTGTTCGTGAGGTCGCTAGTGGCCTTTGCGTCTTTGTAGTAGATGTGACATTTGAGGTCTATGCATTGCATGGGCTCTGAGCCAGCTCTAATTATCATGCACCATCTTGTACTGAAACCAGCCACTTCTTTTTCGTCTCAGATTCAACACCATCAAGGGCTTCCGTCAGGCCTGTCCCATTGAAGGCCTGGCTGACCACACCCTCCCCTCCACAGGACAAGACTTGTTGCAAGCGAGGGAGCTGGCTTTTGGTTGGATTCTTATTACCCCCATGAATTGAATTCCCATTCAAACCATCGGGGCAGGACTACCTGCCTGGTCCGGACGCTGGGAGTGTTGAACATGGAGGCGATCGAGGCTTGAGCGGGGGCAAAGCGTACTCCTGTGCCTCCTGCTCGTGGTTAGCGGTTGTTTATCATGCATCATCAGGCATTTGGGAGGCACCTCCTCTTGTTGGAAGATTGGCGTACAGGACGCCAGGTGATCTGTTCCTGGCATTTTTAATGCCGGATCTGTATCAGATTCCGTAAACTATTGGGGACGAAATCGGTGATGTCGCTATGCTTGTTCCTTTGGAGACAGGTATTCCATCACATGGTTCTGAACCGAGTGTACGTGGTTAGATGCAATGTTCTCACACTAATGGGTGGTTATGTTTGAGTATTATTCAGCTTGTCAACCTTTGAAGAAACCGGAGGGGCCAAGAGGAGGGCTGTTGCTATTATATATCAGTTGCTACTGTACTGTCCAGAATCCAATCATAACGGTGCGCTAACGGATCTCAAAAAAGTAATCGCAGCCTGTTCATCTTGCTTTCATTTTATCTCTTCTGACATTAGATCGCTTAATCAGATACTGGTAACTCCTCGATCAGTCATATTTTCTTCTGCAACGTCCAACACCTGCAGGAAAATGGGAAGTGAGTGGTTTGCCATCCTCACGTGGCCTTGGCGCTACTTGCGTGCTGTGTCCTGCCTTGCTGTCGCTGGGACTACTACAAGTTCCCAAGCGCCAAAGTAAAATCTTACACTGAAATGGGAAACGAGATGAAGATTGGAACTGCGCCAAAGATCCCTTCTCCAATTTCCAACAAGTTCGCGAATCAGGCGATACAGATTTTTGTCCCCAATTCTTTCCACAAGGTTACTGCGTGCAACAACCATCCCTGGTGCTAGTTCTCCACCCATTCCCCTACCAATCCCTAGAACTTATTCTGCTCTTCTTTCCTGATGCTCCCTTGCTCCGCCACTAGCAGCTAGTTGTACTATATGTGCTAAATGGTATGGTTAGAGAGTAATTATTATATACATACGTATGCTTGGACTAAACTATCAGTCTATGTTTAGCATCTCCATGGTGCATCATGCATGCACGATTGAGCTCACGTTGGCAGGTTTTGTTGTGGAATCTTGTCAAGGAAAGTCATCATGGTTACTCGATTGCAGCTCCACCCTAATGACGAGGGCCCTGATTTGGAAAACCTTAAAACACTCCAGTTTTTACCTGGTGGTTATATTAACTTGCATACTAGGATGTGCATATGGTAGACTCTTCAGAAGAAATTGAAAATACACTAGTACGTTGTAAGTCGAAGTTGTATCTTTGCATTATTTGTGCAAAGCTTATTTTTTCACGAGAATTGATTGAATTTATACAGAGTTAATGGAAGAAAATAATCCATCGAAACGTTGAAACAGAAAATCACAATTTTGCAGTAGGTAGGTGGTTGTTTAGAAGAGGAACACAGGGTGGACTCAGACTTGTTTATCGCTTGCTGACAGTTGCGGTTGCACTTGCAGGCCTAAACTTTGACCAAGATTCAAGATCCAGTCCAGCATATTTCACTGAGTGATTGCCCGTTGATCGGCAACATGCACCGAACGCGGAACCATGCACATCATTGAACAGCCCAGTCAGTTAGTTCATCCGGCAGGGCAGCACAGCACGCATCGAGATACTGCTGCGCCGGCACATCAACCGGAGGAGGGAGGGTCTGTAAAGAAGTGTGTCCAAGTGTATGATATGATATCACGGCGTATCCTATTCGTGACCACGAGGAGGCAGCCACGCAGCAGGCGGCACACAGCTCTTCTTTTATTTTTCTCGTCCGGCTCCGGTCCTCCTCGCAGCTAGCTCAATCATGCAGGTCACCTGCCCAGCAAAGCCATCTTTTCTCCGTGCACATGAGCGGCTTGGTATCTTACGCAGGGGAATTGAATTGAATACCGGGGCGAGGTCGGGATAAGGGGACACATGCTAATGCCCCTCTGCTTATGTTATTCCTGCGGCTCCGCTGCTTTCCATGAGAGGCCACGTCTGTCTTGCCTTGCTTGCTTCATGCATATCGATTCATGCCATGCCATGATGGTCGTGGAAGCTATACATCAACCAGCAGGTACGTGTGATGGCACATTGTCAGTTTAAGGATGAACTGTTGTTTGAAAGATCAATGCATTGAAAATAGAATTCCAGCACTTGTTTCTTCTACTAGTGAGAGACAGATTGAATATCAATCAGAATAATGTTGTGGACGTCCTGTAGTTAGGAGGGACTGGCAGGGACTGGATAGAACTGCTTCATCACCTTGCAGCTGTCGTTTTTATGTGCAGCTAGCTGAGCTGCGGCTGTGCCTAATTTCTGCACCAGGGGGGCAACTAACTCGTGATCTTTGGGCAGATCTTTGCGGCCGGGGCGTGAAGAGGAGGCGGGCAGTGCAGTGGGAGCAGATGGCGTGCGTTTGGGGCGTGTTTAGTTCGATAAAAGTATTTTTAACTTTCTATTATCCCCTCACAGAACACGTATCCTCAAAGATCATTTTTTTTACCTTTCTTATTCATCTACCTTCACATAACACACATTCTAGAAAAGAAAATACTTTTTTCCACCCTCAACTAAACATGGTCCATGCCTCATGCTTGCCCAACTGCCCATTGCCCACCAGCCACGACCCACCAGACATACCGATCGGAGCTCGCTCGCGCACCGACATACGTACAGCAGCGCCGGCGCCCGTGACGTGCTCAAAAGGGTTGAGAACTGGCATGTTTTTCTGAGGACTTTTTCATCCTCGGCAGGACACAGGGCTGCAATTGCAAATGCGAGCAGCGGTGATGGTGTCCATGCTGCTGTGGCTCATTATTCATTTGATGGTAGGGTGCCCGAATCCGGCCGCTTTGGTGTCAGCGTGAAATAGAGAGCACGGCGGCTTTTGTCAAGGGGGATCGGAGGGGAGACAAGGCGGAAGGCAAAGGGGCCTGATGATGCGTGATTACCACGACGCAGCAGCGAAGACTCTCCCAGTAGGTAAAGAGCCTGAGCTGATGGAGAGCATGGTGTTATTTTTGACCGGTCCTCCGCTTTTTTACTGCCATGACCATTATGCCCAGTATATATTCACCTTCAGACTTGCAGGTACTAGTACAGTAGTGCTTCTGTGTGTAGCTTCTTCAACAAATTTTTTCTATTCATATCCCGACCAACCTATAACACGTCCCAGTGTGCGAGACAGCACGGCCTGCCGTGGCCCCGCCGGTGTGCACTGCCGACCGGAAAAAAGGCGTGACCGAAAAGCGCGTGACGAGAAGTCGGTTGAATAGGCGCCATGAACATGGGTGGATTGTAGCAACGGACAGACTCGGCTGTAGCGGGCACGACGAGCGAGCTGAGCTGAGCTGAGCTTGGGGCCGCCCCTCCTCTCCACGAACCTCGCCGGCGAAAAACAACGGAGGCCCATGGAGAGCAGAGCTGAGGTGAGCACAGGCAACGCACAGGAGGCGAGCACAGTGGTTGGTTCACGTTCAGGCTCTATTGGGCACTGGTCTGGCATGGAACGACTTTAACAAGTGTAACAACAAATCGCTCGCGTCGCTCGGCTCGCCACCGCCTTTCACGTACGCCAATTGGAGACACAAGCTAGGCGGGCGGACGCGGCCAGTGGTGAGTGACGAGGTAGCTTGAGGAGGCGCCACTGGTACATACATTCGCAGCAGCTCAGCAGCCCACAGTGCAGGGCAGGCACGCTCGTTTGTTGCCGCTGCGCCCAGCAGCCCGTGCAGCACCTGCCGTCCGTCCCCGCGCGACGCGACGCGACGCGCGAATAATTTGGCACCCCACGCAGGCAGCACCGCATCGCATCACGGCCCCCTGTGGCGCCTTAGCCCATAGCTTGGTCCCCTTCCGTCCGGCTGCCTCCCCTCGCCGGCCAGGTCGCTGCCGCGCGCGACGCGGACCACGCGTCGCGTGGCCCCGGCTGCCCGGGCATTGACGCCGGGGTCTATGAGCGGAGTCGAGCAGAGCAGGCCCCCACGCATCGCGCGCAATTGGCAATGCAATGCACGTCAGCGTGCATTGGGGCCCGCCCGGGCCGCGGACACCCAGATCACTCG
>JACEFO010000063.1:0-48891 GCA_015342445.1 Digitaria exilis
ACAGAGGACTTGAAAGTTTCAATCAGATTAGCCTTGCACTCATTGAAGTACTTGCTTATATCTCTAGTGGTGGTTTGCCTAGAAACTTTAGCATATCTAGGTTATGGGCAATTTTAATGTATTCTTCAAAAGCCGCAGATTCACCAATAGAGATAGGGACATCAAGTCTAGCTATCAAACGAACAAGCTGAGTACGAGCAACCAGAGGACAATAGTCCCAAGCACGAACACTACCATCAGGATTAAAGGTAATCTGAGACTGAGTCAAGCGAAACTTCTCACGCCTCTTAACACAAGCAACAATGTGGCGAGAAAGGTGACCAGTACCACCTCTGGAAGAACCAGAGTACACCTTCGAGCAATGGAGGCATTTGGCACCAGTCCTTACCCGCTTACCATTGACGATCGTGTAAAGTTTCTCGAAATCATCCCAAACAGGAGAGGTAGAGGGACGTGTGCGTTTACCGGTGTTGCCGCCGTCCGGCAGAGGCTCAGGCTCAGGTAGCTCATCATCGCCGTCTGCGTCGACGATGATGGGAGCATCTCTGCCGAATAGAAACTCCCGGTCCTCGCACAAGTCATCCTCGTCGTCATCTCCGGCCAGCCCGCACCCCCGTCTCTCATCGTTCATGTCGATCTCGACCGTCTCCTCGTCGGACGACATCGTCAGCCGCCAATGACTTGGTCCCTCAACGGCTGCCAAAGAAACAAAGAGAGAACAGATCTAGGGTTAGGGTTCGTACCACACAGAAACGAAGAGAGACCAGATCTAGGGTTAGGGTTCATACCTTTGCAGCCGGAGCACCAAAGTCGTCGGCGGCGATGACGATGGCCGGAAGCCGAGTGGTCCCTCAACGGATCTAGATCCGGAGCACCAGCAGGGACATCGCAGGACGGCGTCGGCGACGAGGACGAGGACGAGGACAAGGACAACGAAAGGATGTAGCTACATCTTCTGTTACAAATCGAGATCAGGGTGGTAGATGGCCGTGCCGTGTGCCAGTGCCGGCCACCGGCGGCGCGAGGCCACCGGAGATCTAGAGAAGAGAGCACTGGAGAGGGATGAGAGCGGAGACGGATGAGAGCGCAGCCGCCGCTGCGAGTCGTGCGAGAGAGAGGGGAGGGGAGGGAAATGAATTAGGGTTAGCGCGCGACGGATGAGAGCGACGGCGACGGCTTTTATAGGGCGCCTCCCGACGATCGGATCCAACGGTCGGGAGGCGCCCTCGCGCCGATCCGACGGCTCAGGCGTGCCTAGGCCGTGCCGCCTGCGGGCCGAGGCCGTGCCGGCCATTTAAGCGGCCCGTGCCCGTGCTAGTGCCGCGGGCCGGCTCTGCGGCCCAGGCACGGCACTGGGCCGGGCACGGGCACGGCACTAGCCCGATGGCAATCGGGCCGTGTCGTGTTCGGGCCGTGCCATTTCGGGCCGTGCTAGTGCCAGCCCAGCGGGCCGAGCCCGTTTGGCCATCTATAATGGAGGACAGGGCAACCAAAGGCTTCTTTAGCTGACTGAGGTGAGGACTGAGGATGGACTTGTGAGCATATATCTCCACGGCATCGATCGGAGGGGTCGAGGGACCTAGTAACTACGGGAGGGAAGGATGCCCATGATCCATCTATAGTAGTTAGCCAACCCATGTTCGTCCCTCGTCGCAAGATCGAGTAGAGTAGCAACCTGCTGTGACCTGTTTGTTGATTTGGCCTCGCCAATATATGGCCAATATATCCATGCGTGTGTGTGTGTGTATGGTCAAAATGAACTTATTTACTGAGACCAATGACACGTACCCGTTTGCTCGAGACGAGGAAAGCATGCTAATATAACCAGTCTGGCCGGTGGCCTTTTCCTATCGCCGATTGATATATGGGTGTCAACTGCACATCTTTTTTTAAACAAAAAAGGTGACGTCGAAAAATTGACCGGTGTAAAGACTAAAGAGGCAGGCAGGCCGGCAAGATATGGAGGGCCCGTTAGTTGTTTCCAAACTCGACGCGACGCGGCACTGGTCTTCGAAAGCGCCCTTTCTTCTTCTTCCTTCCATTATTTGTTTGTGTAAGTGCACCAATCCATCTGCTGGAATCGGAATGGAAATGGTCCTGCCGAGCACGCTTTTCTGACTTTTTTTTTTTGGCTGAAGACTTTCTGTTTTTTTTTAGCAAATGAAGGAAGGCTTTTCTGCTGGAATCGGAGTGGAATGGGAGTAGTATGTGATAACAAGGCCCACACCGAGCATTTTGTTTGTACTCTGGTTTTTGGATGGGCCAGCGAGGTGCAAAACAAGGAATGGCCTCAAATACATTGGATCGCGGGCCTAACTTGGAGGCCCAATAGTTAACCGGACGGAAGAAATCACACCGACCGACCATGAGGAGAGGAACATGGCGGCATTGCCGCGACGACGACCGGCAAAAGCGTGAAGCTCTCATGGCCTCACACACACACACACGCTCACCAATCGAACTGCTTTCTCCGGCCTACATATATATATCGCGAGAGCACAGAGCATAACCACATCCACCACAAACAAAGCAAACCACTGTACGTGATCACAAGGGGAAAAAAATGGCGAACAAGAAGATGGTGGTTCTCGTGGCGGCGCTGATGCTCGTCGCCATCGCGCTGGAGTCCGCGCCCGCGGCGAGCGCCATGGACTGCAAGGCCGGGTGCTCCGAGCTCAAGGCATCCCCGCTGGGCACCGCCGACTGCGAGAAGAAATGCGCCGAGCTCTCCAAAGGACAGGACCCCTTCAAGGCGGCCAAGTGGGACATCCCGTAAACATGAAGACGACGACGTTCTTGACCACCAGCCGCTCTGCTACTACACACATTTGATGTCTGACTTTTTTTTTTCAATTTTATGCTAATGAATAAGTCGTATCATCCACTGATGGATTGACGATGACAACTGGCAAGATCGATCGATTGATCGATATGCTGCTTTCCAATATATGTCGCTCAAGATATATGCTTGTCCATTTCGAATTGGATTCGACAAGTAAATTGACAATGCCGATGGAGATAATCGGTCTTGAAATAAGTAAGTAGCTAGCTATCTGCCTTCTTGTAGAGGTATGTTTGGGATTTGTGGGTTACGTCATTTATGATTTATGTGGCTCCACTGTGAGTCTGTGATGCTGTTTAGCCGCACCAGTACGTGTCACCATGCAAGCTCCTTGTCGACGACGGGCACTGTCACCGTCGGCAGATGACAATCTTGCCGGCGACCTTATTAGCCGGATGAGCGTACCGCATGCGTCCTTGGCGTCGCTCGATTATTGGAGCCGTGCCCGCGGCGACGCCTGCATCGGCTCGGCGATGAGAGAGAGAGATGGTACGAGGACGAAGGTGAAGCGGGCCCCGTACTCGAACGCCCGATGGCGACGGTGGCTCTGGATGGATGGCGCCGCTCGCCGGTGTTAGCGAGGACGCGTTATTGCAGATCTGGAAAGTTTACGTATTAGCTCCTAATTTGGATCGCGATCCAAAACAGGGGGTTAAGGGAAAAACGGAGGTCCAATTTTATGTTTTACATAAACCCCCTATTTTGGATCGGGATCAATAATCGCGATCCGATTATTTACATAAAGATCTCTATCATTTTACACAAAAGCCCACTTCCTCCTCCGTCTGGATTGTTGCTCGAGATCTGCCGGCGGCGACGGCTGCGCACCTCCCGTCCGCACAGTGCGAGCGGCCGAGCGCGATGCCCTGCCCAACCCTTCCGCCGTAAACCTAGATTTATCTCCTAACTCGTTCGCCCATCAGGAGACCCAGTGGTTGCTGTGCGGCGGGCCGGAACCCCGCGATTATTCGCCGGCCGCCGCCCATCGTCAATCCGCCGCGACTGTTCGCCCAATCGGGGCGAACCGACGGTGCGGGTCTCTCTCTGCAGCTCTGCTCTTTCAATTCAACTGCCGGTAGTCTGGTTGTGACCAATTCGGCAATTCGCGGATGGTTTGCCTGATGAAGCCAGTGACGAACTCCCAGAAAAATTGCTAATACGTCCGATATTCCAACATCGAACCTTGCATAAGAATCCTTTACTTTCCTTGCTTGATTGCTTGCTTGACTGCATCATCACTCAAGGAATAAACAAAGACCAAAAGTGCCGCGCCAAAGGGCAAAGACAGAGGATCACAATCGGTGCGTCACGCAACTCCACCAATAAACTGTTGTTACCATGGATCATGGTTAATATAATTGATGATACTGTCTGATGAAGGCCAAGCCTACATACATTTCAGCCTACCACTATGCCCCAAATCTCCTGTATGCCAAAGGCCATTTTGTGGATTATATTTCTACAGAATATCCTCGTGTAAAAGGCCATTTTTTTGTACTACAAATTCAAGACATAGAGAAAATGCTGGCCAATAATGAACGTGTATGCTTGTACACCGCTGGCATTCCTTGAAACAAGTGCATAGAATGTTCCAAACCCTGATCATTAGCTTGGTACTAATTCCCCATCTCCAAATCTCCAATACAAATAGCATCCCAAACGGCCCAACGAAAATGCTACAAGCTAGCGCCCTCCTCCCTCATCATCGACCGACCAGCAAGCTCCCGTCCGTCCATCCATGGCCTACTACGGTGGGGGCGGCGTCGGCGGCATGGTGGGCAAGTGCTGCGGCAGCTGCTGCGGCTTCGTCTTCGCCATCGGCTTCATCGTGCTCATCTACTGGGCCATCTTCCAGCCCCACCACATCCGCGCCACCGTCGAATCCGCCACCCTCTCCAACCTCGCCGTCGTCTCCACCAACGCCTCCTCCTCCGCCGCCGCCGCGGCGGTCTCCTACAGCCTCGCCGTAAGGCTCGGCCTCTACAACCCTAGCCTCCGCGTGACCATCTACTACGACACCCTCGACGCCGAGCTCCGATTCCGCGACGACGCCGTCATCGGACCGGCAGCCAACAACACCTCGCCGTCCGTGTTCTTCCAGCGCGGCAGGACCGGCGACGAAGTGAAGCTGGAGTTCGAGTACGGGAGGCCCGGCGTCGCCGTTGCCGGCGACGTCGCCGGCGAGCTGGAGAAGGAGATGAAGAGAGGGGGACCGGTGAGGTTGGAGCTCCACGTCCATGCCCGCGTCAGGTACGTGTTCAGGATGTTCAAGCTCAGGCAGAAGCCGAGGATACGGTGCTCGCTGAGCATCCCGGTCAGGGCGGAGGGCCGGCGCTCCGGCGTCGTCGGCGGCGATCTGAGCTCCGGCGACCGGTGCAGGGTCAAGTACTGATGATGAATGCATGTTGGATGCAGTACTTTTGCGCTTTATTTCTTGCTTGCTTGGAGATAGGTGAGGCATTCTCAGTTTAATTCGTACGAGTATGTTCTTGCTGTTTCTTCTGCTTCTGTTTGTGGATTAACATCCATAGATATACGATGTAACTTCAAGATCAGTATATCATAGTAGTTACATACGGCGCAATGAACATCATGAACGAGTATGCATATTCTTACTCTTTTCTCTTGCTTCTGAATTGAATGGACAATAATATACAACATTAATTTGATCTATCACAGTAGTTGCATAAAACAAAGAAGACACGATGCATACAGCATATGCACATGTTTAGGTCTCCCATAGAATAATTAATAAACTTTTGTTTTGTCGAATGTGAAGGAAGACTGCACATTAATATATTGGGTAGAAGAAATGGGTCTACACAATGCATGTTCACTGTACCGTGCGCTCCATGGTCGACCTCAATCTGTTTGGTTACATTGTTTTTTAATATGCATTAGTTTTGATGTGTACTATAAAGATCGAAAACTTTTTTTAAAAAAAACAATCCAAAAAAATCAGCCTCCTTAAATACCTGGCTTCACCCGCCAATTGGTGAAAAACACATGGTGAAAAAAAAAACTACCAAATTAAAAAAAGTGGACGTCAAGGTGGAGGTCAAGCCTCGTTTTCTATCGGCGCCTGCGAGTCCCGTTTTCCATTGGCACCGAAAAAATAACAAAAGTCCAGTCCTTCACGTTCATCACTTCAACATCTATAATATACCAGATTTCTTGGGCAGCTGACCGACACGGTGAAATTAAAATTCGCAGCTATATAATATATTCTAATCTGCTTAATGCATTGCTCGTTTCAACGTCGTCAACAACAATTGTCTGACTTATTCGAGAACACGTGCGGCTAACGCTCCGCTCCAATGAAGATGGGGTCTGACACTGTGCTCATCTCAATTTTCTTCGTACCACGTACGTGTCGTAAGTGCATTTCTGCTAGTTTAATGGAGGAACAATAATAATTGTAAACAAGCTTGCTATATATTGGGCCGATGCATCATTCCAAATTAATTGCATGCTATGAAGAGAACCTTAAGTGTGTGGTTCAGGTACACCTGCCTTGGGTTGTTATGAAAGACACACGTATTGTACACCTTCCGTTTCAAAATACCATTCTTTTTTGCATACATAGCTTTTGATATACACCCTCCGTCCCAAAATAATTGCACCTGTTGACTTTTGGATTCAATGTTTGACCATTCGTCTTATCTAAAAATTTTATACAAATATCAAGGTAAATATATCTTCATTATAGTATATACGATGATAAAATAAGTTATCAAGAGATAATTAAAAGTTTTAATAATAAGTTGAATAAGATAATCAGTCAAACACGAAGCTTAAAAATCAAATGAATATTATTTTAAAATAGAGGGAGTGTATAACAATGTGGGATGTGTGTGGAACAATCATCTATTAAATGTAATCAATCATGAGTTGTTTGAAATCCTAATTTTGACCAAAGTTCATAGAGAAGAACATACACTAACAACTAATATCTCCATTCCAAATCATAAGTCATTCCAACTTTCTTAGAGAGTTAAACCATTTTATTTTTAACCAAAATTATATAGTGGATCACAAAGGTATATGGCAGTATAGATATATTATGAAAATACTCCCTCCGTTCTAAATTATTAGTCATCTTAGGTGCAATTTTAAGTGTCTAAATTCACCATGAATTTAGACACTTAAAATTGCACCTAGGATGACTCATAATTTGGAACGGAGGGAGTACATTTGATGAGGAAATTTATGATACTTATTTGTATGATGAATGCTACTCCTCACCGAGCGTCCACCATGCGTCCATGCCGGGCGGCGGCGGCAGCAGCAGCAACAACTTGTGCGTGCTACTCCTCACCGTCACCGGCGTGCTCTGCGGTGTGGTCTTCTACTGGGCCACCACGACGACGACGACGACTTCGCCGCCGCCCCTCCAGATACGTGCTGCTGTGGACTTTGCCACCCTGTCTAGGCTCACCGTCCCCAACAAGTAAAACGACTGGTACCACCTAGCCGTCAAGCCAGGGGCGGGCCTGCACCCCAGGCCACCCAGGCCTTGGCCCTAGTCGTGGCCCGTAGAAATACACTAGCACCCTTTAGTTTGCAGCCCATATAGGCCCATGTAACCCTCACTCAAGGCCTCAGCTAGGGCAGGCCACCAGGCACCGCACGCACCACGCAGGCAGGCACCGCACGCAGGCAGCGCTCCGCGCTCGGCCGCTCGGCTCGCCCTCCCGACCGCCGTCGCCTGCCACCGTCCCGCGCCGCTGCCTGCCGCCGTTCCGTGTCCTGGACCCCGCGCCGCCGTCCAAGCCAATCTTCGGATCTGCCATCTCAACTCAGGTGCTTTTCCCCCTCTAATCTCTGCCTTCTAGGCCTCTAGTTGCAAGTTTGGAATAATCGAAATTTGGTACTGAAATTTCAGATGCAAAATGAAGAGGACTAGAACTTTAGTATCATATTTCTCTCATGTTGATGCCACAAATGGAGTCCAAGTTGACGAATCCCCTCCTGGCCCTCGACCTTCAGCTCCAGAACAAGAAACAAATGGGTCTGCTCCACCTCCATCTCAAGGTACAGAGCAAGAAACTGTTGGGACTGGAATTAGTGCTACTCAACTGCGCCAATTTGATCCCCTTAACCTTGCACCTGCACAAGAAGAAACAATAACAAGGAAGACTAGTGTAGCTGATGAACCTCCTGTACAAGTAGAACAAGAACAGCCTCCTGTAGAACAAGAACAAGAAACAGTAGGAATTGAGGAGGATTCCAATCATGTGCTTGACTCCGAGGATATTATTGTAGATCCTGCCCTTCGGAAACCAGTTGAGGAAATGCATCCAAACATTAGGGATGATGCCAAAAGGGAGTATATCTTGTTAGGTCCATGCCAACCAAAGGGTCATACATATCCTATAAGGATAATATATGGCCGCAATAGGAGATTTCTTGATAAATGGTACACAAATCGACCTTGGTTGGAATATAGTATTTCTAAGGATGCTGCATTTTGCTTCTATTGCTATCTCTTTAAACCCTTAAGAGTTGATAACTTCGGTACAGAAGCATTCACAAAAAATGGGTTTGTTAATTGGAAGGATGGACCAAAGTTATTTGATGATCACAATAAAGCAAGAACAGATTATGAGACCTACAAAAATCAGAGACAAAGTTTGAGACATACAGTAGCTAAGGGAACCAAAAAGGGGGAAGAACAATATAGAGGTCGTTTGATCATTATATTGGGAGTTGTGAGGTTTCTTTTGCTGCAAGGTCATGCTTTTCGTGGACATGATGAGTCCGCCAAATCGAGGAACAAGGGGAACTTTCTAGAGATGCTAGAATGGTATAAGGAAAAGGATGAAAATGCTGCAGAATTGCTTGGTACTGCTGGAAAAAATAATACAATGACATCACACAAAATTCAGAAAGACTTGTGCAAAGCTTGTGGAGAACTAATTGCCAAAGCAATTGTTAAGGACATTGGAGATAGGTATTTTTCTGTTCTTGTTGATGAGGCAAGAGATGCATCTATCAAGGAACAAATGGCTGTGGTAGTGAGGTATTTACCTTGTTATTTGGTGCTGATTTATTCTATTACTTGTTGATTTGTCGTTCTTTTATTAAATAACTATTATGCTCTATTTGAATATGTAGGTATGTTAATGCACAAGGGCAAGTGATTGAAAGATTTCTTGGTATGAAGTGTGTGCCTGATACATCTTCATCTTCTCTGAAGGAAGCTTTAGATGGTATGTTTGCTCGCTATGGTTTGTCTATGTCAAGGTTGCGTGGGCAAGGGTGTGATGGTGCATCTAATATGAGAGGAGAATTCCATGGACTGCAAAGAAAAATATTGGATGAGAATCCATATGCTTTTTATGTACATTGTTTTGCACATCAATTGCAGTTAGTTGTGGTCTCGGTTGCTAAGTGTTCTTCTTCGGTATTTGATTTCTTTAACATCACTAGTTTGATTGTCAATACTGTCAATGCTTCTTGTAAGAGGAGAGATCAGTTGGCACAACACCACCATGAAAACATTGTCAATCAATTGGAGAATGGCAAATTTTTTAGTGGAAGAGGAAAAAATCAAGAAACTAGCCTTGCAAGGGCAGGGGATACACGATGGGGCTCACATCACAAAACCTTATGTCGTCTTGAACACATGTGGGATGCTGTCCTAGAGGTATTAGAGAATATTGCTGAAGATGGTGTTGGAGATAAGAGAACTCAAGCTTCAGGATTGTTGTTACAAATGGAGTCTTTTGAGTTTGTGCTTATATTGCATCTTATGATCACATTATTGGGCATAACTAATGATTTATCACAATGCTTGCAAAGAAAAGATCAGAATATTGTTCGGGCTGTAGGGCTGATTGGCATTACCATGGAGAAAGTTAATGATGTAAGGGAGCATGGGTGGGATGAATTATTTGATGAGGTAAAGGAGTTCTGTGTGATCCATCACATCACTATCCCAAACATGGAGAACAAGGTAACAGTCAGGGGTCGATCAAGGGGTCGTGGAGGGCAGCAGGTAACCTACTACCATCATTTCAAAAATGAAATTTTCAATGTGGTGTATGACCAAGTTATCGTTGAATTGAACAATCGGTTTCCTGAAAGATCTACCAAGTTATTGAGATGCATTGCTTGTCTAGATCCAAAGAATTCCTTTGCCAATTATGACCTTGAAAAACTAATTGAACTTGCTAAGATTTATGATGCTGATTTCTCTCACTATGAAATTGGAAGACTTAGGGTCCAACTTGGTCATTTTATTGCTGAAGTGAGAGCTGATCCTGATTTCACAGATTGTGTGGACCTTGGTGTTCTTGCTATTAAGATGGTTAAAAGCAATAGACACACAACCTTTGAATTTGTTTATCGACTCATTGAGTTGGCTTTGGTTTTACCGGTTGCAACAGCCACAGTAGAAAGGGCATTCTCAGCTATGAACGTTATCAAGACAGATTCGCGGAATAAGATGGGGGATGAGTGGCTGAATTATAGAATGACATGCTACATTGAACGAGAAATATTTGTAAACATACCTAATGATGACATCTTACAATATTTTCAAGAACTGAAGACTCGTTTGAAGAAGTTATCTAAACTGTCGACTACTACTACTAATGGTATGTTACATTCAAATTATCGTAGAAATCTTACTTGTCTTGCTGTTATATTTTTATTTACACTCGTACTTGTACATGTCTAGGTGTTGCTGATGTGGAAATGGAAGATGTGACTGTGAATGGATGAAATCATGACTAGCAGAGTAGGTATTTATTTTTGTATGTTTTCTGCTGTTTTTAACTTTTGTATCGCACTATTCTAGTAACTTATCAATTTGGAAGTTTTATTGTTGACTTGCTATTAGTAATAGTTCATATTATGTCATATACTCATATATGTCGGCATACTTTTGGCCGCTGAATTTTGGCCGCCTAAATGTGGCCCTAGTCTTGGCCAAAAGCTGGGTCCGCCACTGCGTCAAGCTCAGCCTCTATAACGACGACCCCACCACCAGCATCAGCGACACCTCCACGCCCGAGTTCTTCTTCCAGCAGGGCATGCAGCAGCATGACCGGCACCGCCGAGGTGACGCTAGCTGGTGTTCGACTACGGGCGGCGGGGCGACGTCGCTCCGGACGAGCTGCAGCTGCATGCTGGAGAAGGAGATGACCAAGAGTAGTGGCGGAGCCGCGGAGGGACGACGGTGAGGTTGGAGTTGGAGCTGGATGTGCGCATGCGGGTCACGTTGGGGAAGGAAATGTTAACGACGAAGCTGCTGCAGAACCTGAGGGTAAGGTGTTGGATGAAGCCAGAGGGCCCGCCTCCGGCGACAGGTGCAGGGTCGCCTGATTAGTAGCGGGGTGTGTGTGTGTGTGTGGTACTGTACTCCTAGGAGGAGAGGTGGAGCATGGTAAGTTTGATTAGAGTGGGCATGTATGGTCTCTTTATGAATGTACTTACTCCAAAGTGAGTGCGTGCAGAAATCCATGCAGGTGCACACACGTTGTCTGGCCTGGACATACGGCCATGGTTTGCAAGTGTGATACTCCAGGTAAACCCTTATAGTAAGCATGTTTATTTAGGTGTGTTGAAGAGAAAAAAAAGTGAAAACGTTAGTTTGTGATTTTGTGTTGTGTATGTAGATAATAAAAATACAACTGTGTGTACCTCCGGACAAAAGAATATTATTATCGATTTTATTTAGGGGAAAAATGGATGCTTTTGTTTTTTTGTGGTTGTGGACTTCGTTGTTGTTTATGGGCCTTACATGCAAAACACGCTCGCGGCATCTTTGTTCTGGTGCGGGCCAATGTATTTTGGGCTCAAATAAAAACACATTCGAGCCAACTTTCTTCGCTGCACCAGGTCAATCAAGCCGGCCCAGACGTGATCCAGTCAATCGCTCGCCAATGGTCATTTTTTTCAACCTTCAGCTATTGTAGTTATCCAAGTTTCAATCTCTATGTCTAAACCAGAAATCTTTCAACCCTAAACATACTTTGGGGTTTAAAGACTCTTGGTTTTGGACATCAAAATTAAAAATCGGACAAGCGCAATATTCTTAATTTTGAATATCAAGGTTGAAAATCGGACAAACGCAGTTGAACTTTTTTCATTTTCCATTTTCCCATCCAGCATAAAAAAAACTAGCTTCGCGGGCCTTTGTATCATTGGTACACCGATGAACCTGAGAGGTGACAGCTAGCGACACTGGAGGAATACACAAGTTTAAGACCCGAGAGCGCCCAGGTCTCTCAAATCGATTGATTGATTGTGCAAGGGGGAGGAGAGCTGACCTGGTAGCGTGCAACACACCAACGGTTACGAAGCAGACAAGAAGCACGTCTCGGACGATAAACAAAGGGACCAAGCGTTTGGTCAATGTGAATTCACATGTTTGTATACTGGATGGATGATCCAATCGACCAATCGAGCGAGCAAGTTGCAGCTAGCTTCAACTCCCAAATGCTACCCAAAGCGTCTCGTGAAATCGCCGATAAATATAGCGAGCGGCGGTTGCCCAGAGAAAGCCCACACATTGACCAAGCACCATTGGCAGTTTGGCACCATGTCGTCCAGGAACGGCTGCGGCTGCTTCTGCGGATGCATCTGCAGCTGCATTGGCTCCCTCATCGGCGTCGCCTTCATCGTGCTCATCTACTGGGCCATCTTCCAGCCCCACCACATCCGCGCCACCGTCGAATCCGCCACCCTCACCAACCTCACCGTCGTCTCCTCCACCACCGCCGCCGTCTCCTACAACCTCACCGTCACCCTCAGCTTCTACAACCCGAGCCTCCGCGTGAACATCTACTACGACGCCATCGCCGCCGAGCTCCGGTTCCGCGACGCCGTCCTCGGCCCGGCCGCCAACTCCACCTCCCCGTCCTCCGAGTTCCTGCAGCGCAGGAAGAGCTCCGACGACGTCAGGCTCCAGTTCGGCTACGGCGGCGGCGTCGCCGTCGCCGGAGACGTCGGCGGGGAGCTCGAGAAGGAGATCAAGGGCGGGGGACCGGTCGGGCTGGAGCTCGACGTTGACCTCCGGGTGAGGTACGTGCTCAGGATCTTCAAGGTGAGGCAGAAGCCGAGGGTCTGGTGCCAGCTCAGCATCCCCGTCAAGACGGAGGGCCCGGGGCCTGGTGTCGGCGGTGCTGTGGCTCCCGGCGACCGGTGCACGGTCAAGTACTGAAAGGAAGACGAATGCTGCCTGGGTAGCTTTGCGAGCAAATGCTGGTCGTTGTGCGCGTTTGTGGTTTCTTCGTGACGGATATTGTTCGGGAGCAAGCATGGGACTCTATTGTTGTCGGATTGTTATTAGTTGATTTGGGAGTTGTAATGAGTGGCTTCGTGCCGTTTTGCTGGTATCAGCAGCTTGTGTATGAAACAGCGTTCGCTTCTGATTTAATTACTGCTGCATTATTTGCTTCTGAATTTTGTGCCGTCGCTTCATATATGATATCAACTGCCTGATCGGCGTTGCGGTCAGTACGGGACATGCCAGTGCGGCGCATGCATTGTCTCCGGCCGGCGACTCGCCGCGGCTGCCCTTCCCCGCACGTTCCGGCCGGCCACCGCGGCAGCGTCGTAGGAGGACCGGGCGAGAGGGATTTTCGCGCCAGTTTACTTTGCAGTCCGACGCGCACCCTCCTATAGCGTCAACGCGTCTCCACTGGCCCACGCGGTTTTTCCTTGTGTCACGTCGGCCCAGAAGAAACCTGAATGGTACCATGGGTTGTCGGTCAAGGTCAATGGATAATTTTGTACTACTCATATTGATCCAAAATATATTGAAAGAGCAAAGTTGTAGCTAGTATTTCCGCTTTCTTAAATTATCACTATTTTCACGCTTGCATCATATATAAGAATGGAGGGGGGTTTTTTTTCTCTCTCTCTCTCTTTCGAAGTGAATTCTTAAGTCCAAAACATTTGTACTTTTTTTAAAAAAAATATAGGAGAGTACATGCCTGCTGCTGAGGAAGTGAGGATGCAGTCTTAAGATCAAATATATAGACATAAATATAACTTCTCTTAACATGTAAAGTCACCTACATTCCTTATAACTCGATAAATCGGAAACCACATGTGCTCAACTACTCAGACCAACATCATGTTATCCACTACTCGGGCTCGACGGCTCGTGCATGTTGCAATATATCTCTGAAACTTCTGTTAACAAAAGGGTTATAATTGGAAAGTAAAAACCGTCGCTAGCTTTACATCATATTATTTCAAAATGTTTTTTGAGCTGAAAACACGTTAATGCGTGCACACGCTTTCTCAATCAACAATAAAAAAATTTCAAAATGCCCGGCAACTTAGATAAATAGTCTTCATCCGTAGCGCACCAACAGACCAACAAACAGAGAGCCCAATTACAGCGAGCACGAGCTCTCACATCTCCCTCCCTCTCCTCCCGGACCTCCCGTTGACCAAGACCTCGAGCGACCGCCAGCGAGGCAGCCAGAGCAGCAGCAAGCTCCTCCTCGCCCTGCCCGCCATGTCCGGCGGCGGCAGCAACACCCACCAGAGGACGTGCTGCGGCGGCTGCTGCACCCTGCTCATCTCCCTGGGCTTCGTCATCCTCATCTACTGGGCCATCTTCCAGCCGCACCAGATCCGCGCCACCGTCGACTACGCCGAGCTCTCCAACCTCACCGTCTCCAACGCCTCCTCCTCCCCCGTCACGGCCACCTACCACGTCGCCTTCAACCTGAGCCTCTACAACCCCAGCAAGCGCGTCAACATCTACTACGACACCCTCGACGCCGAGCTCCTCGTCCGCGGCGCCGTCCTCAGCCCGGCCGCCGCCGCCGCCGCGTCCCCCACCGAGTTCTACCAGCGGAGGAGGACATCCCAGGCGGTGCGCCTCGAGTTCGACGCCGGCAAGGGCGTCGCCGTCCCCGGCGACGTCGCGCCGCAGCTGGAGGCCGAGGTCAAGGCCGCGGCGGCGCTGGGCCTGGAGCTCAGCGTCGGCGTCCGGGTCAGGTACGTGTTCGGGAGCATCAAGATTCGGCAGAAGCCCAGGGTGTGGTGCGAGGTGAGCATCCCGGTGCCGTCGTCGCCCGGCGGCCTCGGGGTTGCTGGCTCCGGCGGCCCGTGCTGGGTCAAGTACTGATGATGAGTTGATGATTGGAGTCGAGCTCGATCCCTTCTTCTATTGGTGGTGGTGGTTCATTTCGTCCTGGTTGGAGATTAGTGGCCGGTTTGGTTTGATTCGTTGGATGATAGCTACTGTTTGGCTTAGGTTGATTGTTTCTGCATTTGTATCTAGTATGCTTCAATTTTACTGCACTATATGTCTATATGAATATGATGGCATTCGCTGTTATCTCTGGCTATTATGTTGCTACTGCTTCATCTCTGCTTGAAATACCAGTGATAGGTTTCTGAGAACGCTCAGAAAAAAAAAAAGATACCTCAGTTTCTAAAACTTCCATCTTTTTTTATGCCCAAAACACCTCATTTCTTTCTAATACCTAGGCATTTTATAAAATCATGGTATTTCACTAAAACTATAAAAATACTTTATATCCAAACAGACCCTTAATCTTAACTGGAGCCCAAAGTAACTTGCGTATGCGGATGCTTATCCTAAACAACTTGCTATGCGTAATGCTTGTTCTAAACAACTTGCTCGCGGAAACAAAATGATAACTAGTGTATGATGCAGATGCCACAAATCCTGGGCTTATGAAACATAGTACGCCATTAAAATTCCCAAAACACTCAGCTGACAAGGTTCATAAGTTTGATGAATAGTTGAAAGTTGTTGATGAAGAGTAAAAAATGAAACAATTTAAGCCTTTATTTAAAAAGAAAATGACAAACGGCACACCATCGCACCATGATTTTGCTTTGCTGGCATCTCTACGCAAAAGAAAGATGCAGGGGATTATTTTGGTCAGATTCTCATATATCATGCTCTGCTGCCAATTTTACCAAAATGCTTGCCCGTTTTAAAGTTTCTGTTTATTATTGATCGGTCGACTGGAGAAGCGGAGATTCACGACCACTTGACAGTTGACACTGTTGTCGTTTTTATTTCTGGAAACCCTTTTTTTTTAGAGACAATGGAAACCTGTTATTGGATGCGTCACACGCATCATTTGGGCTTTCATAATTCAGCCCATTTCCTCTCCACTTTTAACTGGGCCAAACTCAAAGAAAATTAGTACCCAGTTGTGGACTGAATGGTTAGGCCCAGCAGGATTAATGTCATAATCTTTAAAGCCCATTCAGGACCAACTTTGCACCGTTTCGTTGGATGTTTTGGCAGATTTTCCAGTGATATATACCATCATCTCGGGTTCGGGCCCACCCAACAATGCAGGTCATTATGGATGAAATCGGTCGAAAAAATCCCAATATTGTTTTTATTTTTATATTTTAATAAAAAAACAAAATCGAAATCAGGAACGTCGGAAACGGAAACGAAAGTGAACATGCGGGATATCAAAAACGAACAAATTCGAGCGGGAACGTGTCGAAAACGATCGGAAAACGGGAACACCGACCCAAGTCGACACCGACACAATCATTCGCAATAAACATACAGCGATATAGCCTATACACGTGAATAACCAACATGGTTTTTTGGAAATGCAGCCATGTAGCAATATGATATAGGATACATGTAAATAACCAACAAGTCTTAAATTAACAAGTTAGCAAGTGCATAAGCATCAGTCAGTGACACGTGAATAAGCATCAGTCCTTAACAAATTAACAAGTGCATAACAACCAACAAGTCTCAAATAAGCATCACAATAACACTCTTTTGAAACATACAGCATAATAGCAAGCATAAAAGTCAACAAGGTGCAACTGCAACTTAGTAGCATAACACAGTAGGAGCTTCTCCAGTGGGCGCCATCGACTCTCCAGACTCCAATCGGCAGCTTCTCCGCCTCCCAGTCCCAGGCCCCAGCCACGGTGGGTGGCCTGATGCCCTGATCTGTGGCGGTGGCTGGCAGCAGGGTGGCGCGGTGGCGGCGGGGTGACACGGTGGAGGGCTGGAGGCAGGGTGGCGCGGTGGTGGACTGGTAGCGGCGCCGCGCGGTTGAGGGATGGACGCGACGCGAGCACGCAACTCGCGAGTCGGGTTTGGAGGGGAGATGCGGCGCTAAGGGAGGAAGGGAGGCGTGGTGGGCTGGTGGCCAGTAGGCCTGATGTGGGGGAGGAAACCTTATAATAGTTGGGCTGGGCCGGTTGGGAGACTGGATGGGCTAAAATTCTAAAACAGTAAAACTAAAATATACTGAAATTCGAATTCGGAATATACCGAATTTTGAATTCAGGATATCCCGAATAAATACGGGAAAAGCGAAAACAATCAGGATGGAGCCTAAACCGTTTTCGTCCCGATTTCGTATTTCGTATTTTTTCCGACCCGATTTTGTTTTTTCCCGAAAATACGAATTTGGTCGGGTGAAATGTAGAAAACGGTTCGGTCGAATACGGGAATTTTTATCCCTACACGTCATGCATGTTAAGTTCTTTTTTTGTTTTAGTTCATTATAATATGGTTTTATATATGAGATTTGTTATAGTGCTTGGGGGAACAACTGGTTCCTACCCATCTAATTATTCTTAACCGTTGATGTTAAACGGAGAAGTTTTACCAACTAAGATAGACGACATATCTAGACTAACCAATGGTTGTTATTATTTTCATGCACTGTAAAATGTCTCTTTATATATGCATTGAACACTTTAAATGATCAGATTCGGCCTTTTAAAAGCCCTATGGCAGTATATCATATGGCGAAGCTACATAATATATTAGAAATACTAACCTGTACAATACAATCAACATTTTTAAAATATCACAGTTCAACATTTTGCAAACACTAGTTTAATATTTTTATGTAAAATGTTCATATTATTTATTAACAATGTTGAATTTTTTTAATACACAAAAATACTTGCATTGGAACTCATTTTCTTTGAAAAATTCAATACCATGCTCAAGACACTTTTCAAAATACATAAACAATTCAGTAAATAAAAGTGTTTGAATATGAAGGTCAAACTTTAATTCACTGACAACACCAGCTTGTCCGACCCAATGTCTTGTCGCCATGTGGACAGCAACTGGTGCTCCCGCTACTCTGTTGTAGCTACTTGTGGAAGATGAATAGAAATTCTGCCAGAGCATCGGAGGATCGGAAGAGGAAGGAGTGTTCTTTATGGCTGATGGTTCAGTTGATAAATGGAGTACCTGCGCAATAGGAATTGATGTGGCTGCCGGCTGCGTGCAAGAGAGGTGAGTGTAGACAAAATTTCCACTCGGCCAGCCTTCGAGGAAAAGGAAAGAACAAGCCAGCCCTTTCGCTTTACTTCATCAAAGTGAGGGCTAAAGCCCTGGCGTGCAGTGCATGCGGCTGTGCTCTGCTGTGTGGATCTCACTCTCATGCATACGACAGATGGAGTAACTGACCGATGGATTGATCGATCGATCAGGTGCCATGCAAGTTAAACGCCTTTGCTAGCATCGATCCTGTCGTTTTCCCCTCTGGGTGTGACACACTCCACTATCTGGGTACCATACAGCAGGTGGCCGTGCACGGTGCATCTATCCCTTGCAATTGTACGTACTACGCAGTGTGCTAGCTACGGCCGGCTATGACATATACTGGATTTCAAGCTGCTGCTAGCTTTATCATCCTTTTGATGCATATCTATATCTTCTTCTTTCACACTGATAGATGCCTGGAGGACCTCTCGGTTAACCGATCAAGCGCAGTTGAGTGATGTCTGGCGGAGGAACGGACGCGCGGAGACAATATAGTGAGATGGTATTGGATTTAAGAATACATGCACATTCATAGTCTGAATCAAATATAAAAATTATCACGTACTCATATATGAGTGTTACTTCCTCCGTTTCAAAATATAGGTCGTTTGATTTTTTCAGCCCAAGTTTGACCGCTCGTCTTATTCAAAAAATTTGTGCAAATATAGTCAAATTTAGGTCATTCTTGAAATTCATTTATTACTAAAGCTAGCCATAACAAAAAAATATGATATTTTTAAAATTTTTTGAATAAGACAAGCGACTGTAGTGGAGTTGAAAAAGTCAAACGACCTACATTTTAGAATGGAGGGAGTGTTTAACAAGCCAGAACCACGTACACCTACTACATGTATCCATGCATATAATCAATCATAAGCTTGGTATGACATCGTCTTGTTGGCACACTTCACAATCTTGTTGTTATTATTGATGACGGACTTCTAGCTGACGTGCAAATATGTCATTATATTCAAGTGCTTTAATTAGGTAGAGCCCAGTTAATCAAGTCCATAAAATTAATTAGCTCACATTCTAATAAGAAACTAGTTGTAAGTGAATGAAGTCGCTTGTTGCTAAGGTTTACAAGGAAAAAGAAAGGTGAGCTACCTTTGCCAACAGCAGTTGTCTAGAGTTTGCATACACAGTTGGGAACACTTTTCAAAGGTAGGGGGTTGGAATAGCAAAGCTTCACGCCATTATCCCCAAACACCAGTCTACTGTCTACATCCTAATAACTATGTACAATAATGGCATTATGTTTGGTTATATACTTACTCCCCCTGTCTCAAAATAGATGAAGTTTTTTACTTTCATATATCACGTTTGACCATTCGTCTTATTCAAATTTTTTGGATAAATACTAAAACAACCATGCAATGATGAAAGTATAGCTAATGAGAAAACAAGTGATAAATAAATAAATAATATTCACATAATTTTTAATTAGACGAATAGTCAAATATAATATTTGAAAGCTAAAAATGTCCCCCCCCCCCACCAATAATATATGCTTACGTTGCCACTGTCATGAACTGACATGCAAATAGGCCACATTTTTCTATGATGTTTCTATGCCACCACCAAGAATTAATATCAATCATGTATTGCCACATCATAATTAATTGTGTTGTTGTACCATCTATCAAGCACGGCAACAAGCTACGTGATGCTGTTGAAAATATTTCCAAGCTACATGCTGTTGCAAATCTCTTGTAGCCTTGTATGAGATGAATCCCATCTCCAATTTATCAAGCAATGACAAAGAATTGTGTTTGGCATTTTATACTACTAAAATTCTTCGTGTGAAGTTGTGAACATTATTTAAACCATTTTTTGTATTTCAGTACATGTGATGGTTGGGCGACTGTACATAATTATTCAAAAAAAAATGTTGATGACGGTTATAACCGTACCAAATTCGTGGAATCCTCCTAGTGATTTTGAGTAATAATAAAACACTTAGAATGCTAAAACACTGGGAGAATCTCACTAGGAGGAATTTAATGGGGAAAGTTTATATAAAACTTTGAGTAGGAGAATGACCACATCAATAAGAGAAGTTTCAAATTCTGGTGGTGTAATTCCGTTTCTTGGTGGAGAAAGTGCAAATACGACCTACACATAAATCAATAATAGGAACATGCAAATATTACTCCCCGGTGCAAGTGTACTGCTGAATAATGTAAACGTGTAAAAGATCATATTTAAAACATGTGTAAATCATATATACATGTGTAGAGACTAGAGAGAAGATAGTGTACGTTTCCCACCTCCTTTGTAGAAGAAAGTAGTATGGGGCTTCTCCCCTTTTGAGATAGAACAAAAGGTTGAGGTAAAAACACAAAAGCATAATAAGGAGATACACACAATCGACTATACAGACTACAAAGCTTGTGGAAAGAATAGATCGTCATGGGGACACGAGAGGGACGCAGGCTCTTAGATTTGAACACATGTCGTCAATTTTTACCTCTGAAAAGTAGCAAACAACAAGTGCCCTACTTACACCTGGTTTGCGTATTTTAGTGATCCATCATCAGATGTTGGGTAAGGGTACTACTGAGAGGAGATTAAATATATCTTTCTAAGATTCTAAAGCATCAAACTTTAGGGCTTAATGACCAGGGTGAGATGCCTATCATCTTTGATCTCTTGCTTGCTTTCCTCCGGTCTAAGCTTTTTCACACCCACTGCTTAAAGATGGCAATGTGGATTTGGAGATCTAAAGCACGAAAAGGAGGATACTTTTTTTTTCTTTTTCTCAAATGGCATCACCATACTACGCACTAAAAGCATATGCCTTTTGGTCATCTCTACTGAATGAAAGATTTCAGCTCGCTGCCTTGTAAAGTGCCGCCTCCTTTCTACAAACCCGAAGTCTTTAATCATATTAGGACAACATATCTATACCAAGAAATACGCAATGATCACTGCTCCAAGTACCGAAATATTATTGTGTTCACAAATCTATACTACACACTGATCGATTCCAAGAGAAATGTAAAACCACTTAGTGCTATACTGGACATCTTATTGCAGTTCTTAGTATATTATGACATTCAGGAGAAGCAAATTAGTTCATTTTTCATTTTTTTTTAACAAATTAGATTGTCGTAAACGTCATATATATTCAAGGACAGCGAGCATACAACTTTGAGGTTCATGCATGATAGAGAGAAACCCCTTCTCCGGCTACCTCATTCAACACAAATCTGAAAGACAATTCAATTGGATATTACTAGCTCTCGCTCGTACAAGCAGTTGGGAAAACTTAGCTCATGAATGCCACGAGCATGCTGCGTTGTTTCCATGAACCACGAAATTGAACTAGTTTTGTATAAACACCAAATGTAATTAAGTTGATGCTTTCTAGAGCGAATGAAAGCGATATTGTTTGAACTTTGACTTATAAAATCTTTGTTAATCTTTAAGTTGACCATATAAAATGTTATATCTACACTTTTTGTACTCTTGTACACAATGGAAAAACAAAGGTGCCGCATGTACACATGCATGCCATGTCAGATAAGTTATAGCGGGTCATCACGGAAATCTGTATTAGATATATGGATTTGGTTGAATGTTTTTTGCTGAAAACAGTGTCAGCGTACGTCGTCGGCAACAGAAGTTTACTGTGGCTGTACGGTTAGATGATGCCATTTTTTTCGGATGGATATCATCACGCATGGCTCCTGGTCCTTGGAGCTTGACATCACAATGCAAAGTTCATTAGTACTACAAGATGCATAGTTTTACTATGTTTTCTTGAAAAAAAATATATATTCAAGGCGCCAGAAAAAAATAATAGAGCATGCAACAGCAACAGAACAAATTAATTGTTATAAAATGAAGCATAGCTAATCACACTATTTCTCAGTTAATATGGGAAGAAGAAAACGCCATCCACAGCACTAAGGATCCTCATGTCATTAGGCAAAGTACTCGTCCCTTCCTCCTCTTCTCCTCCGTCCACGGTGGCGGCGCAGGCGTTCAAATCCAAGCCGAAACGTGCCGCATCTCCTTTCTCCGCGGCGGCATCATCTTCCACTTTGCTGATGTCGATGTCATCACCCATGACACGTTGCTTCACCGGGCGAGGGGAGGAAACCCTAGAACACGTCCCCAACACTTGACAGCAGGAGGTCACTACAATGGCGTCCTCCAAGCTGACCACATCACCATTATTGCATCCCCTCACGGTTCCATTTGCCATGGCATTCTCAATACCTCCGGCTTCTGATGAGTCGTGGTGGTCGACGCTGTCGATCATCACGACACGGTGAGGGTTCTCCCGGATCGCCTCGTAGAACCTCTGCATGTATCCGTGCTCGTCGTTTTCCGGCGACCTCTGCCGCCTCTTGAGGCTACGGCCGTCGCCGGAGTTGGAGCCGGAGGGTGCCAGGGTTAGCTCTGGTGCGGCAGTAGTAGTCATGATGCAGGTGAACTCGGAGCACGAGCCAAACACAAGCCTGGCGAGCTCACGTGCCATGTCCGTCTTGCCATCGTTGTCCTTCCCTTGGAAGATCAACCACGTCGCCGAGATCGTCGGCCGCGTCGTCCTCGTCACGCCGGAGCGGCGCTGGAGCACGGCGCTGGCGATGGCCGGAGCTATGTCTCTGTGTCGAGGGACGCGCTTCTCGAGAGCGCTGCAGAGGATCTTGAGATTCTCTGCGGTGAGCTCGGTGAACTTCTTCGGACAGCGGCGGCGAGCTGCTGCAGGCTCCGGCGTCGCGGCGTCCGATGAGTTGGATTTGGACACCGAGTTAGACGAGGATCCTGCAGGATTATAAGGGTTGGCGAGCATCAATTGCTGATCATAGCATGACTCGGCCATTATTGGAAGAACGTCGTGCCCGTGGTTCGACTGCGGCTGGCGCCGGTCGATGGTGATGAGATGATCATGCTGCCATGGCCCGCAGCTCATCATGTTGGCGTCGTAATGGTGGGTAAAACCGTAGATGGAAGAAGAGGCCGGCGCCAGAGAGAAGCTGAGTGTGAGCTCCGATCCGGTGAGGACCGGACCTTGTTGTTGTGGCTGGCAGCGGCGAATCCATGACGGCACGCTCGCCGCAGTCGCCACGACCATGTCGGCGCCGCCGCAGTGTGTGATCTCACTGAAAAGAAGAATGCTCCTTCAATGTCAGTGTACTTAAAATCGTTGAAAACACGTTGGTGACTAGCCGAACCCAAAAGAAAAAAAAAACTGAGTGGTCCAATTGACGCATGCGCGAGCGCGACACGCTGAATTGAAGTATGAATCAAGCTAGTCGTGTACCTGTGTTCGCCCCCGAGGCTCAATGACGCGAGGCTGCATCCCTCCGGCACGATGATGGGGTGTAGTTCCAAGATCGTCTCCAGAGATGGATGCCCCAACCTACAGCTCGCATAGGACGCGTAAGCTCCAAAGCCCAGCAGCCAGAACATGCCATGGCCGCCGCCGCCGCGCACCAGGCTGCTCAGCTCCATGACGGCGTGCTCGACGGGGCAGTAGCGGCCGTGGCCATGATGCCTCGACGACGCGGCGGCGTAGCCGAGGTCCTCGAGCACGATCACGACGGCTTTCCCGGCGGCGCGGCCCTCGCGGACGAGCGCGCGCAGGTCGCCGGACTTGGCCACCACCTCCTCCCTCGTCAAGCTCTGGAACGACGCGGCCGAGAAGGGCACGAGCTGGGCGTTCTTGAGGCACTCGTGTTTGAGCTGCAGCTCCCCCTTGCTCACCTTGTCCATCACCGCCTTCACGACCCCCTCCGCGGCGGCGGCGCTCTCGCCGACGACCACCACGGACCGGTGGCTCCTCCCGCTCGCCATGGCGTCCATCACGCGCGCGGCGTCGCCGGCGACGTCGTGGACGACCTTGCCTTTGGGTTTAGGAGGATTTGGCGAGGCGGCGGCGCTGGTGCTGCTCGCCGCCGTGTTTGTCGACGACTGCTCCGGCGACGACGAGACGGTCTTCTCGACGTTGGCCTTGACCTCCGCGCTGGAGAAGCCGGCCTCCCGCATGACGCGGCTCACGCTGGGGTCGTCGAGGATGGAGATGACGAGCTGCTCGAGCTCCACCCTGGCAGCGGCGGCGACCTGCGGCTGGCCCTCCGGCGAGGTAGCGCCGCCGCCGCCGCCACGGCGCTGGTTGGCCTGCGCGCGCTTGAACGCGGCGGCGAGCGCGTTGGAGAGCGCCGGCGGGCGCGGGTGGTGGAACATGGACGCCGCCGGGGACCCCGCCGTGGCGAGGCGGTTGAGGGCGACGTTGAAGCAGAGCTCGAGGGCCTTGCACTGGAGCGGGTGGGAGCTCGACCGCGACCGGAGGCAGGCGGCGCGGAGGAGGCCCGCGTCGGCGGCGAGCAAGGCGGTGGCGACGTGTAGCGGCGTGACCTGCGCGTGGCCGCGGCGGCGCGCGATGCTCACCGCCTGCCGCATCACGGCCGCCGCCTCCACCGCCAGCTCCTGCTGCACCGCGCACCCGCCGCTCCTCATCTCTTGTTCGATGATCTTCGTCTTGTTGTTCTTCCTCACGATCGATCTCTCGGAGATCCTACTACAGGCTAGAGACGACGACGTACGATACGACGGCGGCCTGACGAATCCTTGCCCCGGGTGCTACAGCAGCTGGATATGATCTTCTGGCAGTGATGCAGGTGCAGCTCTGCGGTGGTACGTGTGCAGATGGACGCATGCTTCGAGGTCTAGCTGGTATATGTCGCCATGAAACGGGGCAGGGGGAGTACTGGGTGGAGCAGTAATGGAGCTGCGATGAGTGTGTCGTCTTGCCTGCCTGCCTGCCTCTCATACTTGCAGCGACGGCGACGACGACTGTGCTTGAGAGACTGACAGGGAGGACGGCTCATGAGATTCGCTTGATTGTGGCTGTCGGCATGTATCATTCATTCATATACATTTCTTGTCGTGATATATACAAGCCCCATATATAACATGAAATGCTACTTTTCAGTCGCCTGAGGTTGATTTTCATGTGTTTTCAACAACTAAGCACCCCATGATACTAGACGCCGGTTCAACTACTGCAATCCTGACGAACTAGTACCTTTCAAACACAAATACACACACACACACACACACACACACACACATTCACAGATAATTGTCCAAGGTTATTGTGTTTTTTAAAAAACTTTGAACATCATTATAAATTGACAACACAAGACTGATGTTAGCATATTTATTATGGAAAACACTTATAATATATAACTCTTTTTTTAAGAGGGAACCTTTTTTATTCAAGATACTATACTAGTCAAAACGCCATAATGATGAGCTAATCGTTTCTGCTAGGAAGTACATGCACATCACGATATACACCAGTTGGTGCATGCAGCTAGCTTATAAGTACAATTGGCCTCGCTAAGTACGGGTCTGAAGTCACTGCTTCAACACAAAATAGGTGAAGCTAATCCAAAACTCTCTAGTACTTACATGTCAATACGCAGCTGCCGGGCTGGGGTCCCGAAACTGTTGGACACGCACGGTTGACCCAAACTGAATCCCTCCCTAATCGATAGTGGTCCATATATTTATGTCATGTGTACATGGTAGGTTCCCATCTAACTTTGTGATTTGATTGCAGCAAATTAAATCGTGGTTATTCCGCCTTCCTGTTGCATGCATGCGAGCCCACAAACACCTGACATTAAAGGAAGAATTGTTTCTGGCTTAAGTTAGTTAACGTTTTGAATGCAAATTCTAAGGCCATTCCCAACCCAATGACTAGGATGGTGTCCATAGAATTAAATGAGTTGCCACATAGGATAAAAGATGATGTGGCAAAGAAATAAATGAAGAAAGAGGAGGAAACTGGGTCTTGCATGAGACATGGTTTCTACACACTATCCAAGACATAATGAGAGGTGAGCACCATTAAATTCAAATATTGCTTAGTGGTGTTTGCATTGGAAGGGTAGTGTCTAGTGCTAGTTTCTTACTGATGTGGATCTTATAGACACTATAACTAGTGTCTTGGGTTGGGAATAGCATAATGTGTACTGCCACACAAATTTAATGCTTAATGCAGTGTGAGCGAGAGGAATCTGATAAACTTATAATATAATAAATATTAAAAAAGTAAAATGCCCTGTCGTTTTTTTGGTACGGCCTTGATGCATGCTAATCTCATTCACACGAGACATGCTACAAAAATAGATAAAATTACAAATCCAAGAGGTGGAATGCAAGGAATAACTAATAAGAGGCGTCTACGAGTGGAATATATGTATGTTTTCTGGCCAAGGATTTGAAGCAGTGTATGGAAATGGCCAAAACAGACGCCAAAAGCAGAGTATACGCGTCGAGCAGGTACTAGGTACACGGTACACCGGAGGAGAGGAGACATGTAAGCGAGCCGGCCGGTGCAAATTGATTATGGCCATTGGCCTGGTCTCGCGTAGTTTCAGGATTTGGCACCTGCCGCAAAGATCCTTGCGTACGTGCGTGCTGCCTGGCCTGTCTGTACATGACATCACTCTGCTCTGCTAGCTTGTCTATATGTGTTGCGTGATGTACGCGTATTTTAAATTGCACATATATATATAATACAGTATGAAGGAAAATTCTGAATTACACCATTCAGCTATAACAAAAGTCTGATTTTCGACCTGTAACTATAAAACCGGACACAAATGACCCTCCAACTATCAAAGTCATGCAAATTTGACCTTTTTAATGGCTTCAAAGGTTGTTTCCATTTTATGCAAAAATAAATAATTGTGTTTAAACTAAAAAATCATAACTATTTCATTTTAAATAAGAAAATACGAAACCGATGCCAAAAGATTTCTAAAAGTGCAACATACCTATTGATATGCCATGTAAAGTTATTTGGGTATTATTTGTTATGTCCGTTGTGTTTTATTATTATTTTTAAATAATAATAGGAATAGAAATAAATAAAATGCAAATAACTTCAAGTGTGGTACCAATGTACTATAGTTTGTATTTTTCGAACACAGTTGGCACAAGTTTTATATCTTTTTTACTTAAAATAAATTAGTTATGAATTTTTAGATTAAATTTTTTTTAATAATTTTTTAAAACAAAAAACCGCCTTTGAAACCATTCAAAGGGCTAAATTTGTACCGTTTTGATAGTTAGAAGGTCTTTTGTATCCGGTTTCATAGTTGCGAGTTGAAAATCGGATTTTTGTTATAGTTGGATGGTGAAAACCAGACTTTCCCGTAGTATAATGCACGAGGGCATGGTGGTTGTGCGTGATTGATTATTGATTTGATTTGGCCCGTGACATGGAATAATAATGTAACTCGATCGTTAGCTACTCAAAGGGGTCGAGACACAATCCGCTGCATGCAGGTCGCCTCTGATATACTACAATATGATCGAAGAGGTGCACGTTTTGCTGACAGCTGCTGAACGATCGAATTGGTGCCCCAGGTCCGCGGCTAGATTCGATCGCTACTACGGCTTACTATACAGGACGTACTACGCTGCAACTGTTGCATTTCAATACAGTAGATACTGAGAAGGAAATGCACACACACATACAGTGCGTTTTGCGTACGACTGATCATCAGAAACAATGATACCATCACGTACATATATATGCATGGCAGGAGGCGCCTGGCATATACGTACGTGCGCTGTAGCACGCTGCGTATACGACGCACCGCATCGGGGTGGGATCGGGTCCCCGACCGTTGACATGCGCGGCGCAGCCACTGTGGCGAGGAAATACACGCGTGGCACACGCCTTGCATGCGTTGGTGCCCGTCCGTACATAGCAATCACAGAGCTAGGCAGGTAGCCTAGCATATATAGCATCCTGCCGTGCACAGTGGGATCTGCACGCCGCAGGTCCCCGCCACGGCGGTGTGTGCGCGCGCGTGTGCAGTAGTGGCCTGTTCCTGTGTGCGCGATCGGATCCTGTAGCTAGCTGCTTGCTGTGGGCTCAGGCTGTGCGCACTGGGTGCGGTAAAAAATGCGCTACACTAGATGCAGGGTGAGTTTAGCGCATTTACGCCCGCAGCGGGAGGCGCTAGCCCGTGCGCTACCTTCCCGCCCCGCTCGTCGAGCGCCAAATCTGAGGGGCGTAGCGGTCGGGCGCTACGTGGCGTCGGGCCCACCGCCTGCTGCGCCCGCTGAAGAGAGAGAGCAGGGAGAAGGGGGAGCCGTCGGAGCCACCGTGGGAGTAGCCGCCGCCGCCGTGCCCGAGCTGCCGCCGTTCGAGCGGATTCGCGCCAGCAAGGGCCCACCGCCGCCGGAGATGCCGGAGAGAGAACCTGCCGCCGTCATGCTCCTCACGTCGGGATGTACCGCTCTCCTCCGACGCCATGGCCAGGCGCGAGCAGGGGAACTCGAGCCCGTCGTCGAGCTTCTGCTCGCAAAATCGCAAGCCCCTGCTCGAGCGAGTGAAGCAAGCAATGGCTTGGGGGAGAGAGAGGGGTCGACGCTGGCATCCTGAGGTTGACGACGACTGCCTCCGCGCCGACCAAGCTCTGCCGCCACGACCAATCTCAGCTCCAGCCGAATCGAACCGGATTGAGCTGCTGCGAAGGGAGCAGAGGGAGCTCGAGGCCGCCGCCGCGCTGCTGGCTCGCCATGCCTTCTCGCCGCTGCTGCAGGGCTCGTCATGCCCATGCGCCCGCACGCTCTCTCCGCGCTGCTGGGTCGAGGAGCGTGGAGGCAACGACGGAGAGAGACGGAGCACGAAGCGAAGAAAGCAGCGGCGAGAGAAGAGGAGGATCGAGAAATATCCAGAGAGGGTCTCGGTGGGGAAAAAGAAAGAAAATAGAGAGAGATAAAAAAGAGAAAAAAGAAAAGGAACGGATGAAAAAATGAAAGAAAAACAATAATAAAAAAGATAGGAAACAGGAAAGAAAAAAGATTACGGGGAGATATAATAAATAAAAACAAAAAGAAAAGGTGAGGAGAGAGGGGAGATGGTTGTTGATGGTTGTTGAGATGGTTGAATAAAATATTGATTAGTTGGTATAGGGGATGAGTTTTAGAGTACGACGGGTGTAAGAGAAATTAGGATAAAATATGAAATCTTGATGACCAGACAGGAATATTCTTTTCAGGGGATAGAAATAGAATACCACCACCACTGCGGATAGCCTCAGGCTGTTGCACGTACGCACGGCACACGTACTGCACAGGCAGCTTTTACCTGGCAAGTGCTAGAGTAGACTAGTAGAGGCACCACGGGCGATATATGTGGTGTTTGTATCCCCTAGCTAAAAGTTAATCTCCATCGCATTGAAATTTTGGACGTTAATTTGGAGAATTAAGCATAATACAAGGCTTGTTTAGTTCAAAAAAATTGGCGGAAAGTTGGTGGTAAGTTGACATATTCTGTGAGAGGAAGCAGAGTTGTCAGTATGTTAAGCTGATGGAAAGTTATGGAACTAAACAAGGTTATTAAACATATTTAATTTATAATTTGACATGTTATAATAAATATATCCTGATGACGGTCGCGAATTAGCTCATGCTTCTATAATTAATCTTGTAGTTACTTTATATTTAGTCCTTCCAATCAACGCGTAAACCTACAGTCTACAGAGGACTAGAGGCCGGAGCCCCTGGTGGTGGGGTGGGGTTGTGGGTGCGTACGGGTGCGCTATAGCCAGGTGGCAGCAGGCAGGTGGTGAGTGAAGTCGAGATCTCCCGTCCCGTCGACCGTCGGTGGTCACGCAGGCAACAAGGGCAGCGGGAACTGGCGACATGCGGCCACGGCATGTGACCAGGCCCTGCATGCAGTGCGTGGGCTCTCAGTCATGAGTTTGACTAAATTTGTAGAAAATATATGTAATATTTAAATCTTTAGATATTTTTTTATAAAAAACTATATTTAAATATCTATCCAACAATATCTATATTGTATCATAAATATTAATATGTTTTTATATATAATTAACCAAAGTGTTTTCTCGAGAAGTGAGAAAGACATTTATTTTGAGACGGAAGGAGTATATACTCTAGCTGCCAGTGTACATAGCCCTGCCCTGCCCTGCTGGCCACTCTCCTAACTTTCGGCGATTTCGTACGAGTAGAACACCTGCCTGCATGTATCTCTATCTCTGGCTGTGCGTACTAGGAGTATAACCATCCAAAACCATTTTTTCTCCAGGACATTGGTATCTATATAAAACACACAAATGCAAGAAAGATAATAAGGGGACATAATTAAGGAGCTTGACCTAATTAACCCCCTCGAAAATTGAACTACAAAACCTCAACTGGAGTATTCCTAAGGCCATCCCCAACCCAAGACACCATATAGTAGTGTCTATAAATCAATGTCAACTATAGACACTACACATAGAAATCATCTCTCCAATGTATAGTTTCTTAAAAATAAATTACCACCCAATCATATATCTTCCCTCTCCTTTACTCCCCCTATCATTTTGCTTTCTTTCTTGGTTCTTGTGTAGACATGGTTTCTCATGCAAGACACCATGTCCTTCTCTCCCCTCCTTAATTGTTCTGCCATATCATCAACTTGCTTATGTGACAGCCTATTTAATGTTATGGATACCATCCTAGTCATTGGGTTGGGAATAGCCTAAGGCCAGTCTCAATTGGGGGTTTTATAGGAGTTTCACGAGCAAAATTCACTGCCACATCAGTAGTTTTGCTGACATGACAGGGTAATTAAGAGGGGAGTTTCATCACCATGAAACTCCTGTAGAATAGTTACCTAGTTTTACAGCCTAGGTAACTGTGTCCATGAAACCCCCACTGAGACTGGCCTAATAGTAAGAACCTCGAGTAGTTTCCCTTGACCTTGCACATTACTACGTGTGTAGTGATGTCAACATATCTAGCGACTCATTGAGCTAGTGCGGTCTTAGTCACATAAGGGCTTTGCTACGGTACTCCGGACTAATTGTGAACCATTCATTTTGTTAGATCTAGACAGTTATTACCTCCTATGAGGTAATAGAAGAAATATATAGTATTTATATTTTAAATTTATAAAATAAATATAAAACATCTTATAGTTAGATCTAACTACCTTCCATGATGATGTAAATTATGCAACTTGCCAATATATGATCCACTTTCATACTTCCTATAATATATGTGACAAGGTGCACTTCATCTACGTTTGTTTTTTTTTTAAAAACCAGTAACTAGGGCGACATAGTTTTCAGCCATGATATGTTTTCTGGGAAGAAAATCTGCAGTGGTCAATTCCACACATCGTGTCTTAGGTGTGCTTTTTATGTCCATGTTTCTTACACGTACTAGCAGTGGACGCGTACAATTGAATAGAAAACTACCAAAGTCTCGTGTGCAGGGAAATAAAATATACTGAATTAAAAGAAAAAAAAAGTGCCCATGCATGACATGGTGTATCGAATTACCCAAGAAAAAAAAGTATGAAACCGTTCCTTCCGTGAAGAGTGGCGAGATATCCGGCATTTTTTCTTTTTCCATGATTATTTAATTATCTAACTGTTTCTTCAATTTCAAAAATCAAGGGTTGTGATTTGTTCAAACTCTTACCTCCTAAGGGGTAAGAGGAGTACCGTAGCAGACCCGTCACAGAGAGAAAATGGCCTAAATGGGTACGTACTAGCTGGCTGCCTTCTTCTAGGTGTTATTGCATTGCCTCCATATACAACGCCATAGTGTCTCATATCATATATATATACACCTAATACCAAAATCAGATCGATGTTTTTTGTGCTGGTACGTAGATGCCCGGCCGGTACAGCCATATAAAGAAAACTTGTTTGTCAACCATCATGAGCTAGAGCTAGCAAACACATATATAAGGATAAAAAAATTTCAAGTACCTATGATATATACAGATATAGCGTGGTCAATTCGTGTGACGATATGTACGGTGTCACTACCATGCGTGGCTATGGACCTGACGATTAGAAATCGAGGAGACATGTGATCGAGCTACGACGAGTACGCGACGACACTACGTCTGCCTTCAATCAAATATATGCACTGTCTGAAATCCGTCGCCCTGGACCCAACCCGATCGAATATATGTACCCGACCGTTCTGCCGCTGCCGCCATCATATCGATCTCATTTACGCAGTAATATCATTATCATTATTTCAGTTAGTATTTCATTACCTTTTTTTTTAAAAAAAAGGTGAAAATAAGCAAGAACAACTGCAAGGCTACTGCTGCCCAAGCAGGTGGTAGCTGCATTGCATGCGGTCGATCGCGCAGGACCCGCCGGCGAAGCTAAGCATATACGCGCGCTTCCCGATGAGGAGCTAGCCACCAAAATAAATTGCATGCATTTCACCGGCGATTTGATGCTGTCCGGGGATCCGAGCAGCAGGGGCTACTGCAATAAATATTACCGTGGTGCATGCATATTACTCCCTCCGTCCCAAATTGTAAGTCATTCCAAGATTCTTGGAGAGTCAAACTTTTTTATGTTTAACCAAAATTATAGAGTAAATCATAATAATTATGGAACAAAATAGATATTAATATAAAAATATACTTAATAAAGAAGCTAATGGTACATATTTGGTATCATAAATCTTACTACTTTGTTATATAAATTTAGTCAAACTTGAGATAGTTTGACTCTCCAAGAATCTTGGAATGACTTACAATTTGGGACGGAGGGGTATTAATTACTAATTTGTTGGAATGCTGGTGTCAAGTAACGGCGCCACTAAATTCCAGGGATGGCATAGTATTGGCTTTTCCATTTTTCGATCAAAATGCGACATGCTGACTCAAAACACATGAAATCAAAACTCACACGAAAACGTTAGTTACAGCTTTTGTGCTGGCGGGCAAATTATTTCGTTTCTGGCCTAGTGTTGGCTGTGCTGTGCATCAAGCTGGCTGGTGATACCACGACGCAAAACGTGGAAAAACGAGCTAGGGAGGAAAATCATTCCTTGGCTGCCTTTATTTCGAGCTAGTAATAATTCGTTTCTTGGTTGCGATGGCTTAGCTTTAGTGCAGTGACTTTGATATACTAGCATATGCGTAGCGTAGAGAGCTTTTCATAAAGTAAAGAAAGACCGGCCACCAAAGCCCATGTATGGCATTTTCTGACCGAAAGCTAGTCTATCGCAGTACGTTATTAGTTGCTGAGAATCTCTTTGCTTGTTTCAGACACGGCCAAGCACAATGCCATTAATTAAACTACGCCTCCTTTCAGGGGGAAAAGGGATGCTCGCCAAATCACCATTTCCTTCTCTGGAAAAACTTAACAAAGCCAGCATAATCGCCTTTCATTTTTCTTTCTTTCTTTCTTTTACGAAACCGTCTTACTATTAATCCCCTACATATACGCCTTTAATTGTGTCTGTAACAAAAAGTCAATCCAGAAGATAATATTCCCCAGCCACAACATATCTGAAAAAGGAAGAACACTAACACTAGGGGGAAAGATGAAAGAAAGAATTAGATATGGTGTGCCTGTAAATTGATGTGCCATTGCGTCTCTTTATTCAATGTACCCGGGACAGTATATTGCATTTCCTGATGAGATGGAAGGGTACTTTCCATTAAATAGAGGCAGGTCGACGTAATGTCGTCCGTGGCACAAGGTAAATTATATCGTTCGGACCACGGTCAGACCCAGAGTAAGGTCGTTATAATGTGCTGATTGCTGAACCAATCAACACTTTGAGCTAACTGCATCTGACTTCCTTATCCAAAAAACTGCATCTGACTTCAGTTCCACCGCTGTCATCCCAGAGCATCCGAAGCATATAGTATAGGAGTATAGCTCAGAGCCACAGCTTGAGCCTGTAAAGTATCAGCAAATGCCCAAGTTTCTTCGGCTCCTGACCGTACCCCATCACTGCACCCCAGAGATAATCTTCCATTCATCCGTATCCCCCCTGAGATCATTGATCTGCTCAAAGATGAAGCATAAGCAATGTGGTGGGCCGGTATAGCAGTGTGACATGAACTTGGCCCATGATGTGCATCAGGGAAAGCATATGGGCTGCACCAGAAAGGTTGGTGACCTGGAGTCCAAGTTTTGAGCCCACTACTTTTTGGGTCGGGTCATGATGCATGCATGCCACGAGCAGCTTTTAAGATGGGAAAAAGTCCTTTTTACCTCCCTGGACAATGGGCTGAGTTTAAATTTCTCCCCAGATCACAAAACCGTCTGTTGACGTACAAATCGGGAAATACCTTCACGTGCTAACACACGAAATCGGCTGTGACCGATGATGCAGGGCGTGCCAGTCCAATCTGACGTGTTGATTGACAAGAAAAATCAGACGTTAATAACACGATGAAATCGGCTGGGTTTCTGATTTGACGATGAATACCAGATCGGCAATGAATTTCGATCTATGATAGAGAGTCGGCTAGATCAGCCGATTCCGATGCAAAGCAGAGTAACATTACTAAAACGTAACCTAACAAGCTAAGCAGAGCAACACTTAGAATAGATCTAAACGGCTATACCAGATCCAATAATGAAGTATAAATAACAGCCGATCAAAGCTTATTCTAAGCTAGAAAAGGGTTGAATAAAATCTAACGAAGCAACAGCGATGCGCCAGATACTAAAGCTTAGATGTTTACTCGATAACTGCCGAATGATACGCCGGTTGCTAAGGCTTGGATCTTACTCAGTAATACGGAACTTACATGCAAGCCTTGAGATCTGATCACCCTCGAAGTACCCAAAGAACTCGCGAAAAAAGAAAGACGAAGTCGCCGACAAATGTATGTAAGATGCGAAAAAGTGTAAAGGTTTGTTTAATGTTGGTGTGTACCCTCTTCTATGACCACGCAGGGTCGATATTTATACCCTGATAGCTGATAGCTATGGCTCCTAAACGTATACGACAAACTTACTAGAAAAAATCTTTCTTACAACTGTTTATGACTCAAACTCTTTAAAAATAACGACTCTTTATTTCGGTCCTTCTATAAGCTTAACCTGGCAACTTCCCAAGACTCCAACACATCATCACCCTTTTCTACGATTTTGACTCTTATCAGACTCTGACTTGATTCAAATTGCTCTTCCTCTCGGACTCCGATTCCGATTTGAGCTGCTTCATTTCCCGGACTCCGATTCTGATTCTATACCTCTGCTTCACTTTTGGCACCAATGTGACCTGTTAAAATCCCGGTGTCAACACATGCCCCCCTAGTTTTCGCGGAAGAATCTGATTCTGACTCGAAACTATTTGATCCTTATCCTTTAGGTCAAACATTTTAGGTCGAACATCTTCTCTTTTCTCTTCTACCCTTAGCGAAACCTATATAAGGCCAACCCTTTCGTCTTCCTCATTCATCTTCTTCCTTCAGCCGCCGCCGCTTCATCTTCCTCTGCTCCCATCCTCGGATCGTCGAGCGCAAGCAACCTTCGGCCAGGATCAACTCTTGAAGACTTCTACGACCTCCTTCCATGGCATCCCTCTTAGAAATCCCTGAGGTAAGCTTTTCACCCAGTCTTTAGATCGAGATCTATTCTATTATTGTCAGATCTGCTCTTACTAGCAATGTATTTTCCTTAGGCCGTCCGTAGTAGCATTATCATCCCAGTAGCAGATAAGCCGGGTCTTGCCATACTAGGCCCAGTAGGCTCTCCAGATCCCACTGACTTCATCAACCAAGAAACGCAACAGCTTCCTTACAAATCGTTTGACTCAGAACGCGACTGGAGCAATGCCTTTAGGTCCTGGCCACCCTTACCACTGGATGGAGAACTTGGTATAAAAGGGTTGCCAAATTCAAGATAGATGAATGGGAATCTTATGACCTTCGTCAATGTATTGCTCTTTCTTTGGCTGATATGGAGCGAAACGAGCCTTTGCTAGCCGCCGCTTCATATTTCTGGTCCGATGCCCTGAATGCTTTCCTTTTCGGTCAAGGTCCGATGACTCCTACCTTAGCCGATGTACTGATGCTCACCGGTTTGAATATATCGGAATCGGACAAGACCTTCCTCATTCCCTCCAAAGCCACTCATAAGATTGACACCAAATAGATAGGGGTTGGAAAGGATACATAGAAAAGTATTCCAAGACATCAGGTCCTGTGGATGCAAGAGAACACTCAGCTTTCTTGAATATGTGGTTGTGGGAAGACAGTAGGCCCCTCAATCCACTATCTCCAATTGGCAGAATACTTAAGGAAACAATTTCCCAATCGGAAACATCTTCTTGGATCAGTATATAAGCTTCTTCATGAGGTTTCCATCCGATTGAGGTCCAAGCAACAAATCGGACATCTCGGAGATCCATGGTGGTTTATCAACATCTGGTTAAACATGCACATACAAAAACTGCTGGATGTCTCTGTGATTAGCAAAGTATTCCTTGCCGATCAGTTGAATGACGAAAAAACTGAAGATCGGCGATGCATGTCCTTTGGCGAGGCTGCCTCAGGTTTTCCTGGAGAACGGCTTCCTTCTACTCGCACAGCCGAGTACTTTAGAAGGTTCTACAATGGTCTCAAGGAAGAATCTATGCCTTGGCATGTGTATGCGGACCCTGATCGTCATTTCGAACCCCCGTTCAAATTCCGATTTGACGATATTGATACAGACGGGGAGAGCCAAAAGAACTTCAAAGAAATTATCACCCCTCAAATACTCCCTGCAGACGTCTTTATGGAAAAAGCAGCAGTCATTGAATATTATCATCCATCACTGCTGCTCGTCAAATCGGATTTGGCCAAGGGCCAATTTCCTTGTACCAGGCCGACATGGTGAAGTCCAGACATATAATCCCTTCAGGCATAGCATACGATAGACTGATGAGTTTATCACCTCCTCGGGAAACCATAGATCTATCTCTTTGGAAATTCTCAAGCTTCACTACGGCCTCATTCAAAACCTGGTGGCAACAATGGAGGAATCATCTTTTCAGCCGACCTGCCCAAGATTATTGCCTAATCTTCAACCCCGATTTCGAGACCAACGACCAGGTAAGAGCTCTATATTTAATCATTCTTCTCTAATCACTGATTATTTTGTATCTGACCCTTTCTCCTTTTATTCTTGATCACAGGATGTGGCAATCAATCTTCCTTCGGTCAGCAACAACGGCCGTCCGATCGAGTATATGCCTCCCTCAGACAACCCCTATATCGGAAGCTCCAGCCCATCTGTAATGGATGTCGCCACTGGTCGGAACAAGAAATCAGCCAAGAGCACCCCTCCAACTATGCAACAAGGCACTAGCTCCTCCAAAAGGCCGAAGAAAAGACCCAAGAAACTTCTTCTTCCATGGCTAGCGAAGAAGAAATCAAAGCCATCAGAGTCCACAAGCTACGCCTTCAAGAATCGGAGAGAAACGCAAACTAGTGCTATCAAAGACACTTTCGAGGAAGATACCAAAAGTTGTCCGAAAAATTTCAGCTCCAGAGACTGCCAGACGCATATCAAAAGCACGCTCAAGTATTGGTGTTCACCAACCATTCCTGAAGCTGTCACCATAAATCCGATTCAAGACTACCATCGAACACTACAGCAACAGCTGCATCAGAACAGGGTAAAATTATTTCCGATTTGCTGCAATTCCTTTGCTTTTTGAGCTAATTTCATGCATATACAGGCACTTCCCCAGACTCATGAACACATCAGGTCCAATGGGAACTGCCTCAACTTTCTCTTCACCACTGATTCCCCCGTCGAGTGTTGTTTAACCAAGCCAAGCCTCAGAATCGGCCCAAGAAACCATCGTAAGGACGATTATTATATCTTTATTTATTTACGAAAGTTAATCCATCCCATTCTTCACATCTGAATCTTTGTACCCAGGAACGAACGACAATTGGTGCTATCGGAACTGCAATCGGTCTTCCAACTCCTCAACCGTCCCAGTTTGATGAAGTCAATTTGAAGCAGGTAACTCCTTCTTTCTTTGTTTTCCTTTCACAATAGAAGAACAATATCCGATTTTCACTTTTCCTCCTTAGGCACAAGATTCTCCGACTCCCAGTGCTCTTGCAGTAGAACTTGCCGGTCCCTCCACAGCAGAATCAGCTCCAAGCTCTGATCCGATCAAGCTTCATCTTGAAAAAAATGCTAAATCTTTTGAACACCGAAATCAGACAACTTGTGAAGAACGCCGATCCCGTCCGATCAGTTTCAAACATTTGCAAGGCCAAATACCTGAAGCTAGTTGAAGAAGCTCTCTTCCCAGCCGCCTTCATAGAGTTCAACTACTTCCAAGTGATAAAGGCCCAGAAAAGACTATCCGATCGAGCGGAATTCGAGAAATCCTTCAAGGATCAAGAACAAATGAATCGGACATCGAAGGCATAGCAACCCAAATCAGACATATAAAGCAAACTCAAGAGGCTCTAGAAAAGACTAAATTCAATTTGGAGTCTCAGCGTGAAGCCCACATGCAAGCAATATCCAAGATTGATGCAGAGCTGAAAGTCGTGAATGCCAATCTTCTGCAAATCCCTGGGACTTTGACAACCTTTGAACAAAACAAGCAAACTCTTATGCAAAAGGTTGATCATCTCAAGAAGAATCTGAAGCCGATTGAGGGTTCGGCCGATAACGATCGGAAAGCAATTCCGATGTAGATACTATTCGCCTGCGTGCGATTAATGCGATCCAAGATTTCCTTGGGTTGTGTAAAACTTTGCCAGTGGCATCTTTTGTAACACATTATTGAGGTGGCTATACTATTATGCATGTGTAATCTTTGGACTCATCTTTTCCGCTAGAGGCGATACTTTGTATCGGCTATCATCTTTTCCGATTCTTCAAAAAATCAGCTCATGCATCAACCCAAATACTGGGATAATATTTTTTCAAGTATTTTCCATTCAAAGCTCGAGGAAATTCTTCTCCTTCCAAAGTCTCAAAATAACGCATTGCCTGGAGCACACCGATTTATTCGATACGGACCTTCCCAAGTCGGAGACCATTTACCGAATTTAGAATCTTTAGACCCAATCGGTAAAATTAGCTTCGACACCAATTCCCCCTGAGAAATTCCTTAACTTTGACCTTCTTATCATACCATCTGGCGATATGCTTCTTATTAGGCCTCTAGATTTTCCAAGGGCTTTCAAACGATATTGAGTCCAATCTTCCAACTCATCCTTCATAATAATAGAATATTCATCGGCTGTCAACTTATTTGAAACTCAACACGTCTAGAGCCAATCTTTCAACTCCCAGGGCAATACAGCCTCATGTCCATAAACTAATTGATATGGTGATATTTTAATCGCACCATGACAAGCCATTCGATATGACCACAACGCCTCATGGAGGCACTTCATGCCATCTTCTGGGATATTCATCAATCTTCCTTTTTATTAACTTGATCACGCTTTATTGGAAGCTTCTGCTTGACCATTAGCTTGAGCATAATAAGGAGAAGAATTCAATATTTTAATCCCCATGCCTTCAGCAAACTCTCCAAATTCCCCTGAAGTAAACATAGTTCTCTGATCGGTTGTAATTGTTTAGGAATACCAAACCGATAGATAATATGTTCTTTAACAAAATCCACCATATTAGCTGACGACACAATTTTCAAAGGAATTGCTTCAGCCCCATTTAGTAAAATATCAGTTGCCACTAACACAAACTTGTGCCCTTTACTTGATGCAGGGTTAATCTGTCCAATTAAATCAATGCCCCCTCCTCGAAAAGGCCAAGGCTTTAAAATCGGATTCATAGCAGATGCAGGAGCCCTTTGAACATTCCTAAATCGCTGACAGTCCTGACATCCCTTGTAAATATTGAAACATCTTCAAGAATGTGGGCCAAAATATCCATTTCTCCTAATCTCCATTTCATTTTGAAAGCCAATTGATGTGCTCCACATACCCCTTCATTATTTCTCCCATTAATATCTTAGCTTCCTCCGATCAACACATTTGAGCAAAACTCCATCAATCGTCCGATAATAAAGATCATCTTCAGTATAACATATTCACGACTGAATTCTTATCTTCCTTTCAACTTTTTTCGATGGATCTTTCAAATATTCATAAATCTTTTTTCTCCCAATCGGTTCTTCTAACTCCAACTTGAATTTCCCTGATCAGACGATAACCAGACGCTCTTGAGCCAATCGGTTAGCCTCTTCATTATGACATTTGGGAATATGCTCAATCTTAACAAGCCTGAATTCTTTTAACAACTGGAGACATTCATATGATATATCCTCAAAATATCATCGTGCATTCATATACACCCATCAATTGCTTTACTACCAATAGAGAATCCCCAAATATTTCAATAGCATCGGCCTTTGATCTCTTTGAGTAGTTTAATACCTTTAAGAACAACCCGATATTCTGCTTGATTATCGATGGCTTCTTTCTCAATCGGAAAGAGAATTCAAAGCTTGCCCCCCGAGGCGAGATCAACACAATTCCGATTCATGAGCCAGCTCCACAAGAAGATCCATCAAAAAACAAGTCCATGGAGCAAATTCCACTAACCCAATTTCTGGACCACAATGATGAGTGAAAAAAATCGGCTAGAACTTGCCTTTGACTGCTTTCAATGATTCAAAACGTAAATCAAACTCTGAAAGAGCCAAAATCCACTTTCCGATTCTACCATTTAAAATCGGCAATGACAAGCATGTATTTTATGACATCATCTTTACTAACAACCACACATTCAGCGATAGCAAATAATGTCTGAGCTTGGTACAGGAAAAGTATAGACATAAGCATAACTTTTCAACCGGGGAATACCTGTCTCTGCATCCAAAAGCCTTCTACTCACAAAGTAGATAACGCGTCTTTTCCTTCAAACTCTTGAATCAGGGCCGATCCGATAGAAGAATCATCAACCGATAAATATAACTTGAACGGCTCATTTTCTGAGGAGGAACTAAAACAGGAGGAGACACCAAATATCTCTTAATTCGTTCCAAAGCCTCTTCCTGCCCCTTTCCCCAGACAAACTCCTGATCGGCCTTCAATTTCAATAAGGGTGTAAACGGCTTAATCCTCCCAGAGAGATTAGAAATAATCTCCTAATGAATTAATCTTGCCGATTAATGATTGAAGTTTAGTCTTATTTTCTGGAGCAACAATCTTGTTGATGGAACCTATCAGAGTTTGACTGATCTCAATCACCCGTTCATGAACCATAAATCCCAGAAATTGACCAGCAGAAACCCCAAATGCATACTTCAACGGATTCATCTTCAAGCCATGTCCTTCTTGTGCACTCCAGAGTCTTGCCTAAATCGGCTAAATGTTGTCTATAGCTTTCCGATTTAACAACCACATCGTCATATAAATTTCAACAATCTTGCCAATAAGCTCATGAAAAACATAATTCATAGCACGTTGATATGTAGCTCCAGTATTTTTCAAACCAAAAGTCAAGACTACCCATCATATAAACCAACATGCCCCGGACATCGAAAAACAGTTTTTATGAATATCTTCTTTAGCCATAAAAATCTGATTATAACCAGCATTACCTTCCATGAAGCTTATGACTTTGTGCCCTGCTGCAACATCAACCAATAAATCGGCAATAGGCATCGGGTATCCATCTATTGGAGTTGCCTTATTAAGATTCCTGAAATCAATGCAAACACACAATTTTTCATTCTTTTTTATATACAGGAACCACATTAGAAATCCACTCAGCATATCGGCATTGCCTAATAAATTTTGCTTCAATCAACTTAGTAATCTCGGCCTTCATGTCAGGTAATATCTTAGGATCACATCATCGAGAATCTTGCTGATATGGCCGATATCCTGGCTTTATAGGCAACCAATGTTCAATAATAGATCGATCTAAACCAGACATCTCATAGTATTCCCAAGCAAAACAATCTTTAAACTCTCTTAATAAAGAAGTTAATTTTTTCTTATACTCAGGATCTAATTTGGCACTAATAAACGTCGGCCTTGGCTTATCACCATCTCCTAAATCTATTTTCTCTAGTACATCGGCCGACATGAAGCCATACCCTAATTTCCCTTCATCTTCTTGAAGAAATTCATCCATCAGAACGATTGTTCTGAGCCGACTGCTTGGATCGGCTGTAGACCGAAATCGGCCACTCCGAGGAATTCAATATCCAAAGCTCTTCCCGATATACACATCACTTGTTCATAATTCCATGGCTGTGCTTCTGCAATGGCTATGCTATATGACGCATCTGCTTTGACAACTTCTATTGTATCCTCAATCCATTGAACCAAACATTGATGCATGGTTGATGGAATGCGGCAATTAGCATAGATCCAATCTCTCCCCAGCAAAAGGTTATATGATCCTTTGCCATTGACTATGAAGAAAGTAGTAGGCAAAGTCTTACTTCCAATAGTCAACTCTACGCATAATGCCCCCCCGAGCCGGAAAAATCTTCCCTTCATAATCTTTCAGCATCATATCCGTTTTTGATCAGATCATCTTCACTCTTGCCGATTTTGTAAAAAACGGCATATGGCATCAGATTAACCGCCGCTCCCCCATCAACCATCATCTTGGTCATTGGCTTACCATCAATATGTCCCTTCAGAAACAAAGGCTTCAAGGGAACACGTTCTTTTTCTTTTGGTTTCTCAAAAGTTGCTTGCATTGGTTCTAAATTCAATTGGGTCATTGCCTCTTCAATCACAGAATCTTCTTCATCACTAGCCGATGCCATGAATTCCCTTGGCAACATGAAAACCATATTAACATCGGCCGCATTATGATCTTGATCACGTTGTTTAGGACGCCATACTTTAGATGACACCTTCTTGTTCCCCAAAAGCTGGCGTGACCTTTTTTCCTGAATTTCATCAAATCGGAGCCTTTGCAACCTCCTTTTCTGTGATTTCGTAACTCCATCTGGGCACCACCTTGGTTGAGGTATTTTAGCTTTGCGATGAATATTCCGATCTCGATTTGGCAAAGGCTCCTCATCAGAAACCAAATTATTAGCACGCTCTTCTAATTCTCTGCTCATAATCGGCTTATTTCCCAACCGATCATATACACTCTGCCTGCCTCCGATTCTTTCATGAACTGGAGTACGCCGATACTCTTCATCCCTATCCCGAATAATCGGCTAACGCTCCCTATCTCCAAATCGGGGCCTTTTGAATGGCCTATCTCTCTTCCATAGCCTCCATTGCACTCTGGGCAATCATCCGGAGATGGTAACTTGATTCTTTCTTCCCAGCAGTAAACGAAAAAAGGACATCTCCAATGATCCTTATGCCGATACATCCTCTCCTCTTGCTGCCTTGTTCTTTCTTGCTGACGTTGATATTTCTTAATCAACCCTTGAGAAGTAACAAGTTTTTGAGAGTTCCTGGGATAATCATTCTTTTCCATCTTTGCTTTATCTTTTAAATCAGAAGCAGAAAATTTGCACTCTAGGATCAACAACTCCTTTTTCTTTTGCAGATTCCGATGTCAAAATCTTTGTTTGCAAAGCATTTCCCTTAACTGGCTCTACCATATTCACTGGGAAAGGATGCCCATCAATCTTCATCGGCTTGAGTGGCTTAGAAGGAATCTCAAATTGCAACTTTCCTTGCTCAATTGCCGATTGGATTTGGTTTCTGAAAACCTTGCACTCATTGGTATTATGAGAAGTAGCATTATGCCATTTGCAATATGTCATCTTCTTGAGCTCTTCTGTAGACGGAAGACTGTGATTGGCCGATAATTTGATCATCCCTTCTTTAAGTAGCAGATCAAAAATCTTATTAGCCTTAGTAACATCAAAACCAAATCTTTCTGGTTCTTTCTTACCAAATGGACAAGCAATCGGCTTCTTATTTTTTTACCCACTCTGCTAAGCCGATTTCTTTATCTTCATCGGAATCGGAATCGGAACTATACCCAAGAAAGTTTACCCTCTTATGATAAGGTCGCTTATGTTCATACACCCGATTCTCATGCCTTGACATTCTTTCCACAATGTGGCTCAAGCTTTCAAATTCCTGAGAATCATACTTTTCTTTGAAATAAGGAAGTAAACCATCAAATGCCAACTGTGCCAATTGGATATCTGTTAAGTTCAATCCATAACATCTATTTTTTTGTCTCCCTGATTCTCTGAATGAAGTTTGCTACCGATTCATCATTCCTTTGCTTCAAGCTTGTCAAATCAGTAATAGTATTCTCTTGAACACCAGGAAAGAAATATTGATGAAATTGCTTTTCTAGGTCAGACCAGTAGATAATTGAATTTGCTGGCAATGTCATAAACCATGAAAAAGCCGGTCCAGATAAAGAACTTGAAAATAATCGGACCTTTAATGCATCAGTACAGCAGCCTCTCCACATTGCACCAAAAATCTATTGACATGCTCAATAGTGGAGATATCATCATTACCAGAAAACTTAGTAAAATTAGGGATCTTGTAACGATGAGGATAAGGTAGCGAATCATAAGCAGGTGGATAGGGAGTTCTATACATCACATGTTGAGTTTTGGGCTTCAATCCAAACCGATTTTGCATTATTTCAGCAATTTGAGCTGCCCAATCCACTTGATTTGCTCCCTGTGCTATTTCTTGTACTGGTTGACGTACTCTCTCTACCTCTTCACTTGGTTGAATCGGCCTTACATATCCCGTTGGTGCCGATTCATTTTGCCTAGATGGCTCTGGTTGACGAATCATATGTCCTGAAGATATATTTTGGTTGGACATCTTACCCTGGCCTTGATGTTGAGTATTGCGATAAATCTCCATAGCTGATGCTGTTTGGTGGGATCTGAATTTGAGGCATAACCAATGATGTTGTTGCTGGAAAACTTCCTTGCATAATCGGCCTTGATGCCGATTGCATCTGTCCGATCGGCTGATCGGATGTTGAGCCATTGTACACCTGAGAAAATGCATGTTTTGCAGCCCTTGCCTGAACATCCTTTGCTGAGGTATCAACTTCAAACGGAGGAAGTTGTTGATATGCTGGGCCTTTAAATTGAAGATCACCATCACGCAATGAGCGAATCACTTGGTTATGTAATTCACTACCCAAGACTTTGCCTTGATTTGCAAAAGCATGATGGACTGCTTCATTTATCATCTCATGTATCATTCCAGGTGTCTCAGCTATTTTGACTTCACGAGGCAATGGAAAGTCAGTTTTCTTGATAGTTTGGCCTCGTTTAGTAATACTGAATGACTTTAAGCATAAAAGTTCAAAATCTTCAACTGCTCTTGCCACTTCAGCCTTCTGTTCATCACTAAGATCTTCTTTAGTAGTATCGATGACATTCTGATTCCCAATGCCAAAAGGACCACCTTCCTTCTTTGACATGATTGAAATTGTCTTGTCCCACCGGGCGTGCCAAAAGTGTGTTGACGCAAAAATCGGGAAAGACCTTCACGTGCTAACACACGAAATCGGCTGTGACCGATGATGCAGGGCGTGCCAGTCAATCTGACCTGTTGATTGACAAGCAAAATCGGACGTTAATAACACGATGAAATCGGCTGGGTTTCCGATTTGACGATGAATATCAGATCGGCAATGAATTCCGATCTATGATAGAGAGTCGGCTAGATTAGCCGATTCCGATGCAAATCAGAGTAAGATTAATAAAACGTAACCTAACAAGCTAAGCAGAGCAACACTTAGAATAGATCTAAACGGCTATACCAGATCCAATAATGAAGTATAAATAACAGCCGATCAAAGTTTATTCTAAGCTGGATAAGGGTTGAATAAAATCTAAACGAAGCAACAGCGATGCGCCAAGATACTAAAGCTTAGATGTTTACTCGATAACTGTCGAATAATCCCAAACAAAACAACAGCGATACGCCGGTTGCTAAGGCTTGGATCTTATTCAGTAATACGGAACTAACAGGCAAGCCTTGAGATCTGATCACCCTCGACGTACCCAAAAGAACTCGCAAAAAAAGAAAGACGAAGTCGCCGACAAATGTATGTAAGATGTGAAAAAGTGTAAAGGTTTGTTTAATGTTGGTGTGTACCCTCTTCTATGACCACGCAGGGTCGATATTTATACCCTGATAGCTATGGCTTCTAAACGTATACGACAAACTTACTTGACGCAAAAGAAAAGATCTTTCTTACAACTGTTTATGACTCAAACTCTTTAAAAATAACCGACTCTTTATTTCGGTCCTTCTATAAGCTTAACCTGGCAACTTCCCAAGGCTCCTCCACATCATCACCCTTTTCTCCGATTTTGACTCTTATCGGACTCTGACTCTGATTCAAAATTGCTCTTCCTCTCGGACTCCGATTCCGATTTGAACTGCTTCATTTCCCGGACTCCGATTCCGATTCTGTACCTCTGCTTCACTTTTGGCACCGATGTGACCTGTTAAAATCCGGTGTCAACACCATCTAACCAGCCTCCTTGAACTTTTGAAACCGTCTATTTCACCTCCCCGAGCTGGATATAAGCGGTTTTGAAGGCGGTTTTCTATTTTTCTTTTTTTATTTATTTTGGCTGAAACTTTGAAAAATCATAATAAATCAAAGAAAAATCATAAAATCTAAAATTCAATTTTGTTGGACTCCGTATAAGTATATAACACATAAAATATATAAAATAATATACTTTAGTATAAAATTCTTTACTATAGATTAGATCTATTTTTACTATAGTTAAATATAATAATTCATAAATGCATTTTTATGGACCAATCATGGTAAAATTTTTAATTCAACTTTATTAAAAAATTTTATACTCACTAGAACATTTATAACTTGGTTTTAGATTTATTTAGAGTATATTTTGCCTTAAATAAATCTTTAAATAATTTATACAAGATCTAATGAGTATAAATTCTTAATACTATTGAAGTATACAATAATTATCTCACCATAAAAATTTTACCATGATTGGACCATAAAAACTGCATTTATGAATTATTATATTTAACTATAGTAAAAAATAGATCTAAATCTATAATAAAAAACTTTATACTAAAGTATATTATTCTATATATTTTATGTGTTTATATACTTATATGGAGTCCAACAAAATTAAATTTTCGATTTTATAATTTTTCTTTGATTTATTATAATTTTTTTAAAGTTTCAGCCAAAATAAATAAAAAAAGAAAAATAGAAAACCGCCTTCAAAACCGCTTATATCCAGCTCGGGGAGGTGAAATAGACGGTTTCAAAAGTTCAAGAAGGCTGGTTAGACGGTTTTATGGTCTGGAAAGAAAAATTAAATTCAGCCCAATATATAGGGAGGTGAAAAAGACTTTTTCATTTAAGATGCTACTAGAGCCTGGGTCCATTCTACGCCCAGCAGCATTCTGATTTCGTCGGCCCATTCTCGCGGTGCCACGCGCGTGACGCGCCAAGCAGCCCCCGGGTTCAAGCTGAAATTTGCCCTAGAAATTTTTTATCGGGATGGCGGCGGGGTCCACATCGGCTAAACCTACGAGAAAACCATGGCCCCCACCTGCTGCCTTCACTAGCCACTGAAATGTGGGCCCGTCACTCGTGGTCCACGTGTCATCCCCGTACTACTTGTACTAGGTTCCCGCGTTCACCCGCGCGAAGTTTCGTCCCCGTCGTGCGCTGGCCTCAACCAATCAGGATGCTCCGCGCCAAAACCAAGCGGCGGGAGCCGGGAAGCGCGCGAGCCGGGCGTGTGGTCCACCTGTCAGCGTGACGGGATGTGGTGTCGCGCCACGAGGCGCGTGGCGGGAAAATAAAAGCGCGCGCACTGGGCACTTGGCCACGGGACTCGTGACCCCACCACAGCTGGACCTGGCCGGTTTCTCGCCGCTCACGCTCTTTGCTTTCTCGCCCGCCCATGGATGGCTTTCCGTTCCTTTCCTTCCTGCCCAATCGCCCCTAGTTCGTCAGTCAGTATTTGCAGGATTGCTCAGGCGCAGTACAGCTTACGCGGTGGTATTCAGGGCACAAAACATATATCTCACTTTTGAACATCCAATCCTTTATGGTAAAATTAGAAGAAATAGTACTGTGGCCGCTTCCCAAATTCATCACTCAAAACTAAATTGTGTAAGTATACCTGATAATCGCAGCCATTTCTTAGTAGTACCAAACATGGTAACATGGTAGAATTAGAAGAAATAGTACCGTCTGCCTTGAGGTACGTGCGGGTGTTCTACTACTAGTGTTTTGCTATATGTAAGTGGATAGATATGATCCCAAGATTCTTTTTTAAAAAAAATTACACTGTTGCTGTTTAAGTTGTGAAGGATCTTCATTGAAAATGCTAAAAACAAAAAGGAAACAAGTTTCTAAAAAGGAATTTCCATTTACAATTTTGCCCCTACACTCTGGTGGTAGAGAGGCATAGCAAGGAAACTGGCAAGGCAAAACAACCCTCGCTGAAAACTCCAATTTCCCTCGCTTCTCCCACCCGCTTTTCCCTCGTTTGCTTCCCTCCCTTCCGCGCGCAAACCCTCGCCCCCGCCGCCGTCCGCAGATCCCAGCTCCCAAACCCGGCTCCCCTCCACGCGCGCGCCGCTCCTCCGATCCACGCGTGCCCCGATCCCCATGGCGGCGGCAGCCGGCGGCGGGCCAGCGAGGCCATGGCGCGGGCGCTGCTGCAGCGGCACCAGCCCTTTCGCTCCGTCACCCGGCGAGTACCACAGCTTCGCCGCGCAGCGGCCCCCGGCGAGGAGATGGTGGAGCCATCGTCCTCAGGACGCCAGTGAGTTTCCGGGGGAACTGGTGGTGGGGCCCTTGTGCTGAAATTCCCAGTTTGTTTGGTCAAGCCGCTAGAGCGCGGGCGGTGCTGATGCCACCTCCCGCCACGGCGAGGGGGAGTTGGGGCAGATCGTGTAGCATGGTGGAACTGAATCCGGTTTAAGGTTTTAGCAATGCTGTGGCGCGTCGCCTTGGTTTGGCGACGAGCGAGCTGGTGTGGATTGAGATGTGTGTGGATTTTGGTGTTA
>JACEFO010000064.1:0-12747 GCA_015342445.1 Digitaria exilis
CCCATGGGACAATTTGGGCCCCCAGTGTATATATAACGGACGGTTCCGATCACTTTCCAACAGCTCACTCGCATCTCCTCTCTCTCCAGTCTCCACCCGTCTCGGATTCTCTCGGTCAGCCCCGCACCGCACCGCGCACACGCGCCACGAAGCGAGGCTGCTAGCGCGCGAACGAGAGACATGGCCCAATCGCCGTCGGGATCGCGCGCGGCGGCGCCGTCGACCGGGGACGAGGCTTTCACCGACGCGGGGCGGAGGACGTTCGGCGACTCCAGGCTCTCTGCGCTTCTCTTCGGTACGACATCACATCCTCCTTAAACCTAGGTCCTCTCGTCCTCTTACTTGCTCGATCGATCGGCGGCTCGCTTCTCCGGTCGCTCGGTCGCGCGATCCTGCTCCCGCTCCTTGCTTAATTTCTCTAGGCGCTGGGGTTCGTTTGCTGCTCGGCTCGGCGCAAGTTTGGGGACCGAGATTGGTGGTTGCTTGATGCGGATTTTTTCTCAAATCCGTGCTTCCTTTTAGGAATGATTGCTGTTGGCGGTGCAGGAATTGAATCTCGTGGCGTCGCCTTTCTTGATTCTGCACGAGCCTGTTGTTTGCGTAGAACCTCGAGCGATCTAGTCCGCATCCATTCGTTTCTCCTGAGTTCGTCAGTTCCCCCCCATCACATGCCTACCTGATGAGAGATGAGCTGTTTCGGTTTACGCCCTCTTCAATTTACTCGGTTTTCTTAATTGGCGTCATGTGGATATAGCCTTTGGTTCCGTAATCACTTGTTAGATTACTCGCACACTACGATTCACATGTGCATCTCAAACAGATTATTAGTGAGGAAGGCAATAGTAGAGTAATGCACCTGAATTGTCACTTCGATTTGGTGCTGCTTGAGTTGATGTAATTCGGGCTAATATTTTTTAAAATATTTTGTGCTGTATTGTGCGGGACATTTTGATTTTGGGTATGGAATGAAGCCCCGGTTGCGTGGGTTTGGGCTGTGGGTTTGGTCATCTTGACCGCGCCATTGGTTGTGTAGAATCGCATTGCGTTCAGATTTTACAGAAAGCGAGGCGAAATTACGTTTAGAAAACGCCTCTTTTGGGTAGGTATATGGCTTGCTAAAAATTCCAAACACTATGTTCTACTGATTTTACTGATAGTTCACACGTGCACCCCTGAATTTGCTTGCAAACAGTAGAACTCTAGGCATCTGTGCGTTCCCTCTGATTATTTGTGCTGCTAATGGTTCCTCAAAAAAATTTGTGCTGCTAACACGGCGTTAGTTGTTTTCTGTTGTGCCCAGACGTGTCGCAGCAGGTGCAGGGCGGTCTCCAGACCATGCTGAAGATGAGCAGGTGAGCATTCGGCCACAGCTCTGCAAATGCACCCTGATTCCGGTTTCTCGTTTTGATCCTTTGCAAATGTGTTTGGATCGGCTTGGCCCTGACGCTGTTTGTGATGTATGTACCCCCGTGACTGACGGCAGCGAGATCGAGCGGTGCGACAGCGAGATCGAGGCGGCGGTGGTGCGCGCCAGGGAAGCCGTGGCGGAGAAGAGCCGGGCGCTGGACGACGACCGGGAGAGGGTCCAGAAAGCCGCCCTCGCCGCGCTCGACATCCTCAGCGGCGGCCGCGGCGCCATCTGAACGGATGCGCGTGACAGGCCACACACACAGCTCGTGCAAAGGCTCCATGTCCACTAGAGAATGTCGCCGCCGGTGTGCTGTTACTTGTTAGCATTTGTAGTGGTAACAGACTGATGGTATAGTAGCTTGTGGCTTCGTGCGGGTTAGGTTTCTTGCCTGGTGAAATGGAAGGACTCACGTGTTTTCGTGGTTGCCCCTTGTACTGTTTGCAACAGAGTTCATGCCGAGATGTGCTATGTTCTATGCCGAGATGGTTGATGTTGCCAACGTAAGTAAGGGCTTCTCCGGTGGTCGGATCATGAGCCCATGTGAAGTCTATGAATTGATTCGCTACCACTACAATGATCAAGTTCATTTAGGAAAGATAATGAATTGATTTTGATCCGATTGATTCAGGAGAGAGAAAGAGCAGTAGTGTGGTGCATGAGAGGAAAGAGGAGCAGAAAGAGAAGAAAATTGATTTCTTTTCCATATAGTGGATCTATTGATTTGTACGAGAGATTTTTGCTGGCTCATGGTTCACCGCTAACCGTTGGTCAATTGGAGTTTCCTGCCGCGAAGGGATTACCACGGGGCATACGGCACACGAAATTGCGCCGGAGAATCGCAAAGGCCAGAAGATACATGAAGCTTTTGGGGTCGAGTTTACACGAATCAAATGTAGCCGCTAGGGCCTGTGATCCTAGATTCTGGCCTCGCTTCCAGCTTCCGTAATGCCGTAGTTCTGCAAACCAAACCTGTGACATGAACTGTGTGACGAGCAGCGAGGTGCTTGACCGTGACAATTCGCATCCATCTTTTTTTTCTTTTCTTTTTTAGCACGGCCATTGTGTGTGTACGGTGATCCGATGCGGGGAACGTGTCGACATGGCCGCGGATGTCCGTTGCCCAAACCCAACTTCGTTTGACCCGGCGCCCTGCAGCCGCAGAAAAGTCGAGACCCGAGTCGGAAACCTTCCGGCCGGCTCATGTAGTGCTGTTCCGGAAATGCATGACCCCTTCGGCATGCGGCCGCCTATATTATCTGTACCGTCCAGTGTTGCTTTAGATCTGCGCTGGTCAACCAGCCCCGTTTCCACCCCGCATTCCCGGCGTGCGTCTGTATGCCTGTGATTCCCATCCTCCATTCCCGCATTCCCATTCGTCAGGGACCCGCCTCCACCCTCGCCTCCCACGCTGTCCCCCTCCGCCGCCGCTATCCTCCTCCGCTGCCACCAGCCCTCGCCTCCCAGCGATTCCCTCTCCGCCGCCAGATCTCGCCTCCCACGCCGCTCGCCGCCGCCGCCGTTGTCCTCTCCACGGCCAGATCTCGCCTCCCACGCCGCCAGCGCCGGCCGTCACCGATTTCCTCTCTCGCCGCCATCCCTGCCCCTGCCCCTGCCCCCACTGTACGCGATTCCAATGCGTCCACAAGGTTCCCTTCATCTCCGAGTGCCCACGCCGCCTCTCCATCTTCACCACCTGGCTGCCGCGCTCCTCCCTCGTCAGCACGACGCCGCCACGCTCCTCCCTCGTCGCCACCCCAACGCCGAGATCTTGTTGACAAGGTGCTTTCCCTTTTCACACGCCAGCTGAATCTCTTTTTCCATCCCTGCCGATTCGGCAGTCGCAGGTCGATCTGGTGAAAGAGGAGCACGATCAGGCGGAGGCGGAGGTCGATCTGGTTACCGCACAGCTCGATTCGGAGGATGTACTGAAAAAATTTGTAGAATAGATGTTGTTTTACTGTAACTCTTCTGTTACATATGAATTGCATGTAGAGTTGCAGAACACTTTTTGTTAACTCAGTTATCATGTTCGATACATTTTAAGACTGAATTTCAGAATTCAGAAATCCAGTTATTTTTGTTCCTTTAAATATAAATTTTGATAACTAAAGCTATGTTCAGACCTTGTTTCAGATAACCATGTTAAGATTTTCAGCTTTATATGAGCACGTAAGCTGCTAAGGGGGTGTTTAGATTGGAAAAGATTCCCCGAAAAAACACTGTAGATGAATAGTGTTCTGTGAGTGGGAGGAGTGTGATGAATAGTGAAAAGTTAGATGAATAGTGTATTTTTGGGGGAAATAGTTTGAATCTAAACGCACCCTAACTCCTTTCATCGTTCTAATTAGTAGATATATAAGTTATTTATATGGGAGGGTGTACTGAATCAATACATTGAAAAAGATTACGTTTTTATTTTATTTTTTTAAAAAAAATGGTGTCTCAGTGCCACACTGCTACTATGCAGGCAGAGCTGAAGAAGAATCGACAGTTACTGATGGAGAGAATTTTTAAGATGAAAACTGCTGTAGTATTTTGTGATCTCATCAGATGGACCAATACATTCATCAAGTTGATGTTTCTGCATGATGTATTGGACTTTTGAAGGTTTTTATGCCCAAAATGTGAGCTTATGCATGTTGTATTGGAATTTTTCTAATAGATTTTTTAAATTTGGTAGGAAAAATGTTTTAAAATATAGCCCAGTGTGCTTTATTTCTCCCATTCTATCATACTCTTCTGACCATTGATTTTTTTTATTAACGATGTTATCCATCTTTTCATTTTGAAGGGTTTCGTATGTTCTCATGGAAGAGAGAATAAACACTCATGCAAGCATTTCTTTTTTACTATTTCGTGTAGAAGTTAACTTTTAAGGCTGCGAAGGATGTCGGTATACAAGACAATTATATATGTGCACTGGTACAAGACAAATGCTACGGAACATGGATAGTGACACGGAGCGATCTGTGAAATTTTAGTAAACGTAAGGAGTTTTAATTGTGCTGATGATGGGAGTGCCTGAGCAAGCTAACAAAATTTCAGACGTCAAACTACTGCTGAGAAGGGCGTTGGCACTATGTTTTTTACACTATCACCTTATAAACATATTTGTATTAATTAGCTGAAAGTACTCGTATGGTGCAAATTAAAAAAAATTGACATGAACACAAGCAAACAAAATAAACGAAAAAATGGTATTAATTTAAATACAATTTGGAATGGGTGATTTATTCGATGGATAATAGTATGTACATAGATAGCATTTCTATAACGTTATATTAGTGGGATATAGTCGACGAATTTAACAAAAAGTTAATGTAAATTAAATATGATAATCAAAACTAGTAGGTTGTCTCATGTAAGTGGTCTTTTATGTTGTCTCATGCAACACAGTGTATGATTTTCATTATATGGAGGAGAGATGTTGGTAAGAGGAGATGATAAGGTGATCATGTCAAACTCTTCACACCTCTCGGCCTCATCCTATACAGTATGTCATGTAACCCTACAATATGTGAATTTGTTTCTTATGATATTTTGCTAGTTCGAATTGCACAATCACTAGGCACGAATTATCTAAAATTCGATATCTGAAACAAAACAAAGAACTCAATGTTTGCACGCTAATGCTTCCAAACAGTAGTAGTAAGTTTTAACAAAAAACTAAATAAATCAATGTCAAATGGCGATAGTCTAAAACGTTTTCAACCAGTTAAAATTATTAACATCCTTGCAATTACTCAGTAATCTCTGCTTTCATAAGTGCAAATGTGGTCTAGTAGTCTCTATTTTGGTTAGATGATATCATACATCACAACATATATTTATTGGGTAATATGTAGCACAAGCAGGAATTTATTTCCTTTTTAGACATTATTTTGTTGTTATACACTTGGAATTAAGTCATGTAATTGTCTCCATGTTAATGTTCAATTATGCAATAATGCAGTCTACAAAACTATTGTCAGTGTATAATTTGCCTACTCTGTATAGCGTACGTGCTGCTTTAGTGGAATACTCAAATACTGTCTAGTACAAAATATTTCTTAGAAAAATATAAAATATGTACTCTTTGTACAATTTGATGACAAAATAAATAAACCGGAAATTTACAAGCTTATGCTACCTCTTAATTGAATTACCATTTTAATTGTTTCAACATGTATAATTGTGTGTAGAGTTAAAGTGAATACAAGTACCTTTCACTCACTCCATCTCTTCGCAGACCTGCTTTAACAGAATAAAATGAAATTGTTCAGTTTGAGATGGCTTCGATTTAAATTTAATTGTGAGATTTTAATTATGATATAGCATCAAAGTCATTTTGAGGAAAACTAGACGGCAAAAGCACAACAGAAATAATGTAGGTGCCAAAATGGAGTGTAGGTGCTAAAATCTTCAGAGATCTGCTGAATATTAGTGTTTTTTTTGTGATAGATTGCATCTCTAAAGGTTCATTGACCATTCAGAAGCTGCCAGCCTGCATAAATTTTGTACAACACACTGCAAGAGATAAAATAATCATAACGGTACTATTCTTGAAAGTCTGGGACATGCCAACCTGCTCTGGACAGACCTGGAAATGTACTCCAAAATCACGGTGCAGATAAATTCATTTTTTACTAGATACTTTTAAATAAATCAAACTCCTACCAGGTCAAGGCAATACAAGCATGGCTTTACATAGTTTTGCTTATTGATAGTCGTGTGTTCAGTAGGAAGTTACAGATATCTACACAAGTATATTCTACAGGAAGTATAAGTTAGCATTTACATTTTCAAATACATAGAGATCCCAACATTTTCAAATACCTGATGCTTAAACATCCAGTTTCATATACCACTTTTTTCACAAATAAAATAAAAATAATTAATGATAACCACTAGTATATGGTTACCTTGAGTTTTATACTGTGACAACCATGCATCCATATTTGGGATGCTAGTACATATTATTAAAGAACTCTCTATGCCTTGCACCTGCAGGACAAATAGTGGTCAACAACTATGCTCATATTAGTTTCCAAATGCAGTAACGAAGCATTATCACTAAACATTTAAGTTTGCCGATTGACAAACAGAACATTTCAACCAATATATGAACATTTAGTTATACTATATGGAGGATCCATGTCAGAAAAATTATTCAAGTACTCTTCTATTTAAAAACACGTCCTATTGGATGGTCCATGCAAACTGCCAGGGAAGCTCAAAATATTGATGTTGTCCTAGTAAAATACTTATAGATATAGGCAAAAAAAAAGTCAAGCTTCAATACATTTCCCTAGAAGCATTGACAAAGCTGTCATCCAAAGGTTAGTTGCACAATAAACTATCCTCTGTAATGAAGCACAAAAATACACAAAATAGAGGAAATAATCATAGAGAGAGGATTGTCCCCCAAAATTGTAAGAAGACAAGCATATTCTGAAGCCAAGGATCCTGTTAGAGGCTTTCAGAGCATGATGGCCATTTTCCAAGGCAGGGAAGGAATAGCTTTACTTCACTTTCTACCATCTCATTGTCCCAGCATAACTTGAGAAAGGACGCACTGATAGGAACATTGGACCAATATCAGATTTCAGTTTGATGCACAATGTGAGTGTGAAGCAGATAGGCATATATCATGCAATTTCATTTGATATGAATGCATATCATTCAACTGAGCAATCTTCTAGAAGTTTCCCTCATTGACTTTTAGATAGCTTTTATGTTAGCATCCAAGGAAAACTGACACAGCTACAGAAGTTGCTAGGAGCCTTTGTTGCTGAGAATGAAAAAACTGACACATTTGCAAAGAGATGATGCTCTCTTTGGATAAAAGATGCATACATATTTGAGCATGTAATACACAGAATGGAAATGGAGGCCAAATAATGTTCTTGCAGTAGAAACAAAAGCAATGGATCAAAGCAGACTAAAAGAAATATATAGTGATGAACATATTAATGGTGAACAAAGATCATTTTAATGCATAATTGTCATATTGTTTTGCATATGGAATCCGTTTTTACATATATATAATTAATGACGTTATTTCCTTGCTAAGTTTGACATCAACAATACATGATAATTCATCTAAACTGAATGGAAATTCATATATCCGACCATATGCAAGAAAATCACTAACAATAAGACTTACTGTTCGATTGGAACTCTATAAACAAAGAGCTACGAAGAGGTGTAAGGAAACTGAAAAATCATTAAGGGCACTTAATGCTGCGAGCTGAAATCAGAAAAAAATATTTCGCACACAAGGAAACTTCATGGCAAAGGTTTAGAGGACCAAAGACAATTATGTTGACATAAAGGTTCTCCCGAAAAGGATAATAAAGAATTAGATATAACTAGCAATGCCACATGACCTGCACTTAGCAAGTTAGCATGCAAACAAAATTTATAATTTAGATCACACAAAAATGGAAGCAAGCACTAGAGTTCAGTATACAAAAAAAAAGACAAAAGGAATCAAGAAACATAACACAAAATTTTGTGAAAGTTTGAGATTCAGTATGCACCTAGTCATAAAGAACATCACAGATCTACCTAAAATCTCAAAGAATGGATCTAGTAGAGAGTGAAAGAAGCAAACACACAAGAAAGAAAGAAGGTCTGCGGACTAGGTGTCTGTAGGAGAGAGAGAGAGAGAGAGGAGGGCGGCAACGACGGAGACAAGCTGGGTGGTGGAGGCGTCGACGGCGGCGGCGGAGGAGCGGCGGAGGGGAAAGAGTAGAGGCGGAGGAGTGCGGCGGAAGAGAAAGAGGGACGGCGGAGGGGAAAGAGGGGCGGCGGAGGAGGAGGAGGAGCACGACGGCGGGCAAAGAGTGGCGGCGGCGGAGAGGAGGAGGAGCAGCGCGGCGGAGGTGAAAGAGTGGCGACGGCGGAGGCGGCAGGACGGGTGTGAAAACATGTTTCCCTCTGGAACTAGGGTAGGATTCCTGCTGCTGCCCATCGGGAATCCGGGGCTATGGACCCTGCGGAGTGGGGAATCAGCAGAAGGGGATTCGGGAAACGGAGCTGGCGGGGGAGGTTTGACTTGCGCAATCTTTGAAGCCGCTGCTGCCGCACGATAGCACATGCGGCCGCAGGTCATTCCGGAAAAACCGAGTTGAGTGCTGTTCGCTTTTCTACTCGGAGCCGAGGCAACGCGGCGAAGCAAACGTAAGCGAACACGTGCCCTCCCTGCGCCCTTGCCGCGCGGCAGCCGTCGCCCCGCATCGGCCGGCGCCCACGAAGCCGCCTCCTACCACTACTACTACTCGGAATCCCACCGGCCTCCTCCGCCTATATAATTGCAGCCAGCGACCTGACCCTGGCCGTCGACTCAGATCAGAGCCTCCGATCGATTAGCTTAAGCTAGCGCGACAGCAGCAACAGAAGAGCGCCCTGAACTTGCCGTCGGCTCCGATCATCGCGTTGCTCGCTGCCCTGATGGCGTCTGTGGAGGCGGCGGCGGCGGCGAAGGGGAAGCGGCGGCTGGTGGATGGGAGGGTGGTGGGACCAGGCGGTGGCGTATGTGCTCATGGCCGCCGCGCTCGCCGTCACCTACCTCGTCCACTGAACCCCGGATGCATTCGCCGGAGCGCGCGGCGGGATGACACCGGAGATAGATTATAGGGTCTAGAAGATTGTACAGTTCGCGATTTCATGATTTTATTGTAAGAATTGTTTAACTGGTCTATGCGATTTTAGATAGCGGTTGTCGAATTTCGTCAAAGAGGGAGCAAAATTCCTCCCTTTTCAATGGTGCGATTGTTGTCTCGATTATTACTCCATCCTGCGTGTCGAAAGAAAAAGTGAAAGGGCAGTAAAGCTCTTTGGACGATCAAGCTTCACTGGCGGCTGCTACTGCTAGTGTTTGATTTGCAGACGGATGTGGTGTGCTGCGCCAACCTTTTCTTTCTCTTGCTTTCTCACCGAATCGTTTGACGATATGTGAAGTCTTGTGTGAATCGAGCCGATTTGCTATGAGCAATGGAATCAGCCCCCTAAACCAAATGCCAAATCTCTACTTTGAAGGCTAAAAGACATGACATTATGCACCGTCAGTTGCGCTTCCTGCCCCGGCGCACCTCAATTGGTTAGGCTCGTCAGTTTGACACAATGTCCACCGTCAGTTGCGCTTCGCTGCTTCGCCAGACCGCCACCGGCGGGCCATGCCTCCGGCGTGCCGTGCGGCCTGCCTACGGAAACTTTCCGGTCAGGTTCCAGGTGACCGGTGGGAGTAGGACCGGGGCATACGCTGCCGTGGCCTCACTGACAACTGCACCACGGCGACCAAGCCGGTCCACGAAGGCGATCCCGAAAACTGCATAAACCAGACAGAAAACTGAACCTGAAACTTCTCCCGGGCACGAGAAGCAGACCGAGCAAAGACTCGCAAGTCGCAAACGCTGAAACGCCTACGCGGAAAGAAATTTCACCCGGCCGGTGACCGACGTCTACACGACTTGCGCCTGGCCGAATGTCAAAGCTGCAGAAACTGATAGCAGAGGAGAAAGAAGCTTCTGTCCGCGGCCGTCCATTGAACATTCTACCGGCATACTAGAGAGAAAGGGCAATGGTCAGCACTCTGCAGTCAGCTTCCACGCCGTCGGAGAACACACGTGATCGGTGATCCCTTCTTTAGTTCGCCCCCTCCAATTTGAGTGAATCTGAGCGTGGACGAATGTGACTACGATCCAAGCAACTCGACCATCTGAGTGTGATGACTGATGTCTCTGTACGTATAAGGATGGCTTTTCATGAAATATCTCCCCCCCCCCCCCTCTCAAATGAAAGTGATATCATGATCACACTAGAGGAAATACGGCGTTGCTATAAACGAAATAGAGCCGGCTGCTTACACTAGAACCAAGCTAAGACTTTCATAGCTAACAACAAATGTCTCAAGTGTGTTGAGATGTGGTGGTTGGAGTTTTCTAACAATAGCTACAGCATGGTTGTGGTGAGTGAAGTTGTTTGTTCAAAGTGAGTTGAGTGGAGTTGTTGGATCCAGGCCCGGGCGGGAGGTCGTGCAGCCTGTGCGCTCGCACAGGGACCCCAAACTTGAGGCCCTTGAGGTTGAGGGGCCCCTAATCTATCTGTTATGCAAGTGTTTAAAATATAGAGAAGTGTAGCTTTTTTCATTTTAAACGCCCGGATGCTCATTATAAGGGCTAAACATGAGCTAGTTAAAAAAAACTAATTGTAGAACCCCCAAGACTAATTCAATAGACAGATTACTAAGCCTGATTAGTCCATCATTAGCAAATGGTTATTGTAACACCATGTTGTTAAATTATAGAATAATTAGGCATAACAGATTTATCTCGTGAATTGGCTTTCCGTCTGTGTAATCGGTTTCATAAATAGTCTATGTTTAACACTCATAATTAGTATATCAAACATTCGATATGATACCGTATTACGTAATTTCTTGATTCTTATCTCTTGTAATATGTGTTAATAGTTTTAATTATTTAATTATTAGTTAATAATTATATTCTACTCGTGTATTGTTCCATAATTGAAGTCATGTCTTCTGCAAAGCGATCTAAAAAAAATTATGATTATAGTAATTAAAAGCGTACAAAATAAAATTGTTCAAGTAAAGATTATGGGTACAAGATTAAATATGTAGTCTATTCCTATATAATATATTAAATAATATTTGATATTTTATTATTATATTTTGCTAGCCTAATGGGGCCCACTTTAGAGTTTCTTACGGGGCCTCGGATTATGCCGGCCTAGCCCTGGTTGGATCGATGGTGTATTGGTGTTTACATGGCTTGTGTCATTGTCCCAATTCGACTGGCTGATAGTTGATGGCCCTTTGGAGGTGTCTAGAGTTGTTTGAGTTGAGCAGAGCAGAGCGGTGCGTGGTGATATCCCAATCCAACCCACTGCCTATCATCGATTTGTATGGTCTATGGACCAAAGTTGTATGGGGGATTCTACCATGCTAGTTGTATGATCGTTGGAACAAAGTTGTATGGTTTTTAACGCGATTTTTCTTAACTAGGCCATTTCTTTTTCTTCTAATAAGAATTTGGAAAAAACTAAGCTTTCGCAGTAGTTAAAAAAACAAACATAGCACCTACCACAAACAATGAGGCAATGAACCTTACCTGCCAAAATTATAGCATGCCAACACAAGCCCTATGTTACACAAGGGACATCCGGACATCCACCTCTGCCCTCTACCCACTATCCCATTGTTGTTCAATTGGTTTACCTATTGCGGAATTCATTATTCTTATAGCAAAACATCAACATGGATCATGGAATCACGGGGTCAAACACATAGTTAAATTCACGGCCCTTTAGCCTTTTTGGACCAATTAAACTCCTCCACGATCAACAAATCACCTATAAATTGCCACAGACCCTCCATAGTCACACATCATTTGCGTGAATCCTTGTATAGTCCGACGTCCTAGGGTTAGGTTTACAAGTCGGTTTGATTTAATCCTAGTTGGGTATGAGGTATCCAATCTCCGAGATCTTCGAGATGTTCTTGACGTCGGTTGAATAGAGTTCTGAGTTACCCGCCGTCTTTTACTTGGCCGGCACGGCATGGAACGATCCATGCGCTCGGGTCTTCGTCAGAAGTAGGCCTCAGATCCATGGACCCTTGGCCTGCTTGTCAGAGATGGGCCAAAGGCCGGCTTGTCAGAGCGGGTCATACTGGGCCCTGGAGTATCCATATCCGTCACTCTGGAGCAAGAGTGGGCTGATTAGTTGCCTGAATTAGATGTTGGGCCTGGTTCGTCGACACAAAGAAGGCCACGGGCCCTAAGCTCTCGAGATACATAAAATTTCTTTGTTTCCGCTGTGCCTAGCCAACGTGATGCAACTACTGGACAAGTGCAGTGGCACAAAACGAATACATGTGCATTGTGACCAATCAACTGTTGGGTCGAGCCATGGCTGGATACGAAGACGGAAAGCAAACAAAAAAGGCATGTTCGGCTGGCTGCAGTACAAGCCAGCGTGGCTGGTGGGGGCTGACGGGTGGGGCTGTGTCATGACCCAGATGTGGCCTAGGAGAAGTCCCATTATTGTCTAGCTCATTTACCAAGTCACAGCCCAAGGAACGGCCCAAGTACAGATTACTATATACAGGAGCTGGGGCACACATAGGAGGCATCGGAAAACAGAATGAGAAACAGATACCGAAGAAGAGAGAGGAAACGAAGAGCTTCTTCCTCCTCAGGTATTCGAGATCCCCTTCTCCGATTTTCCCTGTGATCTTGCTCACGTCCTGTTCGATCTCGCCGGTGGCTACGGGCTGTTACAGTGCGTTCCTGGGCGTGGTCGGGTCGCGTTTGGCTCAGGGGAGATGCCGA
>JACEFO010000065.1:0-107523 GCA_015342445.1 Digitaria exilis
GTCTATGCTACTGAAAAACAAGAAAGTGGAGCTGAATCCATACCTGGTGTAAGATATGAACTTAACAGTATTGTCTGCCGATAGTACTGTGCATGCTGATCCAAATACCTTGAACATCAATGTACAACTTCAATTAATATGGTTGTAGTTGATAATATATGTAGATGATTAGTAATAAAACGAAATGAAAACTGACTGTCCATAATACAGCATTGATGTTATCAGAGCATAAAACAAAAACATATTCAAGGAAACAGAACTACCATGGCCTAATTCGCATCACATTGGTTCCATGTTCTTTTGATGGCAAATGATTAAGTTGTTCAAACACAGCCTCCAGATGCGCCCAGTTCTACATACATGCATAACTTGTCGTTTGTATCAAACATTATCACCAAAATGGTGGAAAATATATATATATATATATATATATAAGCCTTGAAGCTTACCTGCATAGATATCACATCTGCATGATCGACGACCACTATCTGTATAAAAACAATTTTAGAAATAAATAAACAAGTAGAAACACCAGGACAAAATGCACTCTCTTCCATTCCTAAGCACAAGTCTATGCTGAGATACAATTTTTTGTAATAATACTTGTTCTAATACATTATTAGAAACGTGGAAGGTGCAATATTATGGAGTACTTTGGATAAAAGACCCAATAATGTTTATTTCTCCACATGAATCTAGATTGTGGACGTATAGTTATGGTTTAACAAAAAAAGATGAATCTAGTAATGGTGTGGCGAATAGATCATAGGTTCAAAGGAACTAACTTCAATCGATGATAGAAAATCAAAATCCTTCTCCTTTCCATGTTCTCCTCCATCAATTTTCTGATAACAGAAAAGCATAAAGTATCAATAATAGAACTCTATAACTACATATTCCACAAGTAAAACTTAAGACAGGTGATTAGAAACCAAAGTTATGTGCTGAGATAAAAGAAATTGGAGTTTAACAATGAAAAAAAAACACAGATAAAATTTTCTGACTGCTATATAGCTAAACTCTAATGGCGTGGTATACATATTTTTTTTCAGATGGGATAACCGACCTTAATCATTGGCAAAGCTTTTATCTATTTGGATTGGACCCCAAACAAACTCAGTGTGACACAGACCTATCAGTTAGGCCTTTCTTTTTCGTTTTCCAGAACTAGCATAAGTTGGCAAAGAAAGAACAAAATGGGCCATTAAGAGGAACTTTCCAAATAAAACGACAGCATATTTTTTGCTGCATTGTCTAGTTTGTAGGGATAGAGTTTGGTATTAAAGGAGTGTGACGAAATGAAAATTGAAAAAATTATAGCAGGGATGCTGAAATGGTTTCTGTTTTACCGCGTCAAATAACATGAATGGCTTAATCAAGTTCTGGCATCAGTACCATGATATATTCTGAATATTTACTTCCAACTTCCTGCACATTAGTTGGTACCTACCAGCACTGCAATTTGCAAACCACAAAAAAAGCACACCAGCTCCTTACTACCCACCCTCCCACCCTGATCTCCCCACCAATATTACTGGCTATTCATCACCCGTGTCATACCATAAGTATTCTAGCAATTTCCTCATAGTTTTCAGGAGCACACCAAGTTCTAGATTAAAAGGACATATCTTTCCAGAATAAGGGTAACACACAGCTGCCAGAAATAAGTAAAGGTCACAAGTCTTATAAAGAACTGTTGTTTAAAACAAGTACTTACACGTTTAAGTGCTAAAGGAGATGAAACTATGATATCAGAAGAATAAAAGTTACTGTACAGCTTGATAGATTTCCTGCAGAAACAATGGTTCAAACACAAATTATTAAGATGTTCTCAGCAATCAATACAGCAACAATATAGCCTTTAGTCCCAAGCAAGTTGGGGTAGGCTAGATGTTCTCAGCAATCAATGTGTTCACAAAAATAAATTTGAGCTTATATTCTCAGAAGATGTAAAAAAATATATCCTATGTTTCAAAATATAAGGAATAGTATGACTTTTTGCATTCTCCAAATTAAACATTGAGCATTAGTTTCTCTTATAATATATTATTGATAATGACATTCATCACATTAAATAAAAAGAACATTCAAATACGAATCCAATGTTTTTTTAATAAATAATATCTACATAACGTCAGATTAGTTGTTTCTTAAAGTTCATGAAATTTGATTTTAAAAAGTGCCATTGCATTAAGAAGAAAGAGAGTTTGTTACAAGCTAGGTTTTGTCGTAACGTTTTCGCCGTTAAAAGCTGCTGATTGGAATTCTAAGTAGGGACATTATGAAATATAGAGTTCTATCTCCACAATCCATTGAAATCTAAACTTTCATTTTGCAATCATGCGATAGTAAAAAGAGGAAAAAGAGGAAAGACTATTTTAGCTATATGTGGAAAGTGGTGAGGGACAAACTGAAGTTTGAAACTCCAATTTTATTATAAGAAACTTAATAATATTAATTAACTGCATAGCATACTTCGTTAATTTTATGCCAAAAAGGAAGTGATCATCGACATCCCCAGCAAAAAGAAGGTCAAAATCTGCAGGTTTTGTGCTATGTTCAGGCATATCCATTTCATCATCTGATTCACCAAACTCTTTTTTAAATTGTCCCATGGCACCATCCTACAGAAGGGGAAGATATCACTTAGCACCAAGACATAATTGCATATGAGAGCAGGCTATTAATACGGTTATATTTGTATATAACCGAACCAGCCATCATATCGGCAGATAACAATACTAAGCAGGATCAAATGAATGTACAGGGCCGACTAGAATTAATTTCATAAATTTGCTTCGTATCTGGAAGAAATCAGAACCCAATTACAAATGAATATAAAGAAAATGAAATTTATACCTTTTGTGGCAACGGGGAAAGCTGAATCAATCTCTTCACAACGCGCCGTGCAAAACTTTTGAGCGGTAACAAGAAAAGAACCTAAATATGTAATTTAGACAAAAGAAATGAGGATAAATATGAACGTAGCTTAAGACTGGATTTATGGTAAAATAAATGCAGCATAGCACACTAAAAAAATATAGCAATGCAATGTCAGTTATGCCTCCATGGTAACAGAGCAGATGCTCAATACTTCGATATACCTTTGGGCGCGTAAAACCCTGATCAAGGTATGTACTATCATCTGAAATATCTCTGTCAGCATCATTCCTAAGCTTTGCGTCATTTCTAATGACAACATCCCGTGTCCTATGAACATGATGCAACTGCAAAAGTAGTACGCTTTGCAGATTAGCCAGCACCATAAGAGGTTAAAATAACATGATCAGAAAGTGATGGTAAAACTTACAGCATGCATAAGATATGCATCCATCGTACTGGAATCCATACCATTACTTTTCAGATAAAACGGCTTCTTATTACAATGCATTATGTCACGATAACTATTACCTGCAGTAATCCATCAAGAATAAATTTATATCTAACATAAGGCAAATAGAAAGTATATCATATATTATACTGGCGACAAAATTTAACAAGACACAGCCCTCATTTGGATGTTCCATTACTACATCGGTGATAGTAGGATTGGGAATTGACTGATGATGCTAAAAACTGTATCAGTAACCCTTCTTTTCCTCGAATATGATTAGACCAAGGATTGAGTAGGCATACACCATGAATAGATTTCACACTTTCAGATTTCGAATAAGAAATAAAATGCAAAAATTAAAATGTAGGCTATGCGAGCCGGAGCTCTCTGCTCTCCCAAACAGGCCATAAGTATCATGCAATAAACCAGGTGACTGGTAAGGTGCATAACCTCTAGCCTGGCTGAGCATCTGAACCAGGCCAGATTCAACATGGTGCTATAAATGCAGCCTCCATCGTGTTTGGTTAGTAGCCTTTGTGTGGGCCAGGTTGGTCTCTGAATGACGTTTGGTTGGGTAGCAACCAGAGTGGCATGATTCTCAATGGACTGCGTGCCCAAGTGGGTTTCAAGGTTGCGGCTCAGCCTGGCTTTGGTGTGTGTGTGTGTTGGGGGGGGGGGGGGTTTAAAAATTTTCTGTGCTCCCACGCGGGGTTGCCCACCCTACCAATCACAAGGAAAAGAACCGTGACCAACCAATCACATGGAAAAGACCCGTGACCTTCACAACTACAATCAGGCAGAGTTGTTGTTTATTGCAATGAAGATAACTTAGGCACAGGTTTCGCTATTCTAATATTGCTATGCTCTACCCCAAAATATCATCTTCTTCTTTTGCTCTAGGCCAAAATTATAGTTATAGTGTTATTAAACAATATATAGACATATAATTAAGGCAAACTGCTGTAGAGCTATCAATGCCAATCTCAGCAGCCATAGAGGTCTGTCAGGAGGATTCTAGGTCCACCAATTGTGGACCTGGGGATCCTCACATCAACAAATTCATGGAGCTGGAGCTGGAGCTGGGGATAGACTGAGGGTTGGTGTTTCAGTGAGCTATATTGTTCTCATTTAAGACTAAAGACAGAAGCTTAAAACACTTCATTTTAACCTACAAATATGTATTCTGGGACACTAGAGGACTTAGAAATCTCCCAAATAGGACCTAAGTATAAATAAAAAAAGAACCAAAACCTTTGCAGCTGTGGTCAAGGAAGACAAGAAAGAGACGCTGTTTATTGCAATAAAAAAACTTACAAAGAGAGAAGAAGCTCATTCGAGAATTTAAATGATTGGACAGCATATGTTGCCAATGGTCTCTCAACTTTCCTTTGACGTCATGAAGATGATCATCACATGTTCCCTAAACGACAAAGCATCAAATTCTCCTTGAAATTAATCATCACAGAACTTGTCATGCACAATTAGTTCTCCTAACCAATCAAAAAGCTATTTGAAATTTAGTTTAGTGATTCACAGAGGCATAGACAAATAAAAATGAACAAGAGCAGTGGTTTAGTGAGTCTTATGCTTAACAAAAATTGTATAATTTCATGATGTGTAACATAAAAATAGTAAGAAATCACAGAAACTGTGACGCAAAATACTATCAATGTTTCCTCCCTCAAACATTTATTTCCAGTTCTCCAAGACCCCAACTCCCACTTGTAAGATGAGTGATGGGCAGTTGAGAAAGTGTATAAAGTACACAAAATACAATTCATTATCACATTGACTCACTTCTGAAGAAAAATATTAGTAGGTAAAAATTCACATAAGTTCAATAACCAGATTTCAGGGCTGGAAAGATCAGGTTCACCTGTAAATTTTTATGACGTGTCATTCAATTTAGCCTTCAAATATGAAAAACCAATCAAAGTGGTATACTATTTGATTGTGACCATATACCTGCTATAGCAGGCACTGCCATTAAGCATAATTAATTTTCTCAAACAGCATTAGGCATAGTCACTACTCTAGCACGACATAGTATTGGTATTTGAAACATGCTATAGTATATCCCCAGACTGGAGAGCACACTATATGTCATCTACAAGTATCCAGATGGCTAGCATAGCATGTAAAATTTAAAATAAATGACATAAGGACCAACCAAAACTTTACCTGCATTTTTTCTCCTGTACCAACCCATTTGGACCTTGGAATGTCCGTTGCAGGCATTTCCCATTTAAATTTAGAGTTCTGCTTTACCAATGCCTTGATGTCTTCATTTGTTATGACATGGCTTACGTGACGATGAAATGAACTGCAAAACAGATAAAGGGATACAGCATTGAAAAAGGGGTGACAACGCACCGAGAACAGGAAACTGCCAACAAATAGAAAGTGTACACCTTTTGTCACTTCTTCTTACTGATAATCATAGATGTAATTTCAGAGAAAAATTGCCGGTTCAACTGCATCGTGGCAGTAAAAATCATGAGGAATAACCTCCTCAGATGGGTCTAAAAAAGGTAATTTCTCAGATCAAAATGGTTATAGAATGAAGTACTAAAACATGAACTCTTCTGCTTATAGTCTTGTTAACTGATACAAGGACACTACAAATTAACCATACAAATTGTATAATAATAATAATACAAAAAAGGTAAACAGGTGACCTTATGTTAACATTCTGAATTCAAACATGAAACCAATACTCCACAAAGGTGAATAGTTGATAGGTAGTGAACAGATTATATGGGAAAAAAAAAAGGCTCATATGTGCAGCACTAACCATGAAGTCTCAGTTTCGTCAGAACCATTTCCTTTGTTTATCATATCACCTGGCGCATCGCCATTAGAAGCATCATGCTCGTCATCTGTGTCATCTTCATCACTCTGCACTATGCCTTGAAATCTCCCATTGGATTTTTTCTCATGTTGAACAGATTCAGTGTCTACAGTTTCTGCTGCACAAAGCCCAAGTTCAGTAGGAACAACACAAGCTCTGTTTTGTTTTGTTTTTTTCTAGAAACGAAGCTCTGTTTTGTTACAGGAATAAAAAAAAAATACAATGAAAGAGGTGGAGAACCAGACCGTCGTCGTGCTCCGACAGCTGGGGATTCTCCTCCAGCAACTCAGCTCCCTGCTTCCCGGACCTCGACCTCTTCGGCCGGCTCTTCGCTCCAGCTGCTACAGCAACAGTAACACGAGGAGGAGGGGAAAGCACGTCAAGACAACTCGGATAGAGCGAAGGAGGTGGCGCCGAATAGGTTGACGGCAGGGTTCCGTACCTCGAGCGGCGGCGGAAGGCGTGGGCTTTCGCTTCCCCATCCGCGGCGGCGGCAAAGGGTGGCGGAGAAGGTTTCTGCCGCACTAGCCCCCTCAAAGGTTCGAGCTTAGAGGTCGGACGGGGGGGCACACGGCGGAGGCGGATAGGGTTCGTGTACGGGGCCTTGTTTGGAGCAAGCGACTAGGCGAGACGAGCGGCGGCGGCGGCGGCGGACAGACGCGCGCTGATGAGAAGGGGGAGGAGAGGAGAGGGGACAGGGGAGAAGAGAGGGGTGGACGGGCTGCGACGTGGGCCGTGTGGGCTGTTGGCCTGCAATATATCGGCCCAATTTGAGCCCAGTAGGAGTATTTGGGCCTTTAGATTATCCGTGATTTTGGGCCAAAAGATGATAGCTCGGGAGGAAGCAAAAGGCCTTTTATTCTGCCTGAAACACAAATGCCCAAAGTTTTCAAATTAAATTGAAGTTCTGAATTCGAAATGGGAATTAAGTTAGTTATTGAAACACGAATGGCCGAAGTTTTAAATTGTCAAATTGTTTTTCAATTCTAATTTTGAATATTTTTATTTCCTGATATTTGCAAAGCACATTTGAATTCCGAATTAATACCTCGATTCTATAATTTGGGAATTTAATACAACTCAGAGCGTTCAACCCAAAATGTTGATATCGGGAAAAAAAAAGTTGTGTTAGTAATTGAGATATGTGAGATAGCTAGATCACGTTTAGTGACTAGACCAAAACATTAGAAAACCCACACAACATTTGTTACAGCAGCAAATAAACATTTGCTAGGGCCACTGACCCTCCAATACGTTGGCACATGCCTACAGTCTGCCCAGTTGCTGTTGGTGTATTTAGCACTGCAAAACAGTCCTCTAGAAATTACTCGCAAGAGCCACCAGCACAATTTAGCAGCAGTTACCAACAAAATCAACCTGGAATATCCAAATATAAACAAATATTGATAATGGTTTAGAAAAAGGAAACGGATTAATGGCTGCACTCCTTCCTCTGTCCCTCCTAAGCCTCACCTGCTAAAAGAAAATCCAACAACCCAGCTTCTGTCAGGTGCATATATACCATGATATCAAACAGGATGCTGCTATCACCAGCCAGGAGCCAAGATGAAGATGTCTATCAACGCCATAAGGATAGTCATTGTCTCCATCATCCTTTTAACCCTGGTTATTTCACTTACACCACCTTCACCAGTTACAAGCCCAAAGAGCAGGCGAAAATCTCGGGACATCATCGTACGCGGTAACCTGCTGCTTAGACTCCAAATTCTTGCCATTTTCTTTTTCTCGGGCTCTATACATGCAGTTGTTCACTTGATCATGCTATTAGCATACCTTCTGCTGCTCGTACAGCTAAAACTGTTTTCCTTTCAGAATATTTCTAAGCTATTGATAATCTTTTGGTGTTTATAGGCAATAGTGTCTTATATAAATTGCTTTGTCCCAGCCTTAAAACTGATTTAAAATGTGATGGTATGAGCATGGATTACAGATCTGGGTAACATTGTCAGGTTGCAACAACAACTGCAGTGTGGCCTGCTGCTACTGCAACATTCAAAGGTCCCCACCAGTTTGTGAAAGGTGCTGCGGATAATTTCAACTCCAAGAAGAACATGGATGGGCAATTTGTTTTCATTTAGTTATTCTTCATAATGAAGCAGGACCCTCCTTGGGTATTAACAGTGAAGCCTGACTATCTCGTATACGGATCAACACTGGGGAAAAAATATTCCGTTCCTCTAGTTATTTCTTCTTGTTATCTGGAAGTAATAATAACAGAGGCTCAGAGCTCTAAGATTCTAACCATTAAGTAAAGAATAGTTTTATGCTCATGGCAACTTATATTATGTGAACCATGACTCCACATTTTGTTTTCCATAGGAAAGTAGTCATCTTTAACTTTATTTTCCATATGGTTGTAGGAAAGCGAGAAGATGATAAATAACTATAAGCCACTGAAAATACACGAGTGAAGAAATAGTGGAAAACTAATACTTACAGACCTAGTAACTAAAGGGCATTATATATATTATTTTTGTGAGTTCTTGGTAAATTGCCAAAGTAAACCTCCGATAATATTATTTAAGGAGTGAGACACCATTGGAACTATAACGCTTGAGGAAGCTATGGTTCCTATACCATAGGCAAAGCCAACAAATGTTGCCCTGAAAAAAAAATATGTGTAAGATAGCTGAACTTATCACCATGTTAAATCCATGTGTGTATAGAAGCAAATGATACATTAATTTCCCTGTTGTTTATATGCAAAAATAAAAGTGCAGAGAAGTATGTACCATATCACAAATGAATATTTCCTGCCGTTGCCCAAGTGAAGAGCACCAAAAATTGTTCCAACCAAAAGGGCACTAATCCAGTTCAGTCCCAAGATAGGCATCAGTGCCCCTCGAAAGAGCAACTCCTGTTATAAGTGTACATATTTTTTTATTAATCAAACAATTGTTCTTAAGCAATATTGTCGAATTGATGTGCTCACCTCACTTATCCCAGGGAGACAAGCAACAACAATGTAGTCCAAAGGCTCTAGCGAAGTAAGGATCTAATGAATGAAAAGAAAATAATTAAGTGTGGATTTCAATATATAAAAATGTTGAGCAAGATTTGCAGGATACAAGTCCAAAGATGACATCAAGAGAAGTCATTACTTTTTTGTTACCTTAGACTGAAAAGAGTATCCGACACCTACATTTCTGGGTTGGTGATTGTAAATATGCAAAAAAATATATAATGAGCTCTACTGATGCAAGGCACTCCAAAACTTTTTATGTTTCATTAGGATAACAGACTAGAAGATACAATTTGTGGAACACTAATCCTCTGAAATATTGTCAGCATGTTAAAATGTGAAACTAATAACTCCAACAAAGAGGAAAAAGATAATTCTTCAAAAGATGTACATAGTTACATACTTGTCTATTTGCAGCTTCACTGGAATCTCTGAAATCTGCCCACGTTTGAAGCAGAATGTATCTGCTAGAGGAGATTACAATTACAAGTCCTGCTACCAACTCGAGATGCCAAGTTTCAAAATCGACTGCAGAGAAGCAGTAGTTAATATGCTACAAACATTGTGCTTAGTCAGCAGCCAATATTACATTAATCTCATTTATTTGCGAAGACGGCGAGAAAAACTTACATGACACATCTGTGGGATCAGCAATTGGCCATCCATTTAGAGATGCAAGGTGTGACACCTGCGGTAGACAATCGGCTATTTTTATTATATGAAACTCAGGATTTGATAGAGTCAAAACTAAGCAATCTGGGTTCATAAAGAGTTTAGGATACTGAAAAAGTAATAGCAGAGCACGAACTTATATTCTAGAGGACACTAGAGTGTTTACCTGGCGAAGCAGAAGCCCTCCAGCAAGCAACAAACCTGATGTGAGAGTGCAAGCCTGAAGAACAGCACTCCTTGGGGCACCTGAATTTTGCTCATCAGTAGCAACATCCTCGCTATTGACCTCGAGGCTTGAGCTGGTACTTCCTTCACTGCCTGAAGAAGCTTCCTCACTTATCAAAAGTGAATCTTTTGACTTGTTACGAAAATCTCTGCTTTCCCTCTTAGTACTCTTCTTCGCAAATGTTATGACCGCCTTCAATATCAAATAATGGCTGTTTTTCACATGCATACATCAAGAGCTACTAAAAGTCACTAACGTGGCAGAGCAGTGCTTACATTATGTCTGCTGGAATGCATACGTTTCCATGTAGAGACAGAGATTTGGCATTTCCAACCTAATCAAGTACCATCTGTCAATGTAAGGATACGAGAATGATATAAGCAATAGTTTCTAACTAAGAATTGTATATTCAGGCATTTGCACGTGGCAACGCATATAGTTAGAGGGCGAGGCAGCGGGTTGAAGTAAAGAAAACACCCCCAAGAACAAGTGGATGATTGAATTCAAAGCATCTGCATTTCATTAGAGGGCAAGGCAGGGGCGGACCCAGCAATAATATTTGCAAACAAAATCGACGCTATTAGGTAATTTGTACATTGGGTACAAATAGCTTATATGGGTTTGAGGTGCTCCATTGCGCACAGCAGGGAGGGAGGCGAGCGGGAGGGGCATACCTGGTGGACGCTCGTCGCTGGCGAAGGGCCCTGCCAAGGAGGAATCGCACCGCCGGTCGACCAAGAAAGACAGAGAGAGAAGGGAACGGGGTAGTGCGCCGTGCGTGTGGCCGTGGAAGCGATGCCGGCGCCCGGCGGTGAGAGGGAGACCGGGGCCGGGAGGGGAGAGGAGGGCCTGCGGAGCACTATCTAGCTTGGCCGAGGGGCGCGGCCGCGGCAATGGATGGCGGAGAGCCATTATTGGGAGTTTGGGACTGACGACACTGGATAACTTTCTCCTCATCATCCATTCTTTCAGAACTGGGGGCCACCTGTCAGTCACACCTCATCTTTCTTCCTCCTCTTTCAATGTGCTAGTAAAAATTGCGGCCACCTGTCAGTCACACCTCATCTTTCTTCCTCCTTTTTCAATGTGCTAGTAAAAATTGCGGCCGGGGCGCCGGCGATGGATGGCGGAGAGCTATTGGCCCTGTTTTGGATCCATGGCGGCTACAAACACCCATTAAACAGAGGCTAATCAGTAATACTAAACATAGTTAATGATAAAATCTATTTTATAGCCTCTAGGTTAAATCACAAGACGAATCTAATGAGCCTAATTAGGCTCATTAGATTCGTCTCGCAAATTCGCCTAGAGATTGCGAGGTTAGTTTTACAATTAACGTTCTTGTAATCGGGTGACATATGTTTTTATTTATAGCACCAAGTATAAAAAAAACAGCTAGTGCATCCTTCAAAATTTTCCATACTCATATATTCTAGTTGCTTTATGTTTCATTTCTTACCTTGAAAGTGTGCAAGATTTCAATATTTGCTTGATAAAGTTTGGAAAACCACATCTGTTCGGAAAGACATCCATTTATTATGTTTTACTTCCCCCTATTTTGTCATCTCAACTAATAAAGAAATAGAAGAAAAAAATGTGTCACCTGTGAAATTTGGTAAAAAAAAAAATTCACACGGAGAAACATATCTTGTGAGGGCCTGTTTAGACACCTGTCTCAAGAATCCATTTTTATTAGATTTTTTGTAAGGATCTAAAAATTTCCTACGGAGAGGAGCACACTTTCTCAGTGTGATTTTTTATTTGTAATTTCACCATCTAACTAAACAGACCCTTACAAAAAAATTTTATAAAAATAGATCGTTTGACACATGTGTCTAATTTATATGTGTGACTTGGCAACCCCTCTGTCATATGTGTCTAGTCCATATCAAGTGTTCTTTTTTATTCCACAATCCTTACCGCCCGCCACACCAATATTTTCCCATGAGGACCGGAGAGAGGATGAAAGCCCCTAGAGATTGAGTTCCACTACGCCATTCAACAAGAAGAGAGCTTGCAACTGTTGCCGGCATCAGCATATCGCTTCTCGCTCATGTTTCGTATCGTCGACTTCGTTGGCTTCTGTTTTACTTGCCATTTTTCAAACAGCTAAGCCTTTTAGTGACCACAATCTATGAGAGCGCTCTATGTGCCTTGCTAACAGGATGCCATGTCTTCTGATGATGGCTTCTTTCGTATATCTTCTAACCTAAGGACATCAGTAGTGCTGGGAACAAAGGGGCCTCAAGTTTTTTAAGATCATCCTTATACATCACAGGGTGGTTCTAAGAGCAGGTCGTAAGCGAAAAAGGTTGACAGCCGGCCTTAACCTAGTGGAGAGACCGAGAGAACCTGGCCATCAAAGGAACCGAGTTTGCTTTCTTTTAATCTCAAGCGGGACCCAGCCTTAAGGGCGCATCGGCCTTACACAACACGTGTGGCCTCATTCTACCGTAGGACCCGGCATTAGGGGCAGATCGCTCATATACACTCCTGATGCCCTAAGAAGTATCAATGTATCATGGTGCGATAGATAACACGCTCATATACACTCCTAGGAAGGCCAGGAAGTTGTCGGCGCTAGCTGTGCGGAAGACGATCGCCGGGACGCCGAGCTCTTCGGAGACCTCAGCGGCCCAGCCCAGCAGACCATCGGCTACAAGGCATGTCGCTGGCGGAAAGCCGCCGGTGGTGTCGACGCCGGCGGCCGCGCTGCTATTATTCCCTGTAGCAAGCGACAGCGACCGCGCGAGCAGAGAGCGGTGCCGCGCCTCTGCTCAACGACCCGTAACTTCCGACTTCTCTGGAGCAGAGCAGGAAGAATGATGGTGAAATTTGATTTTTTTTTTTTTCTAGCAGCCATCAGCCATGCCGGCTTCCACGGCCGGAAACGGAATCACGGTGACCGTGATGGGCGCGGAGACCTGCCTCGCGCGGTCCATGCCCTGGACGAGCTGCGCGTTGGCTGGCTGCGTGGCCTCCATTTCCTATTATTAAGTTTGTCAAGACTAAAAAACTTAGTGTAGAGATATTAATGAGTTTTTTTTGAACGAAAATTAGTGAGTTTGTCTAGACTGCAAAATCAGGGTGGCCATCACCCTGCAAATACAACGGTAGATATGAGTGAATGGTATTAGGAATAGGAATTTGGGCAGCAAGTCCCACGGCAGACTGAACTCAAGGCATTACATAGCAGATCATTTTGATTGAAGTGGCTGCCTTCCTGTAACGTATATCTACGGTTACTTTTTAGCGTATTCTATAAAACATTAGGGGAATTGGATTTTACTATTGGAATGATATTAGATTTCTTTCCTCTTCCAACCAATACAAGTGGATCTTACGTCAAATTTGCATTGACATAATCCTCTCTAAGAGAAAACACAATTGATATGGGTGGATGGCATATCATATTTGTCCTTGTATTAACGAAATTGTGTTCAACAGAAAAGACATAATTTTATACTACGTGCGTGTCGCACGTATGTTTTTGCTAGTTTTGGTAACAAATCAAACAAAGTTTTTGATCGGATTACCACTTTGTTTGAGATAAGGTTCCCAAAATAAAAAAAAATTACTCGTGGAATTTGAAAGTCAATTGGCAATTACTCATATATATAAATTTTTCTTCGAAGATACTCCCTCCGTCCCATAAAGGATGACGTTATGGGATGCGTGCACGTGTTACTTCCTCAACTTTGACTCAATTTGTAGAAAAATATATATAATATTTATGTCTCTAATAAATTTGTTAAAAAACTAGATTCAAATATCTATCTAATGATACTAATGATGTATTATAAATATTAATATTATTTTATATGTAAATAGCTAATGTTGAAAGATGTTGTTTTTCTAGGAAGCGAGAATGACATTTATTTTCGGACGGATGGAGTAAACTGTGCAAGAAAGCAAAACACTCCCATGAATGAAATTTACCAAATCCGTGAAGGCCGAAATCCCATTCTCTCTCGTCTCAAAAGAAAAAGGAAGAGCAAACAAAATATTCCCAAATCCCCTCTGCATTGCTCGATGGAGCGGAGCGACGGCGGCGGCGAGATCTCCGCCATGCGATCGAGGATCTCCTCCGACTCATCCACCGCCGCCGGCGAGGACCGCCTCAGCGCGCTCCCCGACGACATCCTCGTCCTCGTTCTCATGCGCCTCCACACCGCCGCGGCCGCCGCCCAGACCAGCGTCCTCTCCCGCCGCTGGCGCCGCCTCTGGGCCCTCCTCCCGGAGCTCCGCTTCCCTGTGGCCCCCGAGCCAGGCCGCACCCACGCTGTCCTCGAGTCCCACGAAGTGGCCCTCCGGCTCCTCGTCGTCGAGACCCTGGGCGCCGCCCCCGACTCCGTGGCGGCGTGGCTCCCCGCCGCCGCGCGCCGCCTCTCCGGCCGCCTTGTCTTCCACAACCACGCGCACGCCAAGGGGGAGGCGAAAGGAGGCGCCTTTGAGCTTCCCTGCTTCGGGAACGCCACCTCGGTCTATCTGGACCTAGGGTTACTCGGCCTCGCCGTGCCGCCGGCGGGCGTGTTCGCTCGGCTCACCGAGCTATGCCTGCTCCGCGTCTGGTTCCACGGCCCGTGGGAGCTCGGCGACGCCATCTCCTCGGCGCGGTGCCCCTGCTTGCAGAAGTTACGCGTCCATGATTGCCGGGGGCTGAACCGTCTCGCTATCCATTCTGGGTCTCTCCTGCGAGTGAACCTCAATGGTCTGGGTGGTTTGCGGCAGCTCATCATCGAGGCGCCGGCCCTTGAGGAGCTAGTAGTCTCAGGTTGCTCCAGTTGCTCCTTTCATTGCCTGAATCAACCGTTTGCCAGCATCTCGGCTACTCAGCTTGTATCTCTCGACTGGACGGGTCCGTATGATCCAGACTCTGTTGATCTTGGCAAGATGGAATGCGTTCAATGGCTGAGAACTTCCCCTTTTTTTGTTTATGGGAAAGATGATCTCACTTTCAATCACAATTGCGTAAGGCTCCTGCAGAGATTCAAGGTCGTCGAATGTCTTACTCTCACACTGGTCTATCTGTGGGTGAGTCACATCCTCCTATGCTGAAATTTTGGTATGTGCATGTTTTCCTTAATCGGTAGAAATTTCAGAATTGGACACCGACATCCACCCAATTGTCCTATCTGACAAACCGATCAAGAAGTGCCCTAGGCAATCATGCAACAAGCATTCATGCCTTCGTTCATGTAAAATTTTAAAAAGATGAGATGGATAAAATTAAGTACCTGCGATGAAAGTTATAAAGGAATACTAAATGTAAGAGATTATTTTTAAAAGTATAGTTTCACTTAAACATTTAGGCAAGTGTGTTGATCAAATACAAATACTGGTTTGGACTGTTTGTCCAAGATTAACTGAGATATACATAACTGTCTATATGATGTTTGGTAGGACCCTGGATCCTGCCACAGGTGCTGCGCAGGTTGTATGGGTGAGAGGTTGGAGGGCGAGGGCGAGGGCGAGGGAGGCGGCATTGTGGCACCATGGTTCCGAGGGAAGGAGGAGGAGGGCGACAGAGAATTGCCGATGGCCCCTTGAGGCCGGCAAAGATAATTTGCCTGCTTAATTAATTCCCAGAACATTTAGGAGTATTTATCCCCCATACAAATATCTGAACTAACTTGTATGGAAAGAAAGAAATCTATCTAAGGAAATAAATCTAGCCACGAGAGTGGTAGCGCCGGCGGTAATACGTGATTACCGCCGGGTTGGGCGCTGGCTCCGGCTGAGCCGGTTCGGCCGTGCACCCCTGGACCGGCTGGTCCGGCCGAGCCATAACAATGTTGTTATCTCAGAACAATCCTGAACAGTTCTTGTTTTTGCTTTGTTCAAGTTGATGTGGCTTATTTGAGCACAGATCTTCATTCTTTTTATATTTGACGAGACATGAGATCCAAAGTCTAAGGGTAGAGAATTAGCTGGTACATTTCTATTTAGCTTGTCATGATAGGTTTTGCACGAGATGTCTTCAGTTAGGTCGTTAGCTTATAACTACTATTTTCCTGCACTGTAACAGCAATGGCCGGCATATAACTGCCACGTAAAATCAGATTTCTTGGGGGTCTGTTTCCAATGTTCACATATGATTCGTTTTTTTTGTGACTTATCATGGACACTCAGGGGATTGAAAACTTGAAGTACATGATGGATGACCTGACTGTGCTCCCTGACCTCAAGTTTCTGCACCTGATTGTATTGGCAAATGAGCATGCCTTTGGGGCCAGGATATTCCATGTTCTTAGGATGTGTTCTGGTCTAAGAAGGTTGAAGCTGAGGTTTCTAGGTCCTACTGTCTCTGGGGACAACACTTTTCTCTAGCTTTGAGTTTTCACTGAGTGATATACCTTTTGGGTTGGAAATATGCTGTATTGGTAGCACACTACCTGACGATTTGTTGAACTCTATGGGCAATCATGTTCACCATATCATTTTCCTTAGCTCTGTTGAATCGCCTTGAAGAAGTAGAAATCATTGAACTGAGAAGATCTGAACATGGAATTGCTTTCCTCAAGCAATTGTTAAGTTGGGCGAAATTGCTAAAAAGGACAACAATAACTTTCGATAATTGAGTTCCAGAAAGCATGGACGACGAGCTGCGCCAGATATTCCTTCCAAGTTTTAATTTGCAAAAAAAAAAAAAGGATTCCTTCCAATTTCGCAATTCTGGCTGAACAGCTGAAAGTAGAAATCAGTCTTGTTAGGATCTATCAGTGACTCTATTTGGGTTAGTATTTTGCAAATGTGACAATGAACAAAGTTACAAGGTACATTCAAGCACAAATGAACATTATTTAAATAACGAGAAATAAATGAACATCTTCTGTCATTGCGAGTGTTTCCTGGTAAAAGAAAATAGTTGACGATGAACGATACAGAAAAAAAAAGGTTACATGGAACTATGGGAGCAGTAGCAGCAAAAAGATAGGTACACCTAATTCAGCTTGAGAAAGGCTTTGGTTCAAGTCCCAGGCGTCCTAGCGGTTAAAAGTTGATTAGGGATTGACAGAAATTATAACCTCCAAAATAGGGAAATACAGCCTCAACTTTGAATTGCATCGTGAATTCTGCGGTGTCAGTCATTTAATTACATCAGACAAAAAGCTCTCAAATGAATTTGTAGTAGTTGTGCTAGCAACTCGCGAATTGCTTCTACAACTTGGATGTCTGACGGAGCATACTAGATACAAAGATAGCGACAAAGGTGCCTTTAAAAATTAGAAATATATGTCCATAAACTATTTATATGTACTTAGATGCATGTACATACATCTAACACGCCATTTCTCCTTCAAATACTAACAACCATGAAACACAGTCTATGAAAACAAAATTTATATTCACTGCAAAGGTAGAACAATTAGAGTAGGTCTAATGTGGTGGCTTTGCAAAGCCATGTCTACACAACATGTCGCCACTTGTGAGGGGATAGAGAAAAAGTATGTGATTTGAAGATTGTCAGCTGAGCTTGTAGAGGTTCGTTGGTGCAGGGAATACATGTTGTAATGCAAAAGGGAAAAATGTGGCCCAAGGAGAAAAAAGTGAGATGGTATGTGCATCTTTAGGGAGTGGAGTGTTGGATATTTGATACTTTATTGATGACTTGGTTTACATGGCATATTCTCTTTCCTAGAACCACCTCTTGATAGCGTCCTATCATAACAAACTTGGATATATGTAGCTTTTGGGAAGAAAAGCAATCTTTCTCTTAGAATCTAAAGTAAAAGCAACTTTTAAAAAAGTCTTGTCTAAAATAATAAACAATCAATAATCATAAAGTACAACCAACACCAACCGTGGTGGTGTTGGATGGTATTAGGATGCGTCAAGATTCTTCAATTCTTCAAGATACAATGGTTTAAAGTGATATATAATGATACACAACAGTAGAAAATCAAACCATGGACGGTTGAGTGCTTTACATGGTATTATTATGCATAACCGGCATTATTATGCATACCCGCGGTTGGGTGCTTGACGTGTTACCATTATGTATAAACAAATAGTGGTCGTTTTCAATGATACAAAGTATAACAAGATTGCGTGGCACTGTTTGAAAATGAAACATAGTGGAAAACCAAATATATTGGACGACCGCTGTTTCTCTGGTTCCTGCACGTACACTGACTTTGCCTCTGCAACTGCCTTCCGATGGAGCCCAGACAGAGCGGCGGCGAGCTCGCCATCGCCGCCAATCCCTCCGACAACTCCGAGCACGACGCCATGGTGGACCGCCTCAGCGCGCTCCCCACCGACGTCCTCCTCCGCATCCTCATTCGCCTCGAGGACGCCGCCGCCGCCGCTCGCACCACCGTCCTCGCCGGCCGCTGGCGTAGCCTCTGGGCGCTTCTCCCGGAGCTCCGCTTCCCGTCCTCCTCCGATCCCCGCCACATTGCGTCGGCTCTGCTCGCCCACCAAGCGCCCCTCGCCTTCCTCGACGTCGCCACCGAGGACGCCGCCGCCGAGTCTGTCGCGGCCTGGGTCCCCGCCGCCACGCGCCGCCTCTCCGGCAGCCTCGTCTTTACCAACCGGACGCCGGCGGCGAACGCCGCCGACGAGGGCGACGCCCCCTGCGAGAGAAAAAGAGGCGCCGCCTTTATTGACCTCCCCTGCTTCGGGAACGCCACCGCCGTCTCCCTCGACGTCGGCTACCTCGGCGTCGTCGCCCCTCTCGCCGGCGTCTTCGCGCGCCTCACGAAGCTCCGCCTCGCCCACGTCCACTTCCACAGTTCATGCGCGCTCGGCGACGCCGTATCGTCCCGGCGGTGCCCGAGCTTGGAGAAGCTCACCGTCCGGTACGCCATGGGGGTGACCGACCTCGCCGTCCGTTCCAGCTCGCTCCGGCGGATGAAGCTGGAGAACATGGACAGCCTGGAGAAGCTCACCGTCGTCACGCCGGCGCTCAAGCATCTGACGGTGCTGACATGCTTCTACCGTGGCCGCCGGCGGCGACCCGTCGCCGATATCGAAGCACGGCAACTGAAGGTGCTCAGGTGGGGGGATTTGTTTGATCGGAGCTCTGTCAAGCTTGGGAAGATGAAGCATCTGCAGAGTGTGTGCCCTGACGTGTTTCTTGTCTATGGATATCCACCCAATGACCCTTGCCTTGCGCTCTTGAGGTGCTTCAAGATCATCCATGAACTTTGCCTCACACTGGTGTATCTACCGGTGAGTTTTTTTTTTGTTTCTTTTTTTTTTTGGCTTTTGGTTTGTATATGAGATCTGAGGTGAACTTAGATCAAAGTGAAAATGTTCCTGATACTGTGTCAAAACTGATACCTTTTTCTTGTGACTTCCTTTGGACACACACACAGGACATTAATGACCGACCATACTTGTTGGAAGACATGAAAATGCTCCCGGGCGTCACATCTTTGCACCTGGGTCTGACATCAAATGGACACGCATTTGGGACCTGCCTATTCCATATTCTCAAGTTGTGTTCTGGTACTAGAAAGCTGGCTCTGGAAATTTCTGGCAAAAGTTTGGAGGTAATGGTATCATCTTTCTATATAACATCATTCGCTCAAACAAAGAGCGGCATATGTCATTAGATTAAAGAAGAAGTATGTCTGCTTATATTATGTGCACATTTCTTGGTTCACCAGAGGCTGATCTGGCCTATGTATTAGTTGTGTGCTTATATTTTGTTGCAGAGAGCTCATCTTGTTTGTGTCCTAGTGATTTCACTTCTCTGTATAGTATTGAGTTTTGCCAATCTGGTGTACCATTTGGGTAGCAAATATGTGTTAATCTTTTGAAATTATTGCCAGGATATTTGAAATAAATGGTAGTAAATTGACTGAGTTGTTGCATGGGAGGCTTGTGATACAACTAGCTAGGAGTTATCATATTATAGTAAGCTTTGGGTACATGATTTTTCAAAGTTACCATACTTCTGTTGGATAACCTAATTTGTAAGTCCAATTGAAAATGTTCTTGAATATGATATATATATATTGATAGCACGATATTAGTGGATTTTGTGGAAATTTTAAAAAAAATCATGTTTACTATACTACCTTATTATTTAGCACATGACAGTTATATTAATTCAGTCTGATGGCTTCGTGCTAATAAGGTCTAGGTGGAATCTATCTTTTTTCTTTTCATTTTGCTAATGTTGATGATGTATTAGTAGTTTTCAAGTTAAACTCTTAATCTGTTAGCTGCTCTTTTTTTTGGTAAAGTTGATGATGTATTAATAGTTTTCAAGATCAACTCTTAATCAGTTAGCTGGTTGCATATGATCCTTGTTTCAGGAACAAACTACTTGCCCAGCAGATTGCATTTGTGACGAGCACCAAAACTGGAAAACCGAGGAACTCTTGTTGAATCACCTCCAAGAAGTATAAATCACTGAGTTTCGAGGATCTGAACATGAAGTTACCTTTGTGGAGCAACTATTCAAATGGGCAACAGTGCTAACCAAGATGACAGTAACTTTCAACTCTTTGGTGGCTGAAAGCATGGCCAAGAGCAGTACAGGGTTTTACGAAGCTTCTCTAGGCCGGAAATATGCATGGAATTTGACACATCTAATGAGGACATGGTGGAGGAGATGGATGCACCTGAAGACTAAAGGGAGCTAGTACAAATAAATCACTTTAAGCGCCAAGGTGTTATAAAGTTCCTTAGTCAAGAGACTTGTGTAGAATTTTACATGTGTCACGCTGAGGGCAAAATTAAAAAGGTCACGGTGCTTGCCTGCACCAGCTGATTCTGGCACACGAAGGGTGACTCTTAAGACCTGATTGTGTTTGTCGCTGTTACAGACTCAGTACTACAATGTTTTTAGCTTGTAATTATATGCAATACATGCAGCATTATATGCTATATATAAACTATACCAGGCTATACTAGTGAAACATAGCACAGAACGGTTTCGTATTGCAACTGTGTACAGCACGGTGAGGTGCTTTCTTCCCCTAGCAGAGGGACTCTGGAGAAACATAGTTTTATTATTATATGCACGGCGGAAATGTGCAAGTTTCTTTTATGTGCTCGCAACTGCTGGATGCACCGCATTCAAATTTTGCAATGGCCATAATATAGTAGCGTATAGGTAATTAATTCTCTTGACATGGTGGGTGTTTGTTTTTATATTGAGAATCCTATCGGCTTGTAGGTGTGGTATGTTAGCTGCCTAGGATTCAAATCTATGACTCACCGTCTTCCAATGCCAACCCATTTTATTGTTAATTTCTGTAGTCAGTTAGGAGCATTGCATACATTGCACCATTCAATGGGTGTATTGGATTGTATCGGTGTCACACACGTTGTTCACGTGAAAATGAGAGGCCTTCGGGGGAATAGTCACCCTTAGTCTTACAAACAAAAAATTAACTATAAAGTAAAATGTAACAGAATAACAATAGACACTTTGAATGGTATGGGTGACACATAAATAAGGTAGCAATAGAGTCAAAAAGCAAAAGTAACTTTTGGAAAAGACATTAGCTCAAACAAGCAAGGTACTATAAGTAACCATAGGAAAACAGTGGGCGATTTAGATGGTGCTGGTGTAAAGCATAAGAAAACAATATGCATTCTAGATGGTAGTGGTGGCACATATATTCTTTCAATGGTAATTCTCTAAAACTTGTCTTTAATGCTAATGTGGTTAAACACCAAACAATGGACATTTTGGATATAGTAGACCCACAAGACAATGTGTATGTTTTATAATATTACTGGCACATATATTGTTTATCCCCCCTGACTCTAAAAGCATTAGAATGGATCCAATGTTTATTTCTCATATATGTGTTAAGGTGAGGCCCAAATAAAGTAGTTACCATCTAGAACACAATGTACACCTTAGGGTGGTCCCAAGCTGCAAGAAAACAATAGGCGTTTTGAATGGTATTGATGACATATAGATTCTTTTCATGATATTCTCCAAACTAGCTATCTTGAGTGGTGGAAAGTGGATAGATATAAAGTGTTAGAAACAAAAACAATGGATGCTTTAGATGATATCGGTGGCACATAAATAATTTGGGTGGCATTAGGTAGCGATAGAGTCAAAAAGCAAAAATAACTTGTTTTTTGGAAAAAAGGCATAGCCCAAACAAGCAAGCTATTATGTGTAAGGCATAAAAAAAATAGTGGAAATTTTAGATGGTGCTAGTGTAAAGCATAAGAAAGCAACTGACACTCTTAATGGTATTGGTGGCACATAGATTCTTTCAATGGTATTCGCCAAATCTAGTTGTATGTAAGGCTAAGATGGTTAAAGTTGGCCCAATAAAGTAATTAGTGCTTAGAACACAATGTACACCATAAGATGGATCCCATGCTATAAGAAAACAATGGGCGCTTTGGATGGTATTGGTGATATATAGATTCTTTCCATGGTAATCTAAAAAGGTGGAAAATAAGTGCTTAGAACACAATGTACACACGTTAAGGTGGGTCCTGTGCTATAATAAAACAATGTCCGTTTTGGATGGTATTGGTGATATATAGATTCTTTCCATGGTATTAAAAAAGGTGGAAAGTAAGTGCTTAGAACACAATGTACACACCTTAAGGCGGGCCCCGTGCTATAAAAAAACAATGGGCGCTTTGGATGGTATTGGTGGCACATAGATTTTTTTCATGGTATTCTAAAACGTGAAAAGTAGGTAGAGAATAAAGTGTACACAATATAGTGAACGATTTAGATGGTAGGCACACAATTTTTTAAAACTCGCTACATATCAAATATGAAGAACAGATAAAATTAAAATATATTGTCACCGAATGCCAGAGAAGACAAAAAAGCTCGGATCTTACCTTAAGCATCCAGAAAAAAAAGTGTGTCATTTTCTTTTTTCTGTACTATTTGGTGAAGAGAAAGAAACTCATCGTTTTCCGTACAACCGGTAGTCTGGCAGAGCTAGCTCCCGCGTTCCCACTCCTTGTCCTTGCTGCGCTGCGCCAGCATTCCAGAGCTCTACCGCCTGTTCCTCTACTGGCCGCCGACTCCCCAGCGCCACCACCGCGCCGGCGATGGGGAGGATGGTGACCCGATCGGAGACCAAGAAGAGGAAAAGGCTGGAGGAAGAGCGCGCCGACCGCATCAGCAGCCTCCCCGCCGGCATCCTCGGCGACATCGTCTCCCTCCTCCCGACCAAGGACGGCGCCCGCACGCAGGTGCTCTCCTCCCAGTAGCGCCACATCTGGCGCTCCGCCCCCCTCAACATCGAGTTCGAGCCCAGATCTCCCACATCCTCTCCCTACACCCGGGCCCCTGCCGCCGGCTTTCCATCCGCATGGTCTCCCTCGAGCTCATCCACCTCTCCGCCGCCGCCTTCGACCGATGGCTCCGCTCCCCACTCCTCGATGGCCTCCAAGATCTCGGCCTCCACGGATTCACCAAGTGGGGACGCTCGCCGCTCCCGCTTCCGGCGGCGGCGGCGCGCCGCTTCTCGTCGACCCTCCGCGTCGTCAGCTTCGGCGGCTTCCGCTTCCCTGACGGAGACGGAGACGACGACGACGCCGGCGACGGCGGCGCGCTCCGCTTCTTCCCGGTTCTCGAGCGGCTCAGCCTCAGCCATGTCACGATCTCGGAGACCTCTCTGCACGCCTTGGTCGCCGGCTGCCATGCCCTGCGGAGCTTGCTGCTGGTCCTCAACAATGGCTTCTCGAGCGTCCGGATCGTGTCGTCTTGCCTGAGAAGCATCGTTGTGCGTCCTGGTTCGAGGGATAAGATGTTCCAACACCTCGTCATCGAGGACGCGCCATGTCTGGAAAGGTTGCTTCTTTTTGGAACTGTAATTGGCGTTCCGCTGGACATCTCGGTAATCTCGGCGCCAAAATTGAGTGTTTTGGGAAAACTCTTTGATGGCTTCCTCAAGCTCCAGTTTGACACCACAGTATTTCAGGTATACGTCAATCTCTTCTTCTTACTTGCATTGCACCGTCGTCATTGGAATGTGTTGGCCTAATCAACATACATGTTAACGTTAGAGCATTATTCTGTGATTAACTCAGGGACCGAACCTTGTTAGCATGGACACAGTGGTGCACAGTGTGAAGGTTTTGGCTGTAATAAACATGCATCTTAGCTTGGATGTGGTTGTTAATTTTATGCATTGTTTCCCCTGCCTGGAAACTCTGCACATCAAGGTGACTACAAATGCTCTACACCATTTCTGCAGTGTTTTTTTCAACCATTTCTGAAGCTAGGTTGTCACCGGTTCTGCATTCATTTTGCTTTTCCAGGCATTCAAGACTGGGGGAGCAAATGAGTGGTGTAATCAACAGCAGGATCTTATTGACACCCATGCAATTGGTCTGAAGAAAATTGTGCTGAAAAACTATCAAGATGACACGTCAAATGTTATGTTTGTGAAATTCTTTGTCCTCAATGCAACGGTGCTACAGTCAATGGTTCTTGAGATAGAAGGTACAAAGATTAGCTGTGAGTGGATTGAAAAACAGCATGAGCTGCTCCAGACAAAAGACAGGGTTTCAAGGGGTGCATGGTTTGATTTTGTGTATCATGACAAGCAGCCAGAGCCACTTGGCCCTGAGGATTATGAGCAAGCACATGAATTGTCAATAGCTGACCCCTTTGTAAGGTTTCGGGATTGGTATCGCCATTAGGCAATACTGTTTTCCCCAAACATGTCCAGTTGTCGCTTATCTTGACAGTTAATATGCCTTTTTCCCTGAAATATTGTAACTTATGAAGAGACCATCAGTTGCTTTACCCTATGTTTTTAAAAGGGAGAAAAGCTACTTCACGTGTCCATTGTAATTTTCCAAGTGTTTCGTCATTGGAACCCCAGGCACTGAAACAGATTCTGGCAATTGGATTAATTGGATTTGTTTAGAATTTGATTCAAATCTAATTTTCTTCTTTGAGTGTACATAGAAACATTTTCTACGAATTAAATTTTTTGATATGTTGTTTGGATGTTCAAAATAATATGAAATCATATCGGATTACTTCAGTACAAATGGAAGTAAGGTACTGAGCTAGCAATTAACGGGTCAAAATAAATGCGACTAATCATATTGCTCAGGGAAGCAAGAAAATCAACTAGTTTATGGACACACTGACTAATTAAAGTTACCTAGAAAATGCAACTACCGAATTGATCAAAGATGTATAACTCGGTGTTCGACAGCTTCATTGATGCTGCCCTCATGGCGTATGTGTCACCCACACTGTCATCATCTTCATCAGGAGGCATGTTCAGAAAGCAAGCCAACAGAAGTCACCCTCTGCAGAACTTGACTGTAAACAGAACTTAATTTCTGTTTAGCTTAAGCCTGTTTAAGTCTCGATGTATCAACTAGAGGTGTCTGCTACAGATTATTCAGAACATATGGAAGAGAATATGGATGCTAGCTTCAGTAGAGTTGAGTATTCTACATCTTGAACTATTGGATTCATGATGCAATTGAGCTCCAACTATCCAGCCACATAATTTTAGTGAATTGTAGTTTTAAGATTTTAAATGATATATAAGTGTTTTTGTGTAAAATAAGTTCATCTCTATCTTTATATCACTATAAAAAGTTTCATGAAATTTAGTGGTGTAATCAACAGCAGGATCTTATTGACACCCATGCAATTGGTCTGAAGAAAATTGTGCTGAAAAACTATCAAGATGACACGTCAAATGTTATGTTTGCGAAATTCTTTGTCCTCAATGCAACTGTGCTACAGTCAATGGTTCTTGAGATAGAACTTAGAAGGTACAAAGATTAGCTGTGAGTGGATTGAAAAACAGCATGAGCTGCTCCAGACAAAAGACAGGGCTTCAAGGGGTGCACGGTTTGATTTTGTATACCATGACAAGCAGCCAGAGCCACTTGGCCCTGAGGATTATGAGCAAGCACATGAATTGTCAATAGCTGACCCCTTTGTAAGCACATGAATTGTCAATAGCTGACCCCTTTGTAAGGTTTCGGGATTGGTATCGCCATTAGGTAATACTGTTTTCCTCAAACATGTCCAGTCGTCGCTTATCTTGACAGTTAATATGCCTTTTTCCCTGAAATATTATAACTTATCAAAAGACCATCAGTTGCTTTACCCTATATTTTTAAAAGGGAGAAAAACTACTCCACATGTCCATTGTAATTTTCCACGTGTTTTTTATTAAAAATTTTGAATGAATGTAAATATCACATATAGATATACGATTCTACTATCTGATCCCTTTGGCATCCTCATGAAAAGAAACCTTTTTGATTGCCGCGCCAGATGGTATCCAAAGGTGTAATTCTTGTTTTTGGTTTGTTTGGAAGTTCTATGGGGTGATTTTGAATTGTTGGATTAGGCATGCATGAAAAAGTTGATAGCCCACACCAGTTTGAGATCATTTGTACTTTTTTATGCCGGATGGAGGGAGATTATGCCAAGCTATGTTTTTTCTTTGTGCAATTTTAGTTTTTTCCTTTGTGGTAGTGACACTAAGCCGGATTTGTTTCTACTGCATTGCAAAAGCGCTAACAACTTGCATTACATAAACTCGGAGACTTGTCTGCCAGCTTTTATACCGAAGACTACCAGTTGTTTGACTCTGAAATGATATTCGAAAGCCTGATATTGATTCCTAAACTTTAAAATTGAGAATCAACAGTTTGAAGAAAGATTCAGAAGCTCATATATAACTGAGAAATTAGGAGCTTCAGGTTGACATCGCAAATATTTAGATTTTTTATCAGATTGAAACAATTTTATGGGCCTATTTGGAATCCCAGGCACTGAAACATATTCTGGCAATTGGATTTGTTTAGAATTTGATTCAAATCCAATTTTATTCTTTGGGTGTACATAAGAATTAATTGTACGTTGTTTGGATGTTCAGAGTAATATGGAATCATACTGTTTTACTTTAGTACAAATGGAAGGTACTGGGCTAGCACTTAATGGATCAAAATAAATATTGTTAATCATATTGCTCAGGGGAAGTAAGAAAATCAATTAGTTTATGGACACACTGACTAATTAAAGTTACCTAGAAAATACAACTACCCAATTGAACAAAAATATATAACTCAGTGTCGACAGCTCCGTTGCTGCTGCCCTCAAGGCATATGTGTCGCCCACACTGTCATCATCTTCATCGGGAGGCATGTTCAGAAAGCAAGCCAACATAAGTCACCCCCTGCGGAACTTGATTGTAAACATAACATAATTTCCGTTTAGCTTAATCCTCTATAACTCTCGAAGTATCAACTATTTAGGTGTCTGCTAGAAATTATTCAGAACATATGGAAGAGAATATGGACCCTAGCTTCAGTAGAGTTGAGTATTCTACATCTTGAACTATTGGATTCATGATTCAATCGAGTTCCAACTATCTAGCCATATAATTTTTGTGAATTGTAGTTTTAAGATTTTAAATGATATATAAGTCAATAAGTGTTTTTGTGTGAAATAAGTTCATCTTTATCGTTTATATCACTATAAAATGTTTCATGAATTTCAAAGGTTTTAACCAGGCCCTATCAGGCTGGCCACCAAAAAACGTATCGTGTCCGAATAGCACAAACACGATGGGCCATGGCCAAGTTACGGTTTTTCTTTTGTGCAGTTTCAGTTTTTGCCTTCGGGATAGTGACACTAAGCTGGATTTGTTTCTACTTCAGTGCAAAATGGCTAAGCGCTAACAACTTACATTATATAAACTTGGAGACTAGTCTGCCAGCTTTATACCCAATGCAAGACTATCAGTTATTTGACTCTGAAGTGAGATTCGAAAGCTAGTTATTGAGTTCCTAAACTTCGAAATTGAGAGTCAAGAGTTTGAAGTAAGCTTCAGAAGTTCATAACTGAGGAAATTAGGAGTTTATGTTTGATAAGACTAAAAGAACTTTCTGGGCCTCTTTAGAACCCCAGGCACTGGATCAGATTTTGGCAATTGGATTAATTAGAGTAATTAGTCTCAGAATAAATTGGATTTGTGTTAAAAAAAGACCGTAGGTGCAGAATGCAGAAAAATCATAATCACAAGGAATCTGTAATTGCTAGAATTTGTAACTACTCTCGACCTTCCCCAAGCTACATTAGCAAGGGTGAAAACCAAGCGATCCTCGATTTGGCGTCGATTCCACCGGCTCCTCTTCGCCTTTGATGACTGCTTGGCATCGGAGGTAGGGTGGAGCCATGGGATTGGCTGCCGATGTACATACCCTTTCCTTTATTCTTAATTAGGTTTGTGTAGATTATGGTTAGGGTTGAGGGACTCTTTTTTAAGAGTATTTTGTTTCCTCTCTAGTTTCTCATGTGGCATGTATGTTGTTACTGATGGGTGTCCGATGCTGGTTGATGATGTGGAGCATTGCTTTTGTACTTCAGTTGGAAGATTCGATACCGGTGAGGTATTGGTAGGTTCTTTCTTTTGCATCGGTGTTCAAATCTTCCATGGATTTCCTCTCGCCGGTTGTGCCCATGTTCTCAGCACCTAGTCAGCCTTGAAGCCAGTGATGTTGCTACGAGAAGCCAGTGGAGTATTTAGGGTGTGTTTAGATTGGGGAAAGATTCTCCAAAAATACACTGTTCACAAAAAACACTGTAGATGAATAGTGTTACGTGAGTAAGAGGGATTGGATGAATAGAGAAAAGTTGGATAAATAGTGTATCTTTGGGGAATCTTTTGGAAACTAAACGGGGCCTTACTCCCTCCAAGGTGGAGTCCATGGCTGCCCTGTGAGGTCTGATTACCAACAAGATTTGAAATCGGGTTGGTCTTCAGTTCCCACCTGTTTTGGTGGTTCAGTTCTCCTTCTGGGTGTCTCGTCATTCGGCGATTGCATCAAGACTGATACAGATTTTACGGAGTTTTGGGGCTTCTGGCAGTCCTTGTGGTTTCAGGTTCCTCATCGTCCGGCGATGCGATGGTCGGTGGCCATCATGTTCAGCCGGGTCGTTCAGCGTCAACAAGGCATGTCGGTGACATGCTGCTCAAGACAGCATCAAAAAACTACATTTCATCGCCGGGGAGGAGATCAGCTTCAAGTTGCGTGCTCCGGCCACTGGTGGCGAGGAAGTCCGGGAGAAGCTTACAAGGGCTAGCTTGTATTTTCTTTATCTTTCACAAATGTCTTTGTAAGGTGTGGACTATAATCACCAAATCTTATGAATAAAATAGAGTCCCGGTTTCTCAAAAAAAAAAAAAGGGATATTAAGGAGAGTTCAATCAAGTAAAACGGTCCAGTGTGCAGGGTTTGATGCGGGCCAGAAGCAAAACGCATCCAAATATTAGAGTGGGAATTAACATTGGTCTCATTGTTTTTTCTTTCTCTGAATCGCTTCCCCCGCTGCAATTTTGTACAATCATTTATTCTAAGTCTGAGAAAATGGTAGCAAGTAAATTTGTAGCAAGCCAGTGTCTTACTGGTTTATGGTTGGACGGAAGAGGTTGTGATACCATCATCATCGCTACAATACTAGATATGACTGAACAACATGAGTGTATTTTTTTTCAGGATAACTAGAACATATGAACTACCTTGTTCCAATAATACTAAATACATGCACATGCCCTTATTTTTTCATTTTCTTCCCTAATATTTTAAATAACCATTAAAATCAGTTCAAAAAAAAAAATACATTCGCTATAAGCAGATAGGGGCATTACACTTTTGAGCTAGCACTTTGGATGCTATTGGTAGCACATGGCATTATTAGCTAGTGGTGATGTGAATAGTCAAAAGGTAAAAAGTAGTTTTTTTAAAAGAAAAACTTAGCCCAAACAAACACACCACTTACTGTAAAGCATATAAGAGCATCTCACTACTACAAGACACATATATTGTAACACACTCTTGTAACATATTGATCAATGTGTTACAAAGAAGTTTTATAGGAACACAAAATCATGTGTTACAGAATAAGTTAGTAACATATAATGCTCCTCTACAAATTTGTGTTACAAGTAGAAGTTATAGTAACATAAAATTAATGTTGCACCTTAAGTGTTACAAAATGGTGTCATATTGTATCACATAAAATATTGTTACAACTAAAGTGTTATAATGTAACATATTGTAACCTCAATTGATGGAGAGTAGCCATGAAGAAGAAAAACACAAGTCTGAACAAACAATTAACAAGTGTTAGTCTAGTAGTCCCTTTTGTCTTTTCGGACACATCTTTTCAATAAATGAGAGAATGGTTATTTATTGATTTCAACAAAGCAATGGTAATGTTTTTCCAAAATAAAAGTTGTAGATCTTAAGAAGTTATACAACTTTGTGTTTAAACTCTTTTTAATTTGAATTAATTTTGGCAACCAGAAGTACATTTGAATTCCTCAAATTTGAAATTTGAGTTTTTCAAATGATCACGGCTAGAGCAATAGACAAAATGAGAGTTGTAGACCATAATAAGTTGCAAAGCTTTATAGTTGATAACCTTTTTATTTGAAAATCAAATTTTGTAAATGACATCAAATTGAGAAACTACCAAAATAGAAATTGTACAACTCCGAAAATTATGAAACTTCGTAGTTGACAACTTTTTAATTTCAATTCGTTTAGGGCCTCAAATAAGCAATTTACACTCGACCTGGTATAATATGTGGGGTCCAAAACAGAACCTTGACACAAGTGATACTGTGGTGTAGTGGTAGAGGAGGTTGTGCAGGAGGAAGAGGTCATGGGTTCGAATCTTGCCAGTCACATAGTGCATAAAATTTTTAGCTATTCTATCTGATGTTTTCTGTTCACAAAGTGTTACTGCAAAAATGTCAAAGTGTTACAAGAGCTAAAAATGTGTTACAAAGGAGAATTTTGTAACACTTAATAAGCGTTCCACTTCATAAGTAATTGTGTTACAAAGCAGTAACATAATTTTTATGTTAAAGCAATATATTTTTGGTGTTCCAATAGATCACACTATAGTAACATTGAACTTAGCAACACTAATAAAATGTGTTACTAGATGGTGTTGTAACACTTTTATGGATCTTTAGTAACATAAGTTGGTGTTACAATATTGACATTCTATACTAGTGTCTCCAAGAGCTCTTGTAATCTATTAGCTAAATTTGCATATTATACCTCATTGTAAAAATAAAAATCCATCTATTTTCATGGGGTAATCCAAGAGACTAGTTAAAACTAGGTGGGTATATTCAAAACCAATTCCACGTCACATATTTTTTTATCTCTATCGATCCCGCATGCCGTCTTTTTTTCTTTCTGATCCCGCACGCGCCTCGACGTCCGCCTGCCGCCGCCGACTCCACGTCCACCCAACGCCGGTGGATCAGCACACGCTCGGCCATCAATTTGATGTTCATTAAAAAAAATCAATTTGATCAGGAAGCAATCAATTTGATAGCTCTGTTTTGCGATTTGATCAGGGAACTATGGATTCCGATTATCAGTTCAATCAATTGTAATGTAGAAGAAGCACTCGGAGGGTCTGCACGCGTCTTGCTGCTACAGCGAGGAGCACGCGCCCGTCGTTGGCCCAAGCCGCGCCATCTCCAAGGACAGCAATGGAGCGCACCCAATCTCGAGCAATGACATTAGGTTGAAGCCGACGAGCTTCACACAAGCATGACGAGCACCTGGCTGATTTGGATCTCATCTGCGCCTTACTCCAGTTGGCGGACTTCCACCACAGCACGGACGCCCTCGCCGCCGCGTGGAGGTCCACGACGCGACCTTCAAGCTCGAGGATGTCGCGGACGAGTGCTGCTACCTCTCCGGCCACGGCCTCGCCCGGGGCTAGTCAATGCCAGGGCCTGGTTCGCCCTCCCCCGCGGCCTCAGCATCCGTGGCGGCCTTCCTCGGCGTGATCTGCGTCTTCATCACCGCCGCAACGGCGCACATTGAAGTCGAGGGTCGAGGCTCCTCCGTGCTGGATGCTCTCCGTGTGTCCAGCTGGGGGTGCAGGAGGAGGACCTGACGCGTGGGAGGACGAGTCGGGCGCGCGGACGAGGGGATAGCAAGCGGAGGGTGCTAGCGAAAGATGCCTAGCGGAGGGGGCTGGATACCTCACCAGGTAGCGAGCGGTGGATTTTAGAGAGACTGTTGGATCTGATTTTTACTCTAGTTTTGTTATTTTTAGCTAGCTAATTTGTTTTACAGAGGCTCTTGGAGATGCTCTAAGTAGTGGCCAGCTTTTGGAAAAGCCGCCCAGACAAACAAGTCATCAATGTAAAGCATTAGAAAACAACCGGGTGCTTTGGATAGTATTTTTTTAGAGGAAACTTTGGATAGTATTTGTACGGTGGCACACGGATTCTTTAAGCAGTTTATTTCCTCCAAATAAAACTAGCTATTTTAGAAAGTGAAAGGGTGTGCACGTAACGACAAAAAAAAGCAAACAGTGGGTGGCACTTTACATGGTACTAGCATGGTACTTGTGGCATATTATTTGTTTAGGCCCGTTTAGATTCACCTACTTTTTCTAAAAATCCACTATTTATCTCAACTTTTCCCTATTCATCACATCCCTCCTACTCACATAATACTATTTATCTACAGTGTTTTTTAGGTGAACAGTGTATTTTGGGGGAATCTTTCCCAATCTAAACACACCCTTAGTGTTATGTTTTAAAACTAGCTATTAAAAAATAGAAAAAAATGATAGAAAACAAATTGGCAAAAGAGCTAGAAATTGGGACCATTGTGACCGGATGGTAGGAAAGGAAAACAAACTTTGAAGATCGACGACTGCGTCATCCACATATCATCCTTTTCGAGTTACTTTCGTTTGTTTTCTCCGAAAAAAAAACAGGTATGGGGTATACAATGATGTAATTTGTGTGCTTTGATTGTTTGAGAATTTTTTTTTTGCTGTAGGCGTAGTCTATATTTGATATTTTTTAATCATCAAACCTGGGACTACTAACTGGTGGTTGCCATCGATCTCTATGGAGGATTTGCCAATTCAGTGCTGGATGGCCTGAAAAGCTTCAGGTATTCAGCAGTATAACATTTATGGACGGATGACTGACAAGTGAACCCAACTAACCCCTAGCTAGCTAGCTAGCTAGAGACTAACTGACCACTTCAGAAAGAAAACCCCCAGCTCGATCTGATCCCATCGGTCCGACGACTCCGGCTCGGCCGCCGGCGAGCTAGGACCACCTGAGCACGCTCCCCGACGACGTCCTCGTGCAGATCCTCCGCACGCCCGACGCCGTCCGGACCAGCCTCGCTTGTCTCCCTTCGCTGGCGCCTCCTCTTCTTTCCCTATCCCGACCACTTCCGCGACACCTCGCCGGCCACCAGGTGATTTGGTGGTGATTTGTATTAGCTCTTCAGTAATGCCTGCTGTGGTCCCTCCATCATGTAAATCAATACAATGCTGCTTACTTTACAATTTACATGATTATATATAGCACGCTGATACATCTGCTCTACCCATACATCTGCTCTACTCATACATCTGCTCTACCCACCTTTAGCGCACTACTCCCTCCGTTTAAAAAAGAATGACGTTTTTTACTTTAAACATCATGTTTGACCATTTGTTATATTCAAAAAATTATGCGAGCATTATTTATCTATTTATAACTTGTTTTTATTATAATTATAGTTTCATCATGACATGTTTGTTTTAGCATTTATCCAAAAAATTTGAATAAAACGGATGGTCAGACGTGATGTTTGAAAGTATTTTGGGACAGGAGGTATGCCAAATGGTAAGTTAGTGTGCAGTGTGCCAGCAACAACATATACTTATAAGCATATAATTTAACAAAATGAATCAGCAATCTTATAAGCATATACACGGCACTACAGCTAGATTGATGCAACTCATCTCCATTAGAAGAAGGATGTCGTTATTTTTTTATAAATAAGTTATTGAAAGGGGTTATTAATGATTTTTTAAGATGTGCCCTTGTATAATTAATACCGTATGTATATCTATAAAACTCATTTGTCTAACTTGACTCTCTAACTTTGTTGCTTTGTTACCTTTGTTGCCGACATGTAAACCATCTTGCCTGAGAGCCCATATGGCAGAAAGCAAGTCATGGACTTTCCTATTTCCAAAAAAAGAAATGAAAAGTTTATTTTTGGCTATTTAATTATCAACATAATTTGATTTTGGTCATTCAACTCTAAAATTAGATATTTGTGACCACTGAACTATATTAAAATTGTTTACATTTGGCCATCGAACTGTTTTGTTGGTGGTTTTGACGATATCGACGTCTCGACTACACATAGTTGTGGGGGCACACATTTCAACATCATCTTCTTCCTCGTCCCTTCTGTTAGGCACGACTCTCCTCTCAGCCATTTCAACACATCTAGAGGGGCGTTGCTGCCCTTCCCTGCCTCCATCCCAACGATGACCACACTTTGCCCCTTTAGGGTGTTTAGATTGATAGGGTAAATATTTGTGGGCTAAGCATTTAAGAGGGGAGTGCTGCATGTTGTCCCCACATTTTGGCACCTTTGGGGTAAATTTAGGGCAAATTTGCCTATTTACCCCATTTCCACCTCCATCCAAACATGGCCATGGACGGCAATGGCGCGCATTGGCGCATGTGGCAATGGCGGGGACAAAGAGCAGGCAGAGCGCACCGTCGAGTTGGCGCCTGCGCACGGAGGCGACGACAAGGGTGGAAGCGGTGTTGGAGAGAAAGGAGTAGGGATGGCAACGGACACAAAATATCCGCAAACCCGCGGATAGGAAACCCGATGGGCATGGATATGGATCTGATGTTGTATCCGCGGGCGCGGGCGCGGATCTGAGTCCAAACCCAACGGATATCTGTTAACGGATATTGAAATTTGATACCCGTATCCGTAAACCCACAAATCCGTTAACTGACAGGTGGGCCCCAAAACTAGGGCAAACCCCTCTATCCAACCCTCCCCTCCCCAGTCCCCCCGTTCCCCCCGACCCCCCACCCAACACGCCGCCGCCGCACAGTCACCCCGCGTGTCGCGAGTCGCGACTCGCGAGATCCCGACGCCGTGGTTCCGCTTCCGCCCCCGCGCCTCCGCCTTCTGACACCGCTGCCGCCGGCCTTCGCCCTAGCTCCCCACGCCTCCGCCCTCCGCCAGCCCCTGCGCCCTACGCCCCTGCCGCTCGACGCTCTCCTCCACGCCCTGCTGCCCGACGTCGCCCCCAGCCCCCCAGGCCCCCACGCCTCCGCCGGCCCCTGCGCCCTGCAGCCCGACGCAGGCCTCCACGCCCTGCAGCCCGACGCTGGTTCCTGCACGGCGTCACGGCGGCGCATCCCCGTCCTCCGTCCTCACGAGATCTGAAGTTCTGAACCCATCGACTCTTGAACCAAGGTATTGTACTGTGCATCCCTAGTTGTGAAATGGTTGCATGTTTATGTTGCGTCATTTTTTCCCATTTGTTATACAGCTGCAATGGCTAGTGGCTCCCAATCTCATGTGCCAACCTCCGAAGCATCCGGTGCTGCAGCACGTACCGAGGGAGATGAGGTTGTGCAGATATCAGATGGGGAAGAGGAAGGTCGCTCTGGACAAAAGAGGAAGCTGAGATCAGAAGTCTGGAAAGACTTTACTCCATTGACTCTTGATAGTTTTTTTCGGATTTGCGGATAAATCCGCGGGCATATACTATCCGCGGATAGCGGACGCGGATTTGACTTCATGCCCGCCGCGGATAGCGGGCGTGGGCGCGGGCATGGGTTTTAGGGTGCGGGCGCGGATAGTTGAAACCACTATCCGCGTGGATATTATCCATTGCCATCCCTAGAAAGGAGTGTGGGGTCGGGTGACCAAGGCAGTCGCCGGAGGCAGCGGGTGTGACGGATTGGAGCAGGGGAGGAGGGACTTGGCGCGGCGTGATCGACGGAGCGGTGGAAGCGGCCGGCGGCGATGAGGGAGGCCACAGAGCCATGGTTTCGTTTGGTGGCGGTGGCTACTGGTGTAGCTCAGCAGTCAGCACCGTGATGGCCCGAATGGAGGGAGAAAGGGGTGGAGCGAGGACGAAGATGATGTTAACTCGTGGGTCCCACAACCATATGTATCTGTGTCATAAAAATAAAAAAAGCTTGATGATAAAATATAAACGATTTTAATAGTTGAATGGTAAAAAATACTCGGTTTTAGAGTTGAATGGAACCATCAATTTTCATGAAAAAAAGTATGGAATGGAACCATCAATTTATTAAGCTTTTTGTGTGCTGCACATACATGATCATCGATTTGTCATCCGGGTCATATTTATATGGCCGGAGTGGCCTAATCATATCCATTATGTCCAGGTGCAGCTCATCGCCAACCGGGATTCCATTTGCAACCCACCCACTATAGCCATATATAATACAATGTGCCTGCCTACAAATAAGCAAGTGAACTGAACCTGCTAATCTCCATTCACCAAACCAGCAGGCATTCGAGCAGCCTCCATTGCAACAATGATAGGGTTGCTTTGTTTAAAAGATTTCACGGAGGACGGAAGGCCGGAGGAGATGGAAATCAACTCCTTCCTCAAGCTCCGGACGGCCACACTGAACATTGCGAGTGCTCTAGGGTTCGGGGCGTTGGCGTGGTCCACCGTCGTGCACCTCAGCGGCTTCGTCGGGGAGCTCAGGGATGTCGAATTCTGGATCGTCACTGCACTGAGCTTCGTAATGGCATGCAAGTAAGCTCGTTTCTTTTCTCTTTTTCAAAATCAAATGAAGTTTGTCATCATTTCAAAATCATGTAGTAGGTGGGAATCGAGCGCCAGTCCGAATCTCTCTTGCGGTCTTGCCCTTCCCTCCAAGTCAACTGAGGGAGAGCAAGATGCGATTGAGGGAGCTGGTGAGATGTTTAGTGTACTCTGAATAATGTCAGAGAGGTCTGAAAAAATAACCAACAACAATCCTGATGGATTTGCAAACGCTAATAACATACATACTAGCATTTCCTCAATCCCCCAAAAGTAGTGTTCAACTCTATAATTTCCCTTCTGCTAGTTCTAGCTAACTGATGGCACTGTCAAAGATTTATGGAAAAAAAAGAATACATGTTTCACTGTTCTAGTTCTTTTCAGAAGTACTATCCTTCCTTTAGATGCCTGAATATTGCCTACTCTTCAGGCGATCCATCCCAGCCATTGAATCATCATCCAATGGTCTAGCAACTGTCCATGTTTTGCAGCAACCCATCAACTTGACTCTCCGTGTTTTCCTTCATGATATACTGAAGTTTCTTGAAGATAAAGTTGCGAGATGATGCTTAGAGGCTTTTCCACCCGCCAACACCTGCAACAAGAACTTCATAACGAGGTAGATCAGTCGAAATATCCAAACAGTCCCAAGCACAACTGCACAAGTATATATAGAGAGCAAGAACACAAGAGCACACATGGATTTTTTTTTTAACCCAAATTCAGCCAGATCTCTTTCAACCACTTACCCTTACCAAAAGTCACATTGGCTTCCACTAACTTGATTTCTTTCCTATATGTTACCCTTATACCACCTACTCTTATATACTACAGTACTTCTATCACTAGGGTAGTTTTCAATAATATACAATTAATCTCAACCGTTCGATGTTTACATACGGGTGCTTTTCAACCACTAGTATATGGTGGGTACCGTAAAAGTGCTCATGTTATATTGCTAATATAACTCCAAGTTCCATTGTCTATATATTTTGACTCTACTAATCTAAGAAAAAGTATCATCAATTTACTTGTCATATCTATAGACAATCTAATCCATTGCTGACCCAACATGTTACACAGAATGGTGCATTTTTATGACAATGAGTTCCATAAAGGGATTTATGTGGAAGAGGTACATGTCTTTAATAATCTCGGACGACAAAAGTGGAGCGAGGCGGGCAGGGATAAGATTATGGAGTTGGAAGCCAGGTTGACTCAAATAATTCTGGTTATGGTGATAATAATACCGAAATGGATTTTGTGGTGCTGCGTTGCATTTATCTTTGTGGCTTCTCCATACGTGACCATGGGAGTATCAGTGTGGCGGCTTGTACGACGAGATTATTATTCTAGTGATGCGGGTGGACATTTAAACAGGGCCAGCAGAGCAAAACTGAACGCCGCACTGGACATCTTCTATGCCCTAGCTCTGTTCCATAGTTTCTTCGTCATCTACTGGATGAAACTTGGGATGTCGTTGCCAGATTTGAACTTGGTGCTCGAAGAATGTGGATTTGGGAAATGGGGTCCAAATGTAATTGGGATGTACTATTCAGAAACACAAAAGAAGTTGAGGAAGGACGGCGAACTGCCCGACAAGTGGAATTTGATCACATACAGTATTGGGTTGCTCCAGTCTGCATCTGAAGATGACCAGCTTTGGGGAGCAAGGGTATTAGATGAGCTCTTTGATAAGGACGATTCTGTAAGAAAGGAGCTACTACCTTACAGGCAATCTATTCAGAATCTGATCGCCATGGTCGGCACAGATAAGATCGAGAATAGTGAGCGTGCTGCACGGATTGTAGCACATCTTGCCAATGACCTCCATATGGCACAATTCTCGGGAATACTACAATGCACCTGCTACCTACTTGAAAAAAGCAGTTGTAAGCAATATTTCGAGCCACAAGTTACCCTTCGGTCAGAGCATCCTGAACAGAGACTTCCCGATAAAATGGATCCACCTGGGTCACGGGAAATATCCGAGCATCAAGGTGATGCTAGCTCATTATCTGTCGTGATAATAGCCATGTCACCCCTTGAAAGGAACAAGGAAAATAGAGTTCAAACAAATATTTCCTTACAGTTCCAACAAGGGTTCAAAATAGGGTACAAAATAGGGTTCAAAATAGGGTACGGGCACAACCGGGAATTGATCAAACTATTTCAGGTACCGATGAACAATCCCCGCGAGAGGAGGAAATTTCTTGACCCGCATAGCCACCCCTATGAACACAAAGGAGCCAAAGAGCTGATTTCTCAAGGCCTGTTGATCCTTGAGAGGCTCACACAAGACGAGGAAAACTGTACCGAGATAACCAAACATCAGAGGCTGCTCTCTAAGATAACATCACCACTGAGGAGCCGTGACTTCCTCAGCAATGCAGCAATGGTTGAGATGGTAAGCAAGTCACTGACAGTGGTGAGCAGGTTACTTACCAGCCCTGGAGATGGTGCCACAAGGCTGCGCCAGCAGCTTGCGAGTAACAAGGAAGCTGTCAGCAATCTGATGGCTATTTTGAAGACATACAGAGAAGGTGCCGAACAATTGCATCAAGACGCCCTGGAGATCCTGACAGAGTTAGCCTTGGATGATTCTTTCAAAAATCTGGATTTGAACGAGCTTTTCGAGGCCCTGTTAAACATCTTCCCTGGGAAAGATGCCAGCGATGGTATTGAACCAGAACAAGTAGACGGGGAGAGAACCACCAGGCTGAGGGGGAAAGCAGGGGACGCACTGGCCAGATTGCTTCCTGTTCGCACAGCAGCTGCAAGACGTGCTAATGTTGCTGATGTACTTTCCAAGCAAAAGCAAGAGGCGATCAACCTATTGACCAAGGTAACTTGCTACCTCTGCCTATTTTTGTTTACAACAAGAATTTTATTTCACGGACAACTCGCTTCCTCTGTCTCTGCCTCGTGTTTGGTCTTACACCCAATTTATGTTTGTTAGTTCAGTATACAAAAATTTCTGCCACACCGACATATAGCAGGATCAGCATTAATATCCCTTCTAATCAAAATTATATATTATTTTAGGAAGATAGTTTATAAGTGTAATATTATCTCTTTTCTAGGCAACATTGCCTAATCAAGAACGTTTTCTAGGCAACTTTGTCATCAACAACCATCTTAACTGCAAACTTTACGTGCATTAGATAGGTTATAATTATACTCACTCCGTTCCAAATTATTAGTCATCCTAGGTGCCATTGTGAGTGTCTAAATTCGTGGCATCATCTATGAATCTAGACATATACTTATATAAATTCATAGCATCTTCAATGAATCTAGTAAAAAGCTAGGATGACTAATAATTTGGAACGGAGGGAGTACATACGAAATTACATGGGGTCGACTTAAATTTCTTCAGGTAATTCATTTACTCCTTTTCTAAAAAATACTGTAAATGAACTTCTTTCAATTATTTATGTACAGATAAAGCAACATCGTCCTTCTTCCACTAGAGATGAGCTGCATCAATATTATATTGCTAATCCTTGCATATAATTATGTTGTTGTTGCAGGCGCTCCATCAAATATTATGTAGTAAAATGGGAACAAATGCAGATGCAGCCACAGGAGCTGGTGCAAGCACCAGTTGTGCAGCAGAGACTATGGGAAAGAGGCAGCCCCGAAAAGAAGCTGACAGTGTACAGCCTCACACTCAGGGAGATAAACAGATATCCGACGAAAGAAAGCTCATGGCGTCCATGTTATCCCTTGCCTTGGTAATAGGCAATGAAAATGTGATCAGTGGAAAAGATTTTGCTTGTGCCATCCCTGAAGATGAAGCACTGGTGAAGAAGTTCATAGAGATACTAAAAGTAAACAAGCATAATACGGCTGAGTGTTTGAAAGTAGTGAAGCTTACCTGCCAGATGGTGATAGCTATGATTCAAGCCAAGCCCGATTGCATTCGACATTTCAATGAACATTTCAAGGAAGCATTAAGCAAGGCTGTAACAACTATGAAGGAGATTGATGACTGCATGCTCTTTGCTGGGAATGATCGTGAGGTGATCAAGCCAGCGAGGTCTCTCGCTTCTCTTGTGAAGGAAGCAGATAAACTCCTAGGGACAAGCATAGGAAAAGGGTAATCGATCTATACCCAATCAATTTTCCATTGTTAAGTACACAATTGCTATGCACTTGTTGTTACACTATATTTGAATCGTCTTCTATGATCGTCCTTTATTGGTACTGTTGGACCAAAATTAGGACTGTCCAAAGAAAATAACGGTAGAGCATGTTATGAGTATCTATGCCGTTTACTTGATTTTGATATGAAAATGTAAACACACAACCATTTATGCACTAGAGATTGTTTTGTCTTGCGAAGCATGAGTTGAAATGGTGAAATCAAGGGACATTAGGAGTTCCTAATGTACTGCATGACTGTTTAATTGGAAGATTCATGGCAAATACTAGTTTAGCTATTTGTGTGAGCATATAGAAAAGCCGATCTTATTCTTAGTTTCAGATTTAGGATTTCCAATTCTTCTTTAGAATGTAAGTGTGTTATCTAATCTAACTATTGGACACTGGACAGTATTCAGAGGATCAGGATTGAAGAGAGAGGTGAGGATTTCCGTTCGGCTGGCTGGCTGAACCGCTGGCTGGGCTGGACCTCTGCCTGGACTAACCACTACCAGCGGCTGGAACCAGAAATGCTTATTGTATTCGATGCGGTGGGTTCTGCCAAAAAAAAAAAAATCACTTTTCACCATAGAATTGGCAATTGGGGTATGTTGTATACAATGATAATTTTTCCTTTAAAACTTCGGATATTATTTTTGAATGGATTCAAGATCTAAGGTCTACAGCTTTTAATTGAGACTCAGATCATTTGTAAACTCGAGCGTTTCAGAAGGTGAAGATTTATTTTACGGTCTAGTCTACAGCTTTTAATTGAGACTTTAGATCATTTGTAAACTCAAACTCGATCGGTCACCAAATTGACATCTCAAAAGTATCAAGGAATTTTCAATTTAATATTCCTCTGTTTTTTAGTCATAATCAGCTATTCATATAAATTATTAATATGTTCATTGTGTGAGGCACAAAATATATGCCCATAAGGTTGCATCTACGGTCAGCCTAGTGGGAAACTGAGGAAATCTCATTGAATCACCTCAAAGAAGTTGAAATCCTTCGCTTGAGAGGATCTGAACATGCAGTTGTAAAGCGGTTTTCCCGCTGGGAGACAGTGCTAAAATGGATGGAAGTACAAAACTTTCTACTATTCAGTACCTGAATGAAAAAAGATATGTCCCAGTGAATTTGTGTTCCTGTTCGATTAGACATTTTGCCTCAATCGTAAACAGTATCAAAGTAGTTTATAGCACATGAAATGTTTCTGACAAATGTAAATTCAAAATCTTACTTGTTTTGCGCACAGATAAGCCAGTGGGCTACTGATGTTTTGGCAAAAAATGAATAATCAATGATACAGCACAAATATGATTACATGGGGGCGGCAAAAGCAACAGGGCTACACCTAATTCCTATTAGCCAAAAAATTGGGAAGTTACGGTTTTACATACAGCTATCCTAATTCTATGTTACACAAAAAAATGGCATCAACAATTTCTGGAGATAACTTATATCCGTGCTTTCACGGATCTCTCTCACACAAAACCCCCGGTAAACTGTACAAATTCATATTGTTATGTATCCTTCCTAAAAAATAGTTAGGTTTAAGACAAGAAGGCTGCATTCTGCAGGTGAAAACCCATAGAAGCTCCATCGCCTGGTTGTTGGCCCAGTTCTTCTGGATCACAGTGCTCTATGAGCAGTCATAAAAGTCATGATCCTAATTGCATTGGATTCTACAAGGCACGTTGAGATTGGGACTGCATCTGATAGAAGTGGCACTCTACATGATATGCAGCACCCCACGGTTAGAACAGAACTTCCTTCCCAGTAGGCCTTGGCAATGGGCTGGGTTGGGGGTTTGCACTTGGAAAATTCATGGTGTTCACAAAATTCACAGTTGAACCAGGATTGTTGCTGAAACCTAAAGGACGAGGCGAAAAATTTTGAGTGGCTTCCTGGATTGTTAGTGGAGCCAATCGAAAAGCTGATTCAGAAGACCTAGCAGCCCTGCTTGGTTCACTGGCAATAAAAAGAACTTGTTAAGAACTACGATGAAAACTAGCAGTTCTTTTAACCACGACTGATTAACAATAATTCAAAAGAAACTACTCACATATTGGAAGATTTTCCTTTCCCACTCGAGTCACTTTTCGAGGTTGGTTTGTTGTCTCTTTCCTGTAATACAGCAGTGCCATCATAGGTGTGCCATCTCAGGTTTCTTTTTACCCCTCATTGGTTATGTGAGATAAAAACAAGGTACTTACATTGACTTTAATCCCTGCAAATGAATGTATGGAACCATGTTTGTTGTAGTGACTTGAATTGCGGATGAATGGATGGTCCAGCAGCTCGCTTGCAGTTGGCCTCTCTGCTGGATTCCTCTTGAAACAGCATTGTAGAAATTCTTTGCCCTCATGGGACAAATTTTCTGGAATAGGTGGGTCCTTATGTAAAACTTTAAACATCGCGGCAGGCTGTAGACAAAAGGGGTAACATATAATAAGGAACATTAGAATCAAAGTTTGGTGTTAATACCAAGAATACCACTGACAGATAAAAGCATGCAAGGTAGTAGAGTGAGGTTAAGAGGTGATCAATGTCACTAAGAAACAGTGTGCTTGTCTCATTTTCTGTCTATGTTATCAGGAAGCTTGCTTTGAAATCTCTCTATGACAGCATAAGTAGGCAATCTAGAGCCATTTCTTCACACATGAGAACAAAACTGTTATCACGCTCTGCCTTTTTTGTATAGAATGGCAGGCACTATTGACATTATAGTTTCGCAAATTCTTGAACCTCTGAGCAATAATATGATCTCACCTGTTATGCTAACCTATATGGACTATTAGCATTTTGACCATGTAAATCAACTACTACCTCCATACCAATAATTTTGGCTGGCCGAGGATCCCGATCACTATAGGGCAATTAAGTCTGTAATGAGGAGCTCAGATAGCACGGCTGAAAGATAGCGTTAGGAGAAAGATTTGCATAACCTTTTTTTGGAATAAAGAAAAATAAATTTTATCCTGCACAAAAGGAAATATCCATTCCAGCTAAAGAGTTTGTGCCCTAATAACTTGATCTAATAGCTAAAATTCAGCACGACATGAAGTAAATAATCTTATTGATGAGCATCACGTGCAGGGTAGCAGTGCCACCGCAGACTGTATATCACAGGGGAAGTTCTCCATTTTAGGTGAGCTTATTAAGCACACAAGGAAATACAAGCATGCTTCAAGCTAAAATTTACTGTAAATACAAGCGTGCTTCAAGTTATTACCCCTTCAAGATCACTCCAAGGAGGCTTTCCGTCGAACATTTCTATGATGGTGCAGCCAAGACTCCATATGTCAACAGCGAGATCATAGCCTATATCTTTCATTAGTGTAGCCTGAACCATCTGAAGAAGAAACAAAATTACGTCAGCACAACAGGTCAACTAAATTAATACTCGCAAGCATGTTAACTTTTACATGAAAACTAAACCATGAAGTGGCAAAATAGTGTAATATGCTCAGTTGTGACAACAGAAATTCACGTCCTATTAAGGACTAAACTTATTCATTAAAAATACTGCCACCCAAGCTGTGAACTAGAGTATTTTGTATGTCTGTCGCTGCCTGCCTATCTATCTAGTTGTAAATCCATATATCAACAGTACTATCTTGATTGCAAATCTTAATCCATTTTGCACAAAATGGAGAAAAAAAATTCATATCCCATCATCTGAAGATTTTTTTTTTAATTTCTAAGTTGCACAATGACTTTAAGCAGCCTATGCAGTAAGTACAGAGTTTTAAAAAACAAGTCGTAGGCTCACACTGCATTTGTTTGTACATGTTTTGCATGGAAAACTTGGTATTGGTCACATGAGAAGTTGGTAGTAATACACGGCACATCGAAGAATACCTCGGGGGCCATCCAATATGGAGTTCCCTTCAGTGAAAGATTAGGGGCTGCAGTACTTAACTGATAAAAAGACAAATATTGTCAACAATGGCACATGAAAAATGTTACTGAACTCTATATGAGGCTACTCACATGTTTGGCCATTCCAAAGTCAGCCAATTTGACTACACCCTGAACATCAACTAGTAGATTTGGTCCTTTGATATCCCTGCAAGTGTAGATTTTTATTTACCTTTTACATACATCACACAGAGTGAAAGTAATCGAAGAGGATATAGCAGGGTGCCGATGCCCCCCCCCCCCCCCCCACCCAAAAAAAAAAAAAGAGTTAAACATTTATAACCTTCAAAAGTTTATCATGAACTGTTCCATAACAGTTGACCTGGCATTAAAAGAACTTGCATTTGAACAATGACAGAGATTTGCACACCTATGCATAATCTTTTGGCCATGCAAAAATGCAAGACCCCTTAGAATATGGCGGGTGAAGTTGCGAATAACTGATTCCGTCATTGCTCCATAATGTTGTTTGACATATTTATTAATTGAACCCGGATGAACGTATTCCAGGTAAATGTAAAAACGATCTTCAATCTGCAAGACTTCACAAAGATTACATGATGAACTAACAAGCAGAGTTACTTCACTCAGATTACAGTGGGGAACTTACAATGTCACTGCCATAATACTGCACTATGTTTTCGTGCTTAAATTGGCTTAAGAACTTTATTTCCTGAAACATATGAAAGTATGTCAGCGAAGGATACTGCTAAACTGCATATAGGTCGCTAGTCGTTACAGATGAGGGAAAAAGTTTTCACTGAACCAAATTAAGATGGCATTCTCACACAGATGGTATAACTGGAGCTATCTAGATATCATACAGATGCTGCAGGTAATATTCAAAAGACACAATACAGTCAAGCAGCTAGAAGCTTTTCTTGCCATAAAGAAAAACACTCAAACAGGAGCAATAACATAGAAAACTATTCTGATAGGAAACAAAAGGCGCCCAATATTGCTCTTCTGAAAATGAAAAATACGTGTATTATGTAAGATAAACTGTCAAATTTAGTAACCTGCTCTAACTGCTTCAAGGACTCAGCAGATTTAGCATCATCAGGAATTATGTTGACTTCTTTCATTGCACAGAGAGCTCCAGTTTGACTGAAAGTAAATGGCAGTAACAACATTCAGAGTTTAACATGACGTGCTAGCTGCAATGACATACCAAAAACACTTGCATACCGGTTCGTAGCTTCATACACACAACCAAATGTGCCACTTCCTAGAAGTCTTCCTTTTTGCCACTGACCAGCCACTGAGGGCATTTCAACCTTTGGAGCAGGCTGATTGCTGAAACCTGTTTGCATTGGGTTTAAAGCACCAGGTGGGAGTGGTAATGGGTGAAAGCTGACAGTCCCATTTCCTTCAATGCGTGAAATATTGTTATCTGGGTACAATTTAGAGTGCATCGGTGATGGAGGGGCACTGATATTTCTAGGCATAAGAATAGGACTTCTCAATGCACTGGAGAAAGAAGATCGGTCTGGAACCCCTGCATATTTTTCAAGTGAAGTTCGAGGGGATGAAGCTCCCATAAAATCTGTAGATTGGATGGATGGGGCGGACCATGCTAGGTGCCCTTGAGCAGGTGCCATAGTAGATAAGAAGTCAGCATTGCTCATTCTCCAAGGGCTGCACACAGGACTCGAAAAGCCGCTGTTTGGAGCACTTTTAACAGGAATGTTCAATCGAAAGTTCATAGTATCTGCTGAACTCTTATCCTGGAACTTCTCACGGAATGCAATCCTATGGTGACTAAAGGCAGCCTGCTTTGTTCCATTTGGTAGTGATTCATTATGCTCGGGAAACTTTTGCACACTCTGGCTTGTCAACCTATAACCACAAAACTTGCAAGGATAGGAAATAACTCAAAAGTAATGAAAAATAAGCTTCAGTTGCGGTCAGATATATTTCGAGATTATCCATTGTGAAAACAGGAGCAGATTATACATGAAAAGGATTATTCAGAAAAGGTGTGGTCACTATTTTTCTTATGTTAAGTGTCTCTGTATACCACTGAGCTAAATCAACGCATAGAAAACTACAAATAAGGGGCAGTGACTGTATTTCTTATGTCAAGTGTCTCCGTATACAACTGAGCTGAATCAACATATAGAAACTACAAAAACTTCTGTCCAGGCCAGACAGATGGAATGTGGGACCATAGGATGGATGTCCATTTTGAGCAATCGCCAAGTAGTGGCAATCGTATTGAAAGTTCAGTTAAAACATACATTCTAGTACAGAGGACCATATGGTCCCCTGTTCTTACATTTGCAAAGCACAATAAATGCTAAGAGTCCCCGAAGAATCATAAACCAAGCAATCATTTCAACTACTGAAAGCAACATTTCCACCTGACGGTTGGAACCAATGAAAAATGGTGATGTGTTTCAGTATCTGCTAAATCATACAGAAAGCTACCCTATGTTGCAATGGTAAAATGCAAATGTAGCAGATCTTCCTACATGGTTGAATTTCCAGTCAATTACAATTTCTGAGCAATTACCAATGCAGATCAAATCGGGCAAAAGTAAGAAGAAAAAGGACTCTGAATGAAGAGAGGAAATCGACGCACCCGGGCGCGTACGGCGTCCTCTCGCTGAGACCCCATCCACCGGCGACCCCAGGCGGGTCCTGCGGCTCCAGGTCGGGGAGCCTCGGCGACGGCAGCGGCAGCGGATGCAGCACGGGCGAGGACGCGGACCTGGGCGGCTGCACGACGGCCTCCCTGGAGCTGGCAGACCTAGAGATCGGAATGGAGCCCGGGATCCGGACATCCTCGGCGGCGGCGCGGCCCCGCTGCAGCGGAGGCGAGGACGAGGCCCTGCGGCCGGTCTCGGCGGCGGCGGCGGCGTTGAGGTCGCCGAGGCAATCGACGTCGATGCCGTCGACGTGGCGCAGCTTCCGCTGGCGCGTGAGCTTGGGCGGCACGACGGCGAGGAAATCCCCCTCGCCCCCGCCTGCGTCATCGGCGGTGGCGCGCCTCCCGCCGGGCTGGACGCGCGAGGTGGAGGCCCGCGCGGGGGAGCCCGGCGCCGAGGACGGGGTGACGGAGGAGCGGTGGAACGCGGACTTGGAGCGCTTCCACCATGACGGCATCGCGTGTCGCGTGGGGGGGAACGCGGGAGGAGGGGGAGGAACCCTAGCCGGCGTGCGCGTAGGGTTAATGGCATTGGAGGCGGTGGACGGCGACGGCGGCGAAGACGACGACCTCCTCCTCCAATCGTGGGGGCGCGGCCTTTTTTTTCTTTTTTTAATATATAAAATAGGACCTTTTTTTTGTCGTTTTGGGAGGCGGTCGTTGGTTTCGCGGGCTTCGTTAGGATGGCTGACATTTCTCTTCGGCTGTGTTTAGTTGATGGGAGGAAAAGATTTTTTTTTTTGGAATGCGTGTTATGTGAGGGGGATGAATAGGAAAGGTGAAAAGAGAATTTTTAGAGATGTATGTTCTGTGAGGGGAATGAATAGGAAGTGCAAAAGATCTTTTGCATCTAAACACAGCCTTCGTCTGGCTGCTGTCGTCCAAAAGCAAAGGATGGCATTGCATTGCCGACACAAAGTCAAACCAGTCAAACACTCGCCTTTATTTCATTTTCTTGGTCTTAAAATATAAGTCTGGCTTTCACTCCCTGTCGTGTTCACACGGGCACACGGCCTTGATTCTTTTTTTTTTTTTCAGTTTTGATGAATGTCTATTCTGTTCACACTTGTCTCACTATAGGGGCACTTGAACATATTTGCTCAAAATCACTTTTTTGTCAAACCTAACTTGAAAAAAAAATCCCCATCTTTTTGTGTTTCACTTGCGTTTAGGGCGTTTTTTTTTTAGATTGTTGTCCCACACGTAACGTTGGTTATGCTGTAGTCGAGATTTATGGTTATTGTGGCATGCAAACCAACTTTTTTTTTCAGCTCAAAAAAATTTGTGCTATCATGCATGTGAATGATTGAACCAGCATGCTCCTAAGATCCGAGCGGTTGCCCATATGGAGGAATCAAGATTTCACCATGCATTCTTCTAGTTTCATACTAGTCTCCGTGGAAGCACATCAATCGGCCACATGGCCTCAGCATTATTTACAATATAGTTTATTTTCCTACATTTTACGAAAAAAAAATTGTGCAGGCATCCCATGTAAACTTAATAGCATTGCAAAAATAAGCGACAAAAATCCAAATTCACGTAAGAGAGTACTCTAACCAGACCAATATAAGTGTACGTACGTCCATGCCTATGGCCGAAATGAGCTACGCTTAATTTTCACTGCACTTCATGATATACCTGTACTATTTCTGAAAATCTCCTCGGAAATTGCACTTCAATTGTTAACACGTCGGTACAGTATAGATGTGACAGAAGAAGTTCTGGCAGAGCAACCTAGAAATGTCCCTTTGCTGTCTTTGGTGATCCAAGAAGAAAGATATGCTTGCTTCCCTGCAAACAGAAAGAAAGAAAGAAAGAGGAGGAGCTTGCCTGTGCACCGTCTGTGAAGAATTAATCCATGGCAGCACTCGGCCCACTTATGGCCCTACCTGAATCATCCATCATCTGGAAATTGCAGGCCCGACCTGTGGGCCGCCAGCCCAATGATGGTGTGGTCGAATTCTTAGCAGGCTGCCACTGCAGCAGCTACTTTTCCTCTCAATTAAAAAAGAAAAAAGCCGTCGTCGTGGTTCAGGCAGGATGACAGATTGACAGAGTGGGCACACAGTAGGTCAAGTTGATTTCTTGTAGAAGTCAGCATAAAAATTTGGTGTCATACATATAGTACAGGACGGATAGCATGCATACTTGCATAGCAAAGCTTTTCGGTCGGAAATGCATGCTAGCACACAAGTAGTTGGAGTGACGCCATCCAACGCACAGCTATTCTATAGAGCAAAGACGGACCCAATTTCTTGGTATTTTCCTAAGAAAAAGATATCTTGTACAAGGATATTCCTCCCCATTTTGCATAGCCTATGTAAATGATGTCACTACCCAAATAAAGACAACGTGAAGTTGCCAATTCCTCTAGTATCCCTTTTTGTGATGAAGCTTATTTAATTCAACCCATCAGGCATGCCTGCAGTCATGGAATTCCCTTAGTTGCACAAAGTAACAGGTACATTCCATTCGCGTGAATAAAACGATTTTCATGTGACCAAATTCGTGTGGTGTTTGCACTGAAGGTTAGTCATGCTCTAGTGTCAATCTGCATTGAGCTTTGAGTCAGTTCTAGTAACATTTTAGGCCCAACATAGCTTACCGGGGTGTTCATATATAGCGAAAACAAGTAAATACAAAGTTAGGGCTTGAAGTAATACTTCAAATGCCTTTTAATCTCTCTAGTCCACAAAATAAAGTATCTGTAACCTATGGTATTTTCAAACTTCTTTTATATACATGACTTTCCTAAATTATTTATATATTTACTAAGTGTATTTCTATTGAGAGATCTAGTAGCATAATCGGCAACAGCTGAGTGAAACAACTATAAAGTTTGCAAACAAGTATGAATGTCACATTTCATGTGTGTTGAAGCCAATGCTTATCCTGATATCCAGTGGTACTACCTAATATTGGAAATTGCACCAACTTTACAATTCGACATAAATATGCATAGAACTAAACATGTTTAGTTTCATTGAAAGAACATAACGGATTGGCAAACATAAAAAAAAACATATGAAAAAGGCATATCGGTTCAATTGATAGAAGAGTGGCAACAAATATCATTCTCGAAGATGCGTATCTACATAACTAATGATACGGCGGAAAATAGGAACAAAATAAATGCAATGGAATCCAAAGTTGCTACTAATTGTCGCATATCTAACCTGGCTGTCCAAGAATCCGGATCCTTTCCCGAGAACTCGTATCCACTTCCAAGAACATGGATTCGTTACCATATGCCATTAGTAGAACCCTAAATGTTAATGCACTATATTTAGGCCCCCTTCAAGATGGATATTTTTTTTTACATTTTGCAAAAAACGACCTAGTTTTTATGAAACTTATGAAAAAAAAATCGGGCATTCCAAAATTTAGACTCGAGTACATACCATGGAACATAAGTACACCTCTATAAGGTAAATAACATGATAAATGTACAATAATATGAACGATCTAATTAGGCTAGATACATGGGGTCCTCTCCAAAATCTTGGCCAAACCATAGTGCTACAAAAAAAAAGGTAGATACATATATCACAAAAACACAGAAAAATAGAGGGGGCTAAATGTAAAAACTATAGAAATCGATGTGAAAACTCGTCCTTGTTGATTTGGAGATTCTAACACTCCCATCTTGAGTTATGTTTCCCTTCTCTATAAATGGAGCTCACCTTCCCCCACCTTCCATTTCCATCCACCTCACAACTCCCCCTTCCAACACGCAGGGCACAATAGATTCAATACAATCAATCCATCTCTGATGGATCTTGACGTCTGGGAGGACAAGATGGGCTCTGACTTGAGCTTGGATCTGAGGTACTTCGCCTCCAAGGCCGTGAAGCGGGCGAGGGATGTGTCGGCGTTGAACGTCGATGAATGCATCCGCCGCCTCGAGGAGGAGCAGGGCAAGATCAAAATGTTCAGGCAGGAGCTCCCACTCTTCACGCGCCACCTTTCCGAAGGTGAGCTACTTTTTCTTCTTCTTTTGCCTATGATTTTTTCTTTCTCGATGTGGCTTTACATTTTGGGGGTGGTTTTTGTTATGCGGTGATGCGGCGGAGTGCGCGTAGTGATCGATGTCATGAAGGCAGAGGCGGGAAAGAAGACAAAGAGCGATCATAAGACAGTCATGACAATAGAGGAGGAAGGCACCCCGGGGGACAAGAGTAAGTGGATGAGCACGGCACAGCTCTGGACCGGTAATTCCAACCGGGAGGATGCGGAATCAGAGGTACGATTTGACGCTTGAGTGCATTGAATGCTTGCTCAGCTATTTTATTTGTGAATTTTTGGACTAAAGCTTGGAGCTTTGCGATCACAGAAGCAAGACAAGGGAAGGAGCTTGCCAGAGGAAACCTCCAGTGGTGATGGCGCTTTCCTGCCATTCAAGGTTGTGGGCTCCAGCGTGCCCGCGCACGCGCCACTTTGCCTAAAAGAGGATGACAAGGCAATGGATGCTGGGATGCCAGATCTATCCTTGTTGTCGTCGTCGATGATCAAGAGTGCTCCAGCTGCCAACACCGACGCCACCAAGGAAAGTCATCACCAGGTTATGGGTTTTGCGCAGGAAGCGGCGAGGACGGTCACAATGGCATCTTCTGTCCCTCCTTTGAGTCTCAAATCTCAACCTCAGCAGACGGCTCAGCAACAACAACAACAGAAGGTGAGGAAGGCCAGGCGCACATGGTCCCCGGAGCTTCACCGCCAATTCATCGCAGCCTTGAATAAACTTGGTGGCCCACAATGTGAGGATTAATTATAGTTTTTTTTGTCCTAATTCCTTGTGATGGAAACAAGCATAAATGTGAAATTAATGAATTCCATGTCATGATTGCAGTTGCCACTCCAAAGCACATCAGGGAATTGATGAAGGTTGATGGCCTAACAAACGATGAGGTCAAAAGCCATCTCCAAGTGAGGAATTCATCACGATCTTCCAATTCACCTCAAGTCTAGAATATTCACCCTTGGTGTTGTGATTTTTTTGGGAGAATACTTTACTGACTTGGATTTTGTGATGTTAATTGTTCAGAAATACCGGTTGCATAACCGAAAGGCATCTGGATCTGCTGTTGTGAGCCAACCAATTGTGCTCGTAGGAGGTTTGTGGATCCCCGGGGAGCAAAGCAATTCGCAATCTGGATCTCCCCAAGGCCCCCTCCACTTCTCAACCCCAAGAATCATCGTCTCATCGGCGGCCACCGCCAAATACGAGGAGGAAGATGGACGGTCCGAAAGCTATGGCTGGAAATGATGAGAGTTGGTTGCATCATCAATGTTCTGAGGAAAAAGAGGCTAGTGTCTGGCTCGAAATAATAGTGATGCCGCCAACCGCGCTCAAGATGAAGCTGATGATGATGGTTGTGTCGGGGTTGTATATCGGAAAGAGACCATAGTAGTTACTTTTTTGTGTCTTGTTAATCCATATGTCATGAGCATATCTAGAGAGTTTTTACCTACCTACCTATATACATATACCCATTTTCGATTCCCTTTATTTTGAATAGAATGGTTTTGCTATTGTTCATGGTGATAGTAACAAACATTTCCCTTAAAAAATAGTTACAAACATTTAAGATGAACTTTGCTTAGATTCTTATTGTGCTTGTATGTTCGTTTTAATAATTGTGTAATGTGGTGGTGATGTCAATATGCAAGTGATGTTGTTGATTTCCTAAGGGCAGTCCCAATACAGTCTTAAATGTTGCCATGTAGGCAAAATGCTGATGTGGCGTGTCATTTATTGAAGAGAGAGGGGAGAAAATGAAGAAACCAAGTCTAACTAAGAAATGAAGTCTTCACGCAAACCAAGATCATCTGTGAAAGAGACAAGTGAGCCCTAGAGTATAGAAACCAAGTCTTGCATTGTAGAAGGTAGTTTCTTGACACGATGTACTATACTAGACTATAGAAACTATGATAGTTTCTAGCAGTGGGACTATCCTAATATTCTATCCAGCATTGAATAGACTTTGGATGTTGTCCTTTTATCTAGAACTTGATTCTTTACTATGCCGCGACAAACGGCAGTCAACGAAGTCGATCTCACCTTCCTCATGAGACAAAGAATGGCACACCCCGAGAAGCAGAGGAAGGCCACTCTGTTGCGACCGGCCGACAGGCAAACTGATAGACCCGTTGGTCGATCGATGGTTTCCTGTTCTGCGGAGATCGATCGAAGTGGCGTCGTCGCAGCCGGTGCTGCAGTTCGGCAACATAATCCGCTGTGCTCTTATATTGGGCCCAGCCAGCGCTGCCAGCAGCAACCTGCGTCTGGGTCAGCCCACAACCGAACCGCAGGTCGCACGCAGATCAAGTCTTCGGAGACCAACTTACGAGTCAGGAGGCCCATATTCACAACAGGCTGTCTGGCCCCCGAACGGGCATGTCAGGCCCATAGGGAAACAGCCCAGTGAATATCATTTGCTTTTGCAGCTGCTCGTGCGTAGAATACCCATAGAGGACTAGTATGTATTTACCCAAAAAAAGCTTTATTTGGCACCTAAAAAAAAGAAAAGAAAAGGAAACCTAGTATGTATATATGTTATATATATGATTGGCCGCCCCGCTTCACCGGCAAAGATCACGGCACGACACCCTGAGCTGCTGCTGCTGCTGCTGGTGCTCATTTCCATTTCGGCGCATGTACGCATGTTTCCTGAATGTCCTAGGCAAAACGATACCAACAACCACCACCCAAAAGGGAAGCACGAGCCATGAGCCCATGAGTGTGACACACATAGTACGTGACATGGTGGGGGTTTTGTTGGCTTCATCTTATTATTGGCGAGACCAAGAAAGAGACAGAGAATATTGAATTGGGCCGGATCGCCGGCCGACACGGTTCAGCGGCCACATGGTTTAGTCAAAAAAGAGTCAAGCTCGCTTGCAGTGCAATGCCCACACCCAAGTATGCCAAATTGCCAATAGGTTCTCCATTATATCCACTCGTACTGTACGGTGTTTATATTATATATATGCCCAACATTACATATACCTTGGCCGGCCCCACACGTGGTAAAACTTCTAAAAATTTTAGCCACACCAATTCCCATTACCATCCCTCGCCATAACATTTTAAAAAATAATAATATCTACTACTGATCCTGGCAGGCAGTAATACAATATAGCAGTAGACAGTAGTAAAACCGCTGTTACTGCCTTACTGGAATCTGGATTAGCCACATGCTGGTGGGCTGATGGCTGCAGAGTGCTGACGCCATGTGCAGCCTGCCTGAGTGCCTGACCAGTGACCACCACTTGTGCTGGGTCACTACTCTCACCAGCTAGCTGGTTTCATGTGTCAAGACTCTTGACAACGTGGAAACAAGACTGGCCAGAGAGCATCTTCCATCGCCTGTCAGTACTACTGAGTGCATTACTCCCTCCATCCCACTACATAAACATTCTAGGGTTTAAATTTTATGTCAAAATATAAGCATCTTTAAAGATAGGACAAAACTAATGAGTTGGTGATTGTAGTGTAAAATGAGAGGTACAAATATCTTTTCGCAGTTGAGATATCTTTTGTATTTGAATGCTTCAAATGTTTATATTGTGGGACGGAGGAAGTACATTGGATGCTTTGATCCTAGCCAGGCCAGAAACTAACTAAAACGCATAACAGAAATTATGAAGAAATACTGACGAAATCACCAGCCATTTTTTTTTCAGAGATTTTTAGAGCCTAGAAATTAATAAACTCGTGCTGTTTCACTGCTTTTGCACAAGAATAGACACGTGGAGGGGCGGTGCCAAGGTTCATGTTGAACAAGTTTAAATAGCGTAGCACGCTTTTCCTATAATTATTTCCTCTCTTTTCCTTAGCGTGTGTGGCCTTTGTAGTTATCCATGGCATCATGCCACGACTCCACGTACGTTGTCTTCCATGCTAAGGTACGTTCATGTTTTGCTAAAGGTGAAAAAAAAAGAGGGAGCCTAGGCAGCGGTTACACTGACCCTATTTATACTGTGGCTGCGAACGTTACGTTGGTGCCTTGTTGGTAGAAAGAAATATCCTAGTATGTTTTTTTAAAAAAGAAAATAAAAGACAAGGAACGAAGAAGAAGAAAATGTCATTTCTCGCAAAAATGAATAAGGCGGCCCTGTTCAGATTTAAAAAAACATTATTCATTTTAATTTTTTACTATTCATCCCCTCACAAAATACGCTTTCAGCCAAATACTAGAGTTTTTTTCTTTTTACCCAGCCTTGCCATTGATCGTCGTCCCCGATTTGGGGGAGCGGGCTGGGCGGGTGTTCCGGACGCGGTGTCATGGAATATTCGACATGCGGGGCCCAGCCGACAGCTATCACGCCGCAGGATCCGACTGTACTGCCATTGATGGATAGGATTCACGAGTCCGGTGAACCTTACCACTTGCAGTAGTGGTTTGTCCGTTGTTTTCTTTCTTCTCCGCGCGCCAAACACCACCATTTTTCTCTTCAACACAAAGAAAAGGAGTGAGTGAGGGAGAGCACGGCGTGGCGGGAGACAGGTTGTCCCCGCCGTCTTGCTCCATCGCCGCCGCAGCGCGACGCGGAATGGCGACCAATCCCCGCCGCTTTATTACCCGGGTCCTCCTCTTCTACCTGCCTTGCCTCCATGTCTCCATTTAAAGCTCGCCTCTTTCTTCATCTCTCTCCGCGTAGCTTCTTCTCTTTCTCTCCCTTTGTTTAATCGCAGGCAACCGCGAGAAAGAAGAAAAGCTGCGGCCTGCGGCCCCCCGGCTATAAAAGCTCCGTCTTCACTCTCCCCTCACTCACTCCACCACCACTACCGCACTTTGCATTCACTGCTGCTTTTCCCAGATCTAGAGATCCGCCACCATGCCGCCGGCAACGGCAGCTCTGCCTCACCTGCTGCTGTTGCTTCTCGCCGTCTCGCTCGCCGGCGCCGACGATCCCTACCGCTATTTCACCTGGACCGTCACCTACGGCCCCATCACCCCACTCGGTACCACCCAGCAGGTATACTAACTACATTGCCGTCTCTGTCTCCTCCATTACTCTCTCTGATTGCCTTGCTTTGCCTTGCCGGTGGTGGGGATCAGATGGCTGCCATTGTCATTGTCCCCAAATCGGCCAAGAACAAAATAAACTTTCCCTTTCCCCCCAATACAGTAATGTCTGATGTATCAGTTATCAGTATGTAGAGGAACACACACTGCTTCAGTTCCCATTCCTGCTACTTATTTTTATTTAATAAAATTGGAGCTGCCATTGCTGTCGACCTCACTGTCCAATCCAATCGCGTGCAGGGCATCCTGATCAACGGCCAGTTCCCGGGCCCACGAATCGAGTGCGTGACCAACGACAACCTGATCGTCAACGTCATCAACAACCTCGACGAGCCATTCCTTCTCACCTGGAACGGGATCAAGCAGCGCAAGAACTCATGGCAAGACGGGGTCGCGGGAACCAACTGCCCAATCCCTCCGGGATCCAACTACACCTACAAGTTCCAGACCAAGGACCAGATCGGCACCTTCGTCTACTTCCCTTCCCTCGCCCTCCACCGCGCCGCCGGTGGGTTCGGCGCCCTCAACGTCTACCAGCGCCCCGCCATCCCCGTCCCTTACCCGCCTCCCGCCGGCGACTTCACCCTCCTCGTCGGCGACTGGTACAAGGCCGGACACAAGCAGCTTCGTCAGGCACTCGACGCCGGAGCTCCGTCACTCCCGCCGCCGGATGGCTTGCTCATCAATGGCGTCCGCTCGTCGCCGCCGGCGTTCGTCGCCGAGTTGGGGAAGACGTACCTGTTCCGCGTCTCGAACGTGGGATTGAAGGTGTCCGTCAATGTACGGATCCAGGGGCATGAGCTGAGGCTTGTGGAGGTGGAAGGGACCCACCCGGTGCAGAACGTGTACGACTCCCTCGACGTCCACGCCGGCCAGTCCGTGGCATTCCTCGTCACGCTCGACAAGGCACCTCTCGACTACGCGGTCGTGGTGTCCACGCGCTTCGCTCCGGTGAACCTCACGGCGGTGGGGACGCTGCACTACGCCGGAGCCACCGCGAGGTCACCGGCGCCATTGCCGGCCGGCCCACCGGAGGGGTCATTCGAGTGGTCGGTGAACCAGGCGAGGTCGTTCCGGTGGAACCTGACGGCGAGCGCGGCGAGGCCCAACCCGCAGGGCTCGTTCCATTACGGGACCATCCCGACGTCGAGGACGATGGTGCTCGCGAGCTCGGCGGCGGCCATTGCCGGACGGAGAAGGTGCGCCGTGAATGACGTCACGTTCGTCGTCCCCGACACGCCGCTCAAGCTTGCTGACAACTACAACATCGCCAATGTCATTGAGTGGGACAGCCTCCCGCTGAGGCCCAGCGGCGGCGGTGCGCCGCCGCGTGCCGGGACGCCTGTCGTCAGGCTTAACCTGCATGAGTTTGTCGAGGTCGTGTTCCAGAACACCGAGAACGAGCTCCAGTCGTGGCATCTCGACGGATACGACTTCTGGGTTGTCGGGTAAGCACCAAAGCCTCAATCTTTCAGGCTCTCCACTTCTGCATTCTGTAGGACATTTTTGAAACAGAGACTCACTCTGTTGCTGATCATGTCACTGACTTCAGGTATGGCAATGGCCAATGGACTGAGATGCAGCGGCAAACATACAACTTGGTCGACGCGCAAGCAAGGCATACAGTTCAGGTACTGTAATATACTAGCAGTGTGGAAAAAGTTAACTGAACTTTGGAATCCTGAACATTGTGTTAACGAAACAAAACTGAACATTGGCTATTGTTTGATCACAACAGGTGTACCCGAACGGATGGTCGGCAATCCTGGTGTCCCTGGACAACCAGGGGATGTGGAACCTGAGGTCGGCGATCTGGGACCGGCAATACCTCGGCCAGCAGCTCTACCTCAGGGTCTGGACGCCGCAGCAGAGCTTCTCCAACGAGTACAGCATCCCAACCAACGCCATTCTCTGCGGCAGGGCCGCCGGCCTTCCACACTGACGAACAAGAAGCAGATCAGTCGATTCGTCATACTAGTCATATGTCTCGTAGAATAAATCATTCTACCAATATAGCTGAAACCAAGATGATAGGTGAGTGACTGAGTGTTTTCTTGTAGCGAAATGCTTATATGAACTGCTATTCTTTGATGGTGATGTCTGTAATCTATTTCTGATTGTGATTTGCCTGTGGGTAAAGGAAGACCTCAGGCTGAATGGCTGATGCTGTCCAATGATCTTTTTTTCTTTTACCCAATGCATGGTTGATTTAGAATTCACAAATATTTTGGATTATCAGAAGTCACAAGTTTCAGCAGTGTTTCAAGGCAAAAGATGTTGAACCAAACTAAAATCAGGCAGGGATGTTGTGGTGATTAGTAATGTTCAGTTTTAAATGCTCCCTCATTTTCATCTAAACAAGAAGAGAAGCACATCCATTCTTCAGCTGCATTGCAAGTTAAGGAGTAAACATCCAGGTTTAACCTGCTTACAGAAAAATAAACCAAAAAACTTAATAGCAGTGATCAAATTAAGCCCAGTATTCCACCAAACAGAACACAGAATTCCTGAAGGTCAATAGGTCAAGTCCAGTACTAGTCTCACTGATGATAAACAGCTTTCGCGCCAAAAAGCTCCTTCAACATTTTCCTCTTTGACCTATAAGCACTTTTTTTAGGAAACAGGACAGGGAAGCCCTATTGGTTATACATTAAATGTAAAAAGAAACTACATGCAAAATTACAAGTTATTCGACAAGGTGTGGATCCGAGTTTTGATAAAAGGAAACACACAAATTTTTAAAGTAAAATCAGCAGGTTCTGGGATCAAATTTCTACTGAATGGACTTTTGTTATCACCAACCACGGGGGCCAACAAGACTGATTTCCACTCTTCAGCATGACAGAAGTGGGATCTGCTGGCATTGCCATTCTTTGATGGTGGTGTCAGTCAATTTCTGATCGTGCTTTGTTAGTGGATAAGAAAGGCCTCAGGCTGAAGCTGGCCAACGATTTGTTCAAGCTGCACAAATACACAAAGTTGAATGTATAGAGCTAAATAGATGTAAAACCACCAGATAAACTATATAACATCTGGCACACAACTGCCTCTTGGCCATCCTTTCACTGACTGAATAGCCCAAATTTGAATGATCAACCTGAAATGCACTGAGCATTAACTTGTACTAAGGTAAAATGATCCTGTTAAAAGCTGAAAGGCATAAAAAGATATATAGCAGACAAGAATTATCAGATTGCAACAAGGGCTCGACCATCCATTAATTTTGAAACCATGAATTTACGACATTATATTACAGTTGTTCTGAATAAGGAATACGGAAATATGCTATGGCACCTGCCATGCTCTGTTGATATTCGAGTTGACATGCAAACAAGACATAATTTCAGGTTCTACCACCTGGAAGTAGATTCCTCAAGAACAATTTTTTAAAGAACAAAGAACCTGGATGGACTATACAATATTAATATATGATTTGACTGGGATAAATATTATGCAAGTTGAAATGGGCATCTCTATAGCTATTTTCAGTTCAAACGAAATATAGCGCCCACACTGAAAATATATGATTATGAAAGTTGAAATGGGCATCTCTATAGCTATTTTCTGTTTAAACAAAATATAGCGCCAAATCGGTGACAGATTACATTATTCCAGGAAAAGAAATAACAAATGACAAGGCAATGAAAAGTGACTAAACCTAACTAGATATTTCCAGATAAAAACCAAACCTTCTAATCATCAGTGTTACCAGACCTACTAACGACTCCTCTGAAAGGGATGACATATTGACATATCATGTACTTGCTTATCCTTAGACAAAAGACTAGATGACAAAATAGGGGATGATACAAAATCAAATCGGGCACACCTAGAAGCCCTCTTTTCGACCTGGAGCAGCCTACGTTGTCTTGTTATCCAAGCTTTGTTGGCAACATCTCCAAGTCTTAATTCAAGCGTCATTGACTCCAGCTTGCTTGCATTTATTACAAAGAACTTGGCCAAGCTAATGTGCAACTGATCGCTACCTTGATAGTTTGCTAGCATGATTTTCCTGAGACGGATGTCAAGGGTACCAGTAAGTTCACAGTATCGATCGTACAATGCAATTTCCTCCCCTGTTAACTGAAAAAGCAAACACAAAAAATAAAAATGTTGTCTGCATGCATGGCCAACCTTATAAGCTAGGTTGAGAAGAAAACATGATAATAGTAAGTGGCAAAAGAATGCAAATGCATACCCTGGCCCAGACAGGCACCTCGATGTACAGCTCCTCTAAGTGGGGAAAGCACTTGATCAAGTTGATAACCGCATCGAAACAAGGTTTCATTTGGGTTAAAGCCAGAACCCTCACACTGGGCACCACTGTCGTCATGCTAGCAATGGTTGATCCCTGAGTCATCAAGGCATAAAATTTACACGCATATATAAAATGGAACTGGATCCTTTTGGGACGAAAATGAGAATGATCGATCGATATATACTATGATGCTATATATATCTGTGTACCTGAAGAGCATTGATGCCAAATCGAAGCATGTGGTAGCCGCCATGGAGTCCCCTCAGAACACCCAACCTTGGCGCAGAGATTACTGAGATGTCAATTTTGACGCCTTCAGAAAACAGCAACCTTTCCAAGCAGCACCATCCCCACAAAGAACCCACACCGATGCTTCTGATGCTAGGCGACGCGATCTTCACAGAGTGGGGCCATGGTTGTTGAGCAGCACCAAGCTCTCCAGCACAGGGCAGCCGGCGACCATGGCGTGCAGAGAGGTCTCGGAGATGTCGAGGTTGGAGAGTGTCAGCTTCTTGAGAAGAGGGTAGTGGTGGACCCCACCGTCGTCGGGGAAGAAGACGCAGCCGCCGAATCTGGCGGTGACGAGGGTGGACGAGAAGCGGCGCGCCGGCGCCGGCAGAGGACGCGGTGGGACCCCCATGAGGCGGTGCTCTGCGTAGGAGTGGAACTCGAGCTCCTGGAGGCCGTCGAGGGCGTGGGACCGGAGCCATCTGTCCACGAGGCGAAGGTCGGCGGCGGAGGCCTTGTTGAAGAGCACGGTGAAGCGGCGGACGGGGCCAGGGCGCTTGTAGAGGATGCGGAAGATGGGGAGACTCCATAGATGCCCGTCGAGGTGCTCGACGTTGAGGTTGAGAGGAGCGGAGGGCCAGATGTGGCGAAATCGAGAGGAGAGGATCTGCGTGCGGGCGCCGTCCTTGGTCGGAAGGAGGGTGACGATGTCGCTGAGGATGACGTCGGGGAGGCCGCTGATGTGGTCCTGCCCTTCTAGCTTCCTCTTCTTGGCTCTCGTGAGCACGGCCATGGCGATGGCGGCGGACGGCGGAGACGAGATGGGGAACCCAAGGAAGCTGGCTGCTGGCGTCGAGAGTGCGATCGCCGAATTTTATGTATCGATGAACTAGTTGGGCTTCTGTTCTTGTTTTTGACCCAACCATTCTTTTAGCCCACTGCAAATTGATACAAATTGCCATACAGACAAGCTCAGCAAATAAACCGATCAAATCAGAAGAGAAAAAAAAAAGGAGCTTTGAAGCCCAATAACTTTTGCAGCGCTATCGGCCCAACTGAATAGTCGGCATAACTTGTAATATCAATGAAATGATCTCGTAGCTTTGGTGCTGCCATGTAACAATCTTTCCATAATCTCAAAAAAAAAAAAGTAACAATCTTTCCACTTTTTTTAAAACTTTTTTATAATGACTGTCAGTTTACTGAATGTTCAGAAACGAAGAATGTCAATGCACGTTTTTATGTTCTCACAGATAGTATACAAAATGATTCTGAAACAAACTCCTTGTCACAAACAAGTTCATTCATACCAATGGCAATAATATACTTGGCCATAGCCCCTTGATCATGCAGAGTTTTTTTTTCGAGAAAACAAAAACAGGAAATGTCTGTGGTCTCTGCGATCTTATGACTTCGGGAGTTGCTGTGCTTCTTTCACGGTCATACCACCGAGCCACCGAAGAGCATGCAGCCGTCAATCTCCGACATGGTTTTCAAGGCAAGGTCTCTTTATTTCTTAGAGCAGGTACAATAAGTAAAATCAGCTTGGCTAATAGCCAAGCCAACTCAGCAAAATCTGAGTTGGAAGAGAGAGAAAAGTAGAGAGAGGGCAAGCTAGTCGACGCGTCGGTCAACCGTCTCTACACATTCTCCAAGACCAACAGTCCGTTTCTCTCCCTCGCACACACCGGATCAACAGAGCAGCAGTGGGTCTGTTTTAATAGAATAATAAGTTTGGAAAACGTGAAGAATTTTGTTGCTGTATAACTAGTCTCTTGAGCTTGTCGCTGGATGAGGTGGCTTTGTCTAATAGACAAGCTTGTTGGGCTTGCCCTTAGCTCTGAATAAGAATGAATGTTTCCAAAAAAACAGTATACGGGTCCACAACTAATCATCAGTGGGACCCATAATAGTTAGTAGGAGCTAGAAATTATACGTTTTTAGGGACAAAACTTGAACTCTGGAATTGCATGTTTTCTGGGACGGAGAGAGTACATGTTTTCCGAGACGGATGGAGTAAATTAAAAATAAAAGGAGTAAATTAAAAATAAAAACTGCAAAGGAAGAATACAAGTTACTGTTGATCCAAGTTTTGATACAACAACAACATAGCCTTTATCCTACTGTATTTGGCTAGTTATTGATCCAAGTTTTGATACAACAACAACATAACCTTTATCCCAAGCGAGTGGGGTGGGGGTAGGCTACAAGTTTATGATACAAGGGGAAAAATATTTACTTTAATTTTTTCCAAGTTTTGATAAAAAGGACAAAAACAAAAAATTTAAAGCAAAACCAGCAGGTTCTGGAATCAATTTGTTATTCTAAGGGCAAAAAAGAACCTCCCCAGCACTATGTCCGCATGGATCAACAGCTTGTTGTAATTAGATGATTTTTTTTTTGTTTCTTTCTTTGTTTCTTGAACTCATGTACCTGGTTTTGGTGTTTGGTTCTTTTTTATATATATATATATAACCAGTAGGGGGCAAACCCCTCCTGTTTCATAAAAGAAAAAACTTTTCACTCTCAATGGACTTTTGTTATCACCAACCACAGGGCCAACAGGAGTGATTTCCACTCAGCATGACAGAACTGGGATCTGTTAGCATTGCCATTCTTTGATGGTGGTGTCAGCCAATTTCTTGTCGTGCTTTGTTAGTGGATAAGAAAGGTCCCAGGTTGAATCGGGGCAACGATTTGTTCGAGTTTCACAAATACTCAAAGTTGGATATATAGAATTAAATAGATGCAAAACATCAGATAAACCATAATATTTCTGCAAATCGCAATCATTCCAGTGACAACAAGTGGAAAAGAACAAAGGGCATCTATATAGCTATTTCATGAGACTAGTAAAAATGCCCGTGCGTTGCTACGGGCGAAGTCCATATATAACTAATTGGAACTCATACAACTTAAGCTTGATGTAGCAGTGGCAAAAGCGGACAACGTCATTCATCGATGTACGACCATTTTTTAATAGGTAGTCTAGTGTGTGAGCTGAAGATCTTGGATCATATAAGTTTTAGAGGCAAAAAGAAATCATGTACGCAACAACAGAACCCAACAGAATTGCACATGCTATAATACATGTTGAAGCACACAACTATGTGCAGCGGCCCAGTGGAAATGGGCTCTTGAATAGCGCGACTGGCATTAGCTTGCTTCCGACTCAGCACGCCCTCGCTTGGTCCGGCCCAGCACGCCTTGGCACAGGTCGCCTGGCTCTCCCCGGCCCAACTATGGCCCGACCTGCCTCCCAGCTGCCCTAATGCCATGCGAGTCGTCGGATCCAATCAGACGGTCGCGAATGGTTGCACCGCTGGTAAAACTGGCGAGTCCAGCCAAACCCTAATCGGCCTCTCCTCTCTCCGTTTCTCTCTTTCCCTGGATCCATCCTTTATTTATTGAGCTCGTGTAACTTCAGACGTACATTGACTGTTGATAAAGCTCTCTTTTGTTCCGTGAATTCCCTAGCTCATGAATGAAAGCGTTGAAGTAGCAAGAATGATCGATAGTACTGTACCCGAAGAATGATAAGATCAAACACGATGAAGAGTTAGAGAAAGAGAGTTGTTCTCAAAATAATATTTTGCTATTAGAAAAAAAAAAGACAGAGGTAGCGAGTTACCTTGGTTGATCGACGTCTTGCTTGGAAAGTCTATCAGTAACATTGGCACCTCTTGCAGTTGCTTTGCGAAGTGGAAGCATTCTGGCCAGTGCTTCCCCTGCTTTTTCCTTCAGTCTTGTGGCTTTCTCCGTGTGACCGTGTCTGTTTGTTCCGATTCAACTATACTCTTCCTCAAGGAAGATGGGTAGCAGGGCTTTGAAAAGCTTGTGAAAATACTTACAGCTTCCGTGTTATTCGCCAGCTCCTGGCACTGTCTCCAGGACCGATGAGCAGCCTGCTCAAAACGGTGAGTGACTTGCTTGTTCACGGTAAAGTAGTTCCTTTTCTTTTGGCTATAATAACCTGATAGATGATGAACTGACGGCTTGTTCACGGCTTCTGCAGGTCTCTAATCGGACTCGTGAATGTGCATTTTTTGTCACGAATTTTTTCTTGCAAATAATAAATCATATTTATTTGGATGCTTGTTTTTACTACATTACTTAGATATGCATTTGAACAAAGTAGCCCATATGGGTGGGATTTATGTAAAGTGGTCTTTAGTTATTACTATGTGCACAATGCTGGAAGTGAAAAGAAGTAGTATATTGGCCCCATAATTAGGTAAAAGTTAATCTATTGAGAGAGATCGTAGTGAATGAGGAGACAGGGACTAATATTTGTTTATCCCTTATGGGCTGCCCATATACATATGTATACCTTATATTATTGACTATTCTATGGACTGGTTGCACAATGTATACGGCTAGCTGAATAAATTGTTTGTTGGTTATGGATTGCTTTTCTTCTCCACTGTGGACACCCTTACATGGTCAACAAGAATTGAAATCTTAGCTTTGAAATAAGATTGAAAACATACTCTCTCTTATGTTCTCACACAAATAGCTAGCCCAGAGGACGACCCAGCGATAAAATATTGAGTTGTACGGACCAATCAATTAAACCAAAAATCTCAAGCCACCTTTGCTCAGGTATTACAAATAAGCTTCGGACCCTTTTGTGAGGAATCCAAATGGAATAGACAGTAATAACCTAGTATAATTTATGATCTGATGGGGACATATACAATATTTATGCAAGTTGCAATCATTCCAATGACAACCAGGTGGTGGAAAAGAATAATGTGCATCTCTATAGCTATTTTCTTTTTAGACGAAATATACCACCAAATCGGATGACAGATCACAGTATTACGGGAAAAGAGATACCAAATCGCAGAACACCCTCGCTAGATATTTCCAGATAAAAACCAAAAGTACCTTCTCATTGGTGTTATCAGACCTACTAACGACTCCGAAATGGACTGAGTATTGGCAGATCATGTACTACTTGCTCCTCACGTGGAAGAAATGACCAAGTACGGTGCACCCCTCGAAGCCCTCTTTTCGACCTGTAGCAGCCTACGCTGTTTCCTAATCCACGCATTGTTTCCAACGCCTCCAAGTATTAATTCAAGCGTCATCGACTCCAGCTTGCTCGCATTCATTACAAAGAACTTGGCCAAGTTTATATGCAACTCGCTGTGTTCAATATATTGTAGCACGATTTTCCTCAGAGGGATGTCAAGGGCACCAGGAAGTTTACAGTCGCACGATGCAATTTTATCCCAATCAATAGGTGTTACCTGAAAATATAGCAAAATCCAAAATGAACATAAAAAGTTTGTCAATAATGCATGGTAAACCTAAGTTAGCTAACTTGGGAACAAATCAACAGACCATGCATGATGGATCAATATGATAGCCCAACAAGGCACCGCGAAGTACAGGTACTCTAAGCGGGGAAAGCACTTGATCAGGTTCATAACCGCATGCAAACTAGTTTCTGCTTCTACTAAAGCTAGCAATGGTTGGTCCCTGAGTCAAAGCATAGATCGAATTTACACGTCGCTGATCAGGCAGGCAGAAAAGGACTTGATCCTTGATGAATGAAATCGATAAAGAATGAATGATAGGTAGATACCCACCCACGCATGTACCTGAAGAGCTGATCTGGTGCCAAATCGAAGCGTGTGGTAGCGGCCTTCAAGTTCCCCAAGAATACCCAGGCGCCTTGGTTACCGAGATGTCCATCTGGTGGCCTCTGAACATTAGCAACCTTTCCAAGCAGCAGCAAGCTCTGCAGGGCAGGGCAGCCAGCGAGCATGGCTTCCAGAGAGCCCTCCGAGATGGTGACGTTGGAGAGGGTCAGCTTCTTGAGAAGCCGGCAGTGGTGGTGGACGAGAAGCGGCGCGCCGACGCCGGCAGCGGTTACGCCTGCGGCGGGGTCCACCGGCGCGAGCGTTCTCCACAGTAGTAGTGGAAGACGAGCTCCTGGCACTCCTTGGCCATCCTTTCAGTGACTGAATAGCCCGAATTTATTTCCAGAGTAACTTTATGTTCAGAACCACCGAACCCACGAAGTTCCATATATCTTGGAGATGATTCAACAGGTGTTCCTCGGTTTTACAGTTTGTTCGTTTATGTAAAGAAAAATGCAACCTGAACTGACCCTGTTGAAATTTGTATGGCATAAAAAGACATGCATATAGGAGACATGGAAATTACCAGATTGCAACAAGGATTTGACCCTTCGAGTTGTTTTGAAACCAACAGATTGCAACATTACAATAGTTCTGAAATAAGGAATAGGGAAATATGGTATGACATGCAAGCAAAACATAATTTCAGGTACTACTACCACCAGGAAGTAGATTCCTCAAGAACAAATAAGCTCCAGAACATTTTGTGAGCTAGGAAACTGAATGGGCTATACAATAGTAATATATGATTTGATGGGGATAAATATGATATTTATGCAAGTTGAATTCAATGGGCATCTCTATATCTATTTTCTGTTTATGAAATATAGCACCAAATAAAATGGTGACAAATTACAGTATTCTAGGAAAAGAAATATCAAATGTCAAGACACTAAAAAGTCACTAAATCTCGCTAGATATTCCCAGATACAAAATAATTAAATTCCTTCTCATCGGTGTTATCAGACCTACTCATAATAAATCCTCTGAAAGGGACTGAGTATTGACATATCATGTACTTGCTGCAGCTTAGATGAAGGAATAAATGACCGCATACGAGATACAAAATAAAATCGTGCACCCCTCGAAGCCCTCTTTTCGACCTCTAGCAGCCTACGCTGTAATCTAATCCACGCATTGTTGCCAAGGTCGTCTCCAAATCTTAACTCAAGCGTCATTGACTCCAACAAGCTTGCATTTATTACAAAGAACTTGGCCAAGTTTATATGCAACTCGCTGTCTTCATCGTATGCTAGCACGATTTTTCTTAGACGAAGTAAGTTTATAGTAAGTATTGCACGATGCAATTTTATCCCTTGTTATCTGAAAAAGCAAAAGGAACACAAAAATGTTGTCAATGCATGGTCAACCTAAGCCAGCTTGAGAACAGAACATGGATCGATATAATAGTAAGTGGCAAGAGAATGCAAATGCACACTGTGGGCATGCACCAGCACCATGGCCATCATGGTACCTCGATGTACAACTCTTCTAAGTGAGGAAAGCACTTGATCAAGTTCATAACCGCATCGATACAAGGTTTGGCTTCAGTTAAAGCCAAAACCCTCACACTGGGCACCACGGCCGTCATGCTAGCAATGGCTGATCCCTGAGTCAAAAACACATAAATAATTTACACGCATCTCGATCAGGCAGGCAAATTAAGGGGCTTGCAATTGGATAAACCTGCATATACCTGAAGATGAGCTGTGGTGCCAAATCGAAGCATGTGGTTGCTGCCATGGAGTTCCCTGAGAATACCCAGCCTTGGTGCAAAGATTACCGAGATGTCAATCTGAATGCCTTCGAAAACTAGCAACCTTTCCAAGCATGGGGCATCCTCGACAACGAGCTGCTGTAACCTGATGGATCCTTGCGTAGAAGAACCCACACCGATGCTTCTGAGGCTAGCAGACGCGATCTTCACTCGAATGGGGCCATGGTTGTTAAGCAGCAGCAAGCTCTGCAGGACATGGCAGCCGGCGAGAATGGCGTCCAGAGAGCTCTCCGAGATCTCGACGCTGGAGAGGGTCAGCTTCCTGAGAAGCGGGTAGTGGTGAGGCCCGTCCGGGAAGAAGACGCAGTAGCCGAATATGGCGGCGACGAGGGTGGGCGAGAAGCGGCGCGCCGATTCTGGCAGTGGCAGCGGCGTGATCCCCGACAAGTTGAAGTAGTGGAATTCGAGCTCCTGGAGGCCGTCGAGGGCGGGGGACCGGAGCCAGACATCCACAAGGGCCATGCCGGCGGCATTGGCGTTGCTGTAGACGACGCAGAAGCGGCGGCCGGGGCCCGGGTGCTCGCAGAGGATGCGGGAGGTGGCGCTGGCGATGGTGTGCTCCCACCATTTGTACCTGAGGATCTCGATGTTGAGAGGAGCGGAGCGCCAGAGGGGGCGCCACCGGGAGGACAGGATCTGCGTGCGGGCGCCGTCTCTGGTCGGGAGGAGGGATATGATGTCGCCGAGCACACCGTCGGGGAGGCGGCTGATAAAGTCCTGCTCTCCAGATTCCTCTTCATGCCTCTCGTGAGCACACCCATGGCGATGGCGGCGGCCGGCGGCGGAGAGGAGATCAACGTGGGAAGCCGAGGCAGCCGTCGAGAGCGCTGCCACGTGCGATCGTGAATTTTATGTATCAATGAAGTAGTTGGGCCTCCGCTCTTGTTTCTGGCCCAACATCTATTTTGGCCCACTGAAAATCTGATACAAATTGTGGGCCGTTGGGTGGTGGTGAGTAACCCTGCCTACAGAAAAGCCCACTAACCTTCTGACAGCAATAAACCCGATTATGTTCCTGTCAAATTGTAATAATGCTCCACTTGCTCTGACAGTTTACTGCATGTTCTGAAACTAAGAATTTAAATGCCCAGTCTTTTTGTTCTCATAGATAGCCTAGAAGACGATTCAGCCACACAATTCCATGTTACAAGCACGTTCATTCATACCAATGATCGTGAGCGAATCATGCAGAGTTTTCTTTGAGGAAAAAACCAGGAAATGTCTCTCATCTCTGCGATCTTTATGACTGTAGGAGTTGCTGTGCTTCTTTTACAAGAGGAGCAAGAGACCTCGCAGGCGTGATCCCCTCACGATCATACCCATTCCCAGCAAAGAGCATGCAGCTATCAATCTCTGACATGGTGTCCAAAGCCTCCGTCAGTGCTTCCTTGAAATTATGTTCATTGAAATGTTGGATGCAGCTGGGCTTGGCTTGAATCATAGCTATCACCACCTGGCAGGTAAGCTTGACCACTCTCAAACACTCAGCAGTGCTGTAATTGTTTGATTCTAGGACCTCCTTGAGCTTCTTCACCAGTGCTGCATCTTCAGTGTTGGCATGAGCAAAATCTTTACTGATCACATTTTCGTTGCACATCACCACGGCGACGGATAACAAGGCTGAAATGAGCTTTCTTTCCTCGCATTGCTCCGTGTCTGAAATATTCTCTGCTACATTACTATTGCTTCCACCAGCTGCTGTTCCCATTTTACTAGAGAGTATGTGATCGAGCACCTGGAACAATATAATTTAGCGCAAAGAATCAGCAATATAATATTTATACAACTCATCTCTAGTGGAAGTAGGGTGTTCTTTTTATCTGTACCTAAATCATTGTTTTAAAAAAATGGTGCTAATGAATTACTTTAACAAATTAAGTTGGCCCCTTGTAATTTTGTATGCTCTTATCTAATGCAAGTACATGTTTGCAGCTAAGATGGTTATTTGTGACAAACTTGCCTAGAAAAAAAATATTGCGAGTATAAACTATCTTACATAAATGACATTTATTTTGGATTATGAGGGATGCTAACTCACTATGGAGTACGTGTCTGGGGATAGTCAGAATTTAGCATATATACTTTTTTTAACGAAACCATGAGAGATTTGCTCTAATTTTTATTAGAAGAGGGAAACACGTAAAAGCATTAGAGAAAACAACAACTGTGGCCCCTCTCTGCCTCAGGGAAAATAAAAACAACTTAAACGAATTAGGAATATGATAAAAAACAATACAGAGATCGAGGATAGCAAGGGATTTTTTCTTAAAGTATTTTTTGTTGTAGATAAAATTAGACAGAGGTAGCTAGTTACCTTGTTCAATAGGTTGATTGCGTCTTTCTTGGAAAGTATATCAGAAACATTAGCCCCACTTGCAGTTGCTTTGCGAAGGGTAAGCAATCTGGCCAGTGCTTCCCCTGCTTGTCCCCTCAATCTGATGGCCCTCTCTCTGTCGAGGAAGATGCGTTGTACGGTCTTGAAAAGCTTGTTAAGCATGCATTTAGGCTCACCAAAGGTCAATTTTGTGAAATAATCATCAAAGGCTAGCTCTGTCAGGATCTCCAGGGCTCGCCCATGCAGTTCTTGGGCACCTTCACTGTCAGTGTCCAAAATACCCATCAGATTGCTGACAACTTCCGTGTTGCTCGCCAGCTCCTGGCGCAGCCTTGTGGTGCCATCACCATGGCTGGTAAGTATCCTGCTCACAACTGTGAGTAAACTGCTTATCATTTGAAACATTGTGCTGTCCTGCACAATGCTGAGGAAGTCATGGCTGCTCAGTGGCGATGTGATCTTAGATATCAGCCTTTGATATCTGCTTATCTCTGTACAGTTTCCCTCATCTTCTGTGAGCCCTTCAAGAATCAGCAGGCCCTGAGAAATCAGCTCCTTGGCTCCTATAGATGTATAGGAATATCTCCTCGCCTTCACCGAATCTTCCATATCTTGCTGAATCGCATATAAAGAAGTTCTTCTTATATTATTGGCTAACCAGTCAGCTTGGTCATCGTTGACCATCAACATGAAGGCATCACCTTGATGCTGGGATGTCTTCAGTGACCCATTTTGATCCCTTTTATCAGGAAGTCTCTGGCCACAAGATTGCTTACTGCTCTCAAGTAGGGAACAGATGCACTGTAGTGTACCCGGGAAGTGTGTTATACTGAGGTTGCTGGTAAGGTGTGTTACAATCCTTGTGGCGCGCTCCCTCTTCTCGGTGTTATCTTTGCCTCTCAGACCAATCATGCCGATCAGATTCATAATAGAGAGCCTGGAAAACAGTAGGTTCTGTGTAACTACTACAGATTTATCCTTGTCGTACACCAGGTCTAATACCCTTGCTCCCCATAGATGGTCATCCACAGATGCAGACTGGAGCAACTCAACACCGTATGCTATCAAGTTCCAATTGTCCGGCACGACGCCTTCCTTGCTAAACTTCCTTTTTGTTTCTCTCAAGTACATCCGAGCTACTTCATAACCCCATTTTTCAACTCCAAGTTCACAGTATTTGGCCACTGATGACTTGGACAGCAAGTAGCGTCCCCACTTCCAAATAAGAGCTACATGGTACAAGGAGAATAGACCCTGGAACAGAGTTAGAGCATAGAAGATGTCAAGTGCGGCGGTCAATTTTGCTCTGTTCCCAGGATCTCCATCTGCATCGCCATAATCTCGTTGTACAAGACGCCACACTGAGACCCCCACAATCACAAATGGCGAAATATTAACGAGCAATATGAAACTCCAGCCAAAAATGAACTTCACTACACGCACCATCCACATCATGATAACTAGAACCTTGTTGTGTGCCTCCATCCATTTAAGCTGGAGAATAGATATGATCTTTGGCTCTTCGAGATAAATCCCTTTACTGAACTCTTTAGAACAAATTTTCGCCATCCTGTGTGATATGTTCTTGTATTATTAGGTCCTTGGTTTCACATAAACCGGTACACCGTTAGATGACCTTATAATCCAATAGTTTTTTTTTCAACTAATGTGGTAATGTCTAGACATGTTATCTTATTTTAATGCTAAACTCTAAATATATATACTAGGATACCAAAAAGCCTAGTATGTAATTCGCAAGTCTTGTGACCAGGATGATACGCCGACGATAAGATTAGAGAGATCAAAGAAAAATCTTCAATTTGCAAGTTTAGGGCCTGGAATAACACAATGTAAGTTATGTAACAAGCAATCTTTTTTAACCTTAGAGAAAGGACAAATGTCTAGTAGATCCGATCAACAAAAACTTGAAAACTATTTGTATCCTTTGTAGTGATTGTAGCCAGTAAAATCTTAGAGTGGACCATTTGGTCGATGAGCTTTTTACTCAGCTTGAGGAGTTTATCTTTGTAAATTAGTGTCTTTGTGCATGTGATTGATATTAAGGCCACCTTTGGTAGGGTTTCTCCAATGGTTTCTAGCAAAGTCATATCAAATGGGTTAAAAAAATGGCTTCACCTAAGAAGCTCATATTAAGCCCCAAAATGGTTTCCATTAGAGAGGGGGAGCAAAAAAAAAAGAAGCTTCACTGGCTTCTCCTCCCTTCCTATATATGTACTAAAGTGCCCTTGTAATTACCACATTGCCACGGAGAACTCATTTTACCAAATATTTTTTATAACGGCTTTAGCACCACCGGAGGGCCAGCTGCTTTACGAGGAGGTGAAGCCCTACCAAACCGGACCTAGGGTGATCCCAATACTCCATATTTACACAAAATTTATTAAATCTCAAACTTTGCATAAACATGTAGAGATCATTATTACATCGTTTATCCATCTAAAACGGGCCACGGCCTGTTTATGAGGAGGTGAAGCCCTACCAATTAAAACGGGACCTAGGGCGGTCCCAATACTCCATATTTTCTCTTTTTCGTTTCTCCTTACACAAAATTTATTAAATCTCAAACTTTGCATAAACATATATAATTATTGCATCGTCTATCCATCTATGATTTTAGTTGAATTAATCTTCCATGCACAATTTTATTTTGTATTTTTATGGTGGAGCACGGGAGCATGCATGCACCACAAGGTGAGCTAGTGTTCTCCCCTGCTGCCATGTATGTATGTATGTACATATATATCCAACGAAATAAAAGTGGTGAAAGGAGACGAGGAATGAATTAGTAGCTTATTACCTGAATGCCATGAGGAAGCTGAGTGCAGTGAGCACCCAGAACTCCTTGACCCGCAGGAGGCCGACGAAACCGCCGAGGAGCACGACGGTGGACCAAAACAGCACCAGGAAACCCAGAGCGCCCACAATGTTCCTTGTGGCCGTCCAAAGGCTCACGTAGTGATTGAACAGCTCCTCCGGCCTTCTTCCAAGCTCTCCTCCCATGATTATATTATTCCCTCTTCCTAATTAAGCCTCAAATAAAAAAAAAAAGAAACTAACTTTGCATGTAGTCGAGGAAGACTGATATGGCTGGTGCGTTATGGTTAACTGGCCGGTTTGTCTTTAATTTGGCGACGGGATTAGCCTTTGTCCAGGCATCCGCTGTCTGAGTAGTTCTCCCATGTACATGTTGACTAGCTCTAGATAAAGTTGCCAGCGTGGGCGCCAGTTGGGAGCAGGAGCGTCGCTGGGCTGTGTGACTGAGTGTGGGAGGCTTGGAGCTGCACGCTAGACGGCTACTAGACCGAAACGAATGGATGTGGAGAGACATACAGGATAAGGATGAAGTGTGAACGGTTGAGAAAGAAAAAACAACGGACAAGAACAAAGAGAGAGAAAGAGAAATGGTTGGTTTAGTTTATAACGATATTTTATTTTTTTATTTTCATATGAAATCACGTTATCTATGAAATATGAGAAAAATATAAAATTCATTTGCACAAGAAGTCATATAGCTAGGGGTATATCAAACATTTTCACATCTTCTGTGTGTTGATGAAAAAGCAAGAGAAGCCATTACTCTACCAAATATTTTCGAAATACTAACTCCAAAAGGTGCTCCTCTCAAGAAGCCACAGCCTTAACCATTTTGGAGGAGCCGGAGCCTTGTATAAAAAGAAACAACCAAAGTTACCTGCAACACACCTTCTTCTGCCCCAAATCAGCCACACAATAAATAAAGGTCCATATTGTTCAGAACAAAACGACCTTTTCGAGCTGCAGGATGATTTCATCAAGACTCAGACCGTCATCAGTCACACTCACATCATGCTTGACGACTTGACGTGTGGGGGTGCCCCCTGGACGTGACCGTCGCGTGTACTCCCTCCATCCAAAAAAAAAGTCGTTTTGGGTGTTTGTGCCATGAGTTTGACTAAATTTATAGAAAATATATATAATATTTAAATCTTCAAATATTTTTTTATAAAAAACTATATCTAAATATCTATCCAACAATATCTATATTGTCCCATAAATATTAATATATTTTTAGATATAATTGGCCGAAGTGTTTTTTCGGGAAGTGAGAAAGACACTTATTTTGGGACAGAGTGAGTAGGGAGAGCAAGAAGCTTATGCGCGTTTGCGCTTTTTTAGCACACGATGCGCGTGTGCGTGCGATTATTTTTCTTAGTCCACATAAGCTCTAATTTCAGCCAGTACTCTTCAATTCATTCTCTCTAGCAAAAAATTCTTTTCAGGCTCCCTCATCTATTGTCCAAATTTGACTTTCAACCCTCATCTTCAAAACCCAATATTCGACATCCTTTTTTACCTAATCTGTTTATTTCTAATCCTTCATTGGTTTAGAAGATGTTTTTCGATGACTGATAGTGGGGCTGACATACCAGGATAGGTCCCACGTACATGCCTTCGTTTCTCCCTCTCTCTTCATCCTCCTTCCCTCCCGCCGACAACGCCGAAGCCATATGAAAAACCACCTTCAAAACCGGAGAGGGACCAAATATAAACAACTTATATAGAAGGGGGGGGGGTGTTGAATACCTAGTTATGAAGATGAGAATTGAAAGTCTGACTTGAACAATAGTTGAGGAACCTCAAAGGACTTTTTCCTACTCTCTATCCTACCTAGAGTAGTAGTTGGGATTGTGCTGTTGTTTCTGGCCCCATTATTTTCTCGGCCTTAAACTCTAAAAAGATTATTTTCTTGGCCCATTTAAGCTCTAATTTCAGCCCTCATGATGTATTCCCTGTGGCAGAGCGGCCTGTCATAATGATGAACATTAGATTTTTTTAATTTTATATTATTTATTTTATAACTTTTCAAAAATAAATACATTAATATTTATTTTACATAAATGTCACCCTACCGCCAACTCATCTAGTGGAAACAACCTATAGATGGATGAACCGGCGAAATGTTATTTTAGCAAAAAGCTATCACCGAATGAATCGATAGAATTTCCCTTCTCTGGATAGTTTACTTTCAAAAAATCATAACTAATTTATATGAATTTGAATGGAGACAAACTTTATGTGAAAATTATAGCTCTCGACAATATTTACAACTTTGTAGTTCAAACTTTTTTCATTTAGAGCCATTTTATTGCTCAAATAATCGACTCAAGTTTCAAATCTTAATGAAACTTTAGTCCCAGGTCCCCTCGCGGACTACAAATATTTCCATATTCCCCGTTGTAAAGTCCTTTCTCTATTAGTGATACAAAGTTAAGGCATACATCTATCTGTTGTAGTTTACACAAACAAACAAGATAAGTGATCTTTGCAATTTCTGCTTGCATTTCAATGTTAACATGCGCGATGCAGGTGGTCTTCTGCAAACATAAATTCAGTGAAAATTTGGGCGCTTCAATATAATAGCCTTGTGTTGTACATGTGTCGTATACATGCCATCTATTCTCTATTCTTATTTGGTAAGCCACAATTGCTATATAAATATAGAAGGTTCCCCTCATAAGGTGTGTGTAATTCCTCACAATGAGGCATCATCCATCATCTACTAATATATCTTTATTTGCCATATGATACATACAAAAAAAATTGTAAGCTGATTATCGCTCTAATAATAATGGAAACAAGTGTCATCAATCACAAGTAAACAACAGATGGATTGTAAGCTAAATCATGTTCTGTTATATATTCTCATTTGTACAAGAAGCAGCCGGGGAAGGTTCATGTTTCCATTTGATGAAGGATAATCTGATGGATGCAAGAAGCATATTACACCATGCCAATTGTGGCATGATCTAATGCCAAACTATTGTTCACTTGGGATCTATACTCAAGCCATATTTGTGGTTTGTCTTTCTCCAATGTCTCAGCCAATCTGAAGTGGGTGTTACATGATACTGAGATAAGAAGCTGGACAGTAAGCATTCAACTTATGCATGCAAGTGATAGAATACATATATACACCTTGGGAATAGTATTGTGAGCATCACACGCTCTTCAGCTTCTTTTATCATTCAACTTATGCATGCAAGTGACAGAATGGTGTGATCCGTGTAGAAATTTGGCTGCCTTCAACAATTGTGTGAGCAATTGGTGCAATAAACATGACCAACTTACTCTAGCCCAAAGCAAAAGAAAGGCTCAAATTTTAGTCCCCAACGAAACACAGTGCGTGTCAACCTTTCATTTTTCTCATTGTTTTTTATTTTATCAGCAATAATAGGTGCTGCCATGGAGTCCTTGTGTATTTGTGTTAGGCAAAACAACTCTACCCGTGCCCTATGAGAAAAGTCATATCCAAATGCAATATATGCACAATAGCTCATTTGTAATAAGTATTGTTTTCCTTTATATATGTTATTTGACAATTACTAAAAAAACAATTTGCATCAATAGGTAATGTTGTGCTGAGTGAGGGGAATCTATTGAAACAAGTATCGCACTGGTTTCAAAAGACCTGCCGATGGCATTTGTTGTTTAATATGTCTTTTGGAGTTATGGTTTTTGTATGTAATATATTATTGCCAGTCGCAGTGTATTGTTGAATGGGGACTCAGAGATGTACACAAAAACCAAGCAGCTTTGTGTACAGCTTTCACGCCAAAAAGCACGTTCTATTTTTTTTATTCCTACTAGCCTATTTCTTCTTTGACCGATCGAGAAGCACATGCATGAGGATTGAGGCGCCATCTGTTGGTCTCTCAATTGTAAAAGCTGCTACAAATTTCTGCAGGAAAAAAACAAAATTTTAAAGTAAAATCAGTCTTCCTTGACCGATCGAGAAGCACATGCATGAGGATTGAGGCGCCATATGTTGGTCTCTCAATTGTAAAAGCTGCTACAAATTTCAGCAGGAAAAAAAAAATTTAAAGTAAAATCAGCAGGTTCTGGAATAAAATTTTCCACTTGTTATCTCCTTGGCCATCCTTTCAGTGACTGAATAGCCCAAATTTACTTTGCAGCACTATTGCCAACCGAATAATAGTCGCTTCACAAGGTTAATTTTATGTTCAGATCCACTAAACTCACGAAGTTCCATTTCTTGGAGACGATTCAACAGGTCTTCCTTGGTTTCCCAGTTTGTTCATTTAAGAAAAAAAATGCAACCTGAAATGATCCTCTTCAATTATGGTTAAATGATCCTCTTGAAATTATCATATTGCAACAAAGATTCCACCCGTTCATTAGTTTGGAAACAAAGAGATTGCAACATTACAGGGAATATGGAAATATTCCATGCCACCTGTAATGCTCTGTTCATACTACAGTTGACGCACAAGCGAAACATAAGTTCAAGTATTACAAATAAGCTCTAGACCCTTTTGCGAGGATTAGACATATAACCCAGTAATAATGTATGATTTGATGGGGACATATATATAATATTTTGCAAGTTGCAATCATTCCAATGATAACCAGGTGCAGGTGGAAAAGAACAATGGGCATCTCTACACATACAACTATTTTCTGTTTAAAACGAAGTATAGCACCAAATCAGATAACAAACTACAGTATTACGGGAAACGAGATAACAAATGTCAATACACTGAAAAGTGACAAAATTTCGCTGGATATTTTCAGATAAAAACCAGATATCTTCTCATCAGTGTTGTCAGACCTACTAATGAGTCGTCCGAAAGGACTTGAGTATTGACAAATCATGTACTTGCTCCTCAGTTGGAACAAATGACCAAATACAGGATACAAAATCAAACCGTGCGCTCCTCGAAGCCCTCTTTTCGGCCTGGAGCAGCCTACGCTATCTTCTAATCCACGCGTCGTTGCCAACATCTCCATGTCTTAATTCAAGCGTCATTGACTCCAGCTTGCTTGCATTTATTACAAATTTGAGTAATTTGGATTTTTTTTCCTTCTAATATTAGCCGAATCATGGATCATTTCATACTTCAAATTTAACCTTCAGAATCATGGAGAATCACTTCTATTAGGGAATCATTTCTCATAATGAATCAGAATCAAGAGTAGCTATATCAAAAGGCTCATAATATTAGCAGAAATACTCCCTCCGTTCTAAATTATTAGTCATTCTGACATTTTACTAGATTCATTGATGATGTTATGAATTTAGACAACTATATATCTAGGCTAATAGAAGATGCCATGAATTTAGACAATCAAAGTGGTACCGAGGATGACTAATAATTTGGAATGGAGGAAGTACCAGATTGCAACACATGTACAGTTTCTCACACTCTGGATGTTTAGTTTGTCCCTATTGTTGTGAATCCCGGACACCTTTCGGCAATTCGGCTCCTCTTATTCAGTTGTGCATGCAAGTGATACAATGGTCATCAACTTTGTGTGCCGCCACCGGTCTACTCTAGCTAGGAAACGCATGCTAACCATTCATTAATTTCTCTTCTTGTCAGTATTTGCATTGGTCAACACAATAAAAGGCACCATCATGGTAGAGTAGACCGGTGGAAAATTATTGCTGTTAAGCTTACTCATTGCTGCGCCTTAAAGGCATGTCCAAAATAAATATGGCAGCAGTAGTACTGTAATATGTATTTATACATGTTAGAAAATAGTGTACTAACTAACACATAGTATAAGATTTCATAAACAGAACCAAAACAACGAGCCTAAGTGAAATTAACCAAATTATTTATTCTCAACTCCTTTTATCCTCAAGTGTAAGAGACTATGAGTTTATCGTTAGTTAAATTATTCTGAGTTCGACCAATATTCACTCTGCTTTGGTGAGTCTAGATTCCAGACCACACTTTACTCAGCAGATGTAAACTGAGTTACATAGGCCACTTCCATCTTGCAGCACTACTCGGTAGCGACTACGACCAGGTTCCACTGGAACTCTATTAGTGTACGAATATTGTGTGCTTCGAAAGCCATGTCTGTTGTTTATCTTCCTCCAATGTCTCACCCATTTAGCTCAACTCTCTACAATACACGCACTAAGCAAATGCAGGAGGAAAGGCATATAAATGAGACTGCGCCAACATGTGAGAGATAATAATACACAACGGAGTTATGGCTGGCTAGCATCCCACATGTGCTTCCTCCTTTCATATGTTTGGGCCATATTATTGTCAGGCTCACACGATCTTCAGACTTCAACTTCTTTTATCAGTCAATTTGTGCATGCAAGTGATAGAATGGTGTGGTGGTGGTGGTCGGTGTAGAGATACGGTACTATTTGTATAAGTACACTAACTTATGTGTATAAGTACTATTTTCTTTATACATCTTTATGGACTTGTGTTACCAAAATATAAATTGCAACAACTGGTATTTTTTGGGTGCTGGAGTTGGGAGGAAGAATGGGTAAATATTTTGTTGGATAAAGGAGATGTATTAGATCAAGTATTACATTGTCATAAAAAAAACTTCTCGATGAATTTTTTTGTATTGCATATGTTTTGGAGTTATGATGTCTTTTACTGTATAATGTAAAAAATATGATATTTTGTAAAAAAAATTTGAATAAGACAACCGGTCAAACTTGGGCTAAAAAAGTCAAACGACCTATATTTTAGAACGGAGGTAGTACGTATGTAACAACTCCACGTTTGCAATACGAAGTTCAAGCCGGCACTTGTCTGCTGTAGTTTACACACACACAAAAGATAAGTCATCTTTGCAAGTTCTGCTTGCAATGTTAACATGTGCGATGCAGCCATGCAGGTGGTCTTCTCCAAGCATAAATTCACTAAAAATTCGGATGCTTCAATATAATAGCCTTGCCTTGTGTTGTATACGTGTCGTATACATGTCGTCTATTCTTATATGTTAAGCACAATTTCTATATAAATATAAAAGGTTTCACCGCTAAAGTGTGTGGTGTGTTTAAGTGTTTTTCCTAAATAAGTTAAATACCTAAAAATACCAAGGCAAAAGTACCAAAAAAATACTAAAATTATGGGACCAAGTATCAAATTAGTGGACCCGATATGTATTTCTGATATTTCAATTCCAAAGTACCCACAAGTACTAACAAAGACCATAAGTATCCACAATACAAAAAAGTACTTGCCATACTATAAATCCAACAAAAATTGTAAGCTGATTACTGCTCAAACAATAATGGAAAAAAGTATCATCAATCCCAAGCAAACCAATGCACTTAGCTCTATTTTATGGTTCATATGGATTATGGAAGATGGGAAATATATAGTACATGCTCTATATGAACTCTCTTTGTGCAACAATAGATGGATTGTAAGCTAACTCACGCCGTGTTGTCTGGTCTTATTGGGACAAGACTAGCAGCCGGGGTAAGTTCATGCTACACCTTACGCAGCAAAATCTGACAGATGCGAGAAGAATCTTACACCATGCCAATTGTGGCATGGTCTAGTGCCATGCTATTATACACTTGGAATCTATACTCAAGCCATATTTGTGGTTTGTCTTTCTCCAATGTCTCAGCCAATCTCAAGTGGGTGTTACCTGATAATGAGATAAGAAGCTGGCCAGTATGATCACACTAAGCAAACAGAGGAGAGGAATATATATATATATATATATATATATATATATATATATATATATATATATATATATATATGAGAACCTTGGGCCATATTATTGTGAGCCTCACACACTTCACCTTCTTTTATCATTCAATGTATGCACCCAAGTGATAGAATTGTGTGACAATGTAGAAATTCTGTTCCATTCATCAATTTTGTGAGCAATTTGGCACGGTAAACGCCACCTGCTTACTCTAGCTCAGAGCAAAAAAAAAAGGCTCAAAATCCATTGCCTAAAGAAACACAAGGTGTGTCAACCATTCGTTTCTCTCATTGTTTTCATTTTATTAGCAGTAATAGGCGCTTCCATGGAGTCCTTGTGTATTTCTCTACAAAAAAAATTCTATACGTGTCCTATGAGAAAAGGCATGTCCAAATGAAATATATATATCCACGTCCTTGTGTATTGTTTCCTTTATTTATGTTATTGGACAATTAAAAAAAAACAATTTGCATCAATGGGTAATATTGTGCTGAGTGAGGGGGATCTATTGAAACAAGTATTGCACTGTTTTCAAAAGATTTGTCAATGGCATTTGTTGTTTAATATATCTTTTGGAGTTATGGTTTTTTGTATGTAATATATCTTTTTTTTTCAAAACATGAAAATTTCCTCCTGTAAATGCATTTTTTTTCTGTATCATTGTTGGTTCCAGGGTAACAATGTTGCATTAGCCTATAATACAAAAGGCTTGATTGGTCGTCTGTTGAAAGTGTTTCTATTTATATTCAATTTTAAATGACAATAACACTCAAGTTGCAATGACCACTGAACCTCTTTGCAGAACCTACTCTACTGAGAATATTACAAGCCTTCAAGTTCAAGCAGTATGCAGTAGTTAGCAACTTCACATAAGGGAATTGTCCAGGTTTTGCACTAACTGTGCTACAGAAACAAACTTACAAATGATATGATCCAAAATTACTAACCCTGCCGCACTCTCATTAAATACCATCTGGATCTAAGGTTATCCAAGAGGCCTATAAATTTTTTTTATGAAGCATGAGTTCCTTTGGTAACTTGTCACTCCCACTGCTCCCCTCAACCCAAAGGAAAAAAAAAAACAAAATGCGGCCTCTATCTCTAAAAAACAGAAGACACGTGAGCACAAACCAGGACAGGGGCAAACAAAGAGAGCCTGTGTATATAGGTAATGTGTCATTCAGTAAATGAGTCGGGGAGAGGTAGAGTCAAATGAAAAATGAAGAAATAAGCAAGAATGCTTGAGTTCAGTACTATCCTCATATTCTTACTAAAGGGATTTATTTTTGCAAGGATGCCAAAAAGGGATTCAGACTTCAGACACTAACACAATAGATTACGTAATAAATGCAAACATTCCAAATTTCCAATGATAACCAGGTATTAAATAGCAATGAACACCTCAAGTACCACTTCTCCAATCAAAACAAAATTTAGTAACTTGTCTGTTGATAAATTACAATATTCCAGGAAAAGAGATACCAAATGTCTAAACACTGCGAACAAACTACTAATCAAGCTTGGGGAGAACAGTGGAAGGAAATCAGGGTCCACCTGTCAAACCCTGCAAAAAGGGGTCAATTGTTGACAAATCGTGGATTTGCTCAGACCAGATACATTCAAGTGACGCAGACTGACCAAAATGATACACAAAATGAAACTGTGCACCCCTTGAAGCTCTATTTTCAATCTGGAGCAATTTTTTCTGTCTTTCAATCCACACCGTGTTATTATTTATCCAAGCTGCATGAAGCACCATTGATTCTAGGACTCTTGCGTTCAATACAAAGAACTTGGCGAAGTTAACATGTGCCCTGTTGCCTCTATACACTGTCAGCACGATTTTCTTTAGACGAATGTCAAGGGTACCAATAAGGTTCCGGTGCTTATGGCACCATGCATTTGTCACCTTTGATGACTGAAAAAAGCAAAAACAACATAAAAATGCTGACAACTTAGAATTATAACAGGCATTAATGAAACAGTATATACGAAAATAATGCAGATCGACACTCTGCTATGGATGGAGTATGTCTAAATTACTTCTGTGTCCATTTTTGTCATCTTGATGTACAGGTTCTCCAAGCAGGGAAAGCATTTCATGAAGTCAATGACCACATCCAAACTAAGGTCTTTATGAGTTAAGGCTAAAACCTTAACACTGGGAACCGGCATCGTTGAGTTAACAACACGCGATCCCTGCATTGGGCACGGAATGCCAAGAACAACATCATGACTAGGCAAAGCGACTGGATTCGCTAATGAACATAAAAAGTGTAAAGGCCGGGTGCAGAGATACCTGAATAACTGTGGCGGCAAACTTTAGGGTAGGCTGATGTTCAACAGGGAGTTGCCCCAAAACGTATAATTTCGGTGCCGAGATTACTGAGATGACCATGTCTTCATGAAAGATTTGTCCAAAAAGAAGTAATCTTTCTAGACAAGGGGCATCCTCGATGATGAGTTGCTGTAACATGGCCTCTTCGCTTTGGCTAGAGTGACGCACACCGATGCTTCTAATGGTACGGGACGCGATTCTGATGCAAGAACAGCCGGCGATGTCCTCAGCTAGCACCAGGCTCTGCAGGACAGGGCAGCCAGCGAGCAATCCATGAAGTGACCTCTCCGAGATTCTGACATTGAAAAGGCTGAGCTGCTTGAGATGCGGCAATTGGAGTGCGCCGCCGCCGGCGGCGTCCCCGTCCGGGAAGCTGCAGCCGCCGAAGCTGGCCACGCGGAGGGTGGACGAGAAGCGGCACGCCGACGCGGGCAGCGGCGGCCTCTGGAGGTTCGCCCGACGAAGTGGGACCCAGAAGAGATAGAGGATCTCGAGCTCCTGGAGGTTGTCGAGGGCGGGTGCTCGGAGCCAGCCGTCGAGTGTCGCCGCGGTGGGGTCGTCGTCGGCGGCGGCGAAGTAGTCGATGGGGAAGGAGAAGTGGCGGCAGGGACCCGGGTGCGAGGAGAGGATGCCGGCGACTTGTCTAGACTGGATTTGGCGCCATAGGTCGTGGCCTTGGTCGAGCTCGACGTTGAGAGGAGCGGAGCGCCAGATGTGGCGCCACCGGGAGGACAGCACCTGCGTGCGGGCGCCGTCCTTGGTCAGGAGGAGGGAGATGATGTCGCCGAGGATGTCATCGGGGAGGCGGCTGATGTGATCCTCACCTTCCGCTCCAATCTTCTTGCCTCTGGCTCTGGAGAAGGTGAGGATCACATCAGCCGCCGGTGAGGTCGCGGGAGGGAGGAAGGAGCTGTCGAGTTGTCTGCTTTCTACCGGACTCGATGGGCCGGATAGTAACTGGCGAGGCCCATTCCAATATGTATACAGCCCATTAGCTTCAGCCTATGCAGCACGGATACGGATACGCGTATCAGTATCCGGCGGATACGGATACGTGGATACATCAAATCTCAAAAAAACCGATACGCCGATACGTTTCGACATTTTTTTCCAAAATATAGATAAACAATGTTACACCAAATAAATAAGGTTCAGTAGTTCTTATTGCTGATCAAACGATAAACATAACATAATAAGTTCAACATAGGGAAAAAGATACATAGCTAATTAGCTTCTTCCTCAGGTTCTTCATTCTCTGTCATTGAATCTGCCCCCACATCAACACCAAGACCAAAAGATACAGCTTGCAACTCAGGCTCATCAAGGGAGAGATCAGCCACTTCAAGAAGACCTATACCACCTAAAGAATCAAACTGATCACCTCCCACGTCCCACATTCTTGTTTCTCCTATCTTGTATGCTTCTGTTCTTCTTGACAAATGCCTCAGATTTGAGTGTACAAATACTAGATCTTCAGCACGCTCTGGAGTTAAGGCTTTCCTTTTGACACTATGAACAAAGCTGTATGTACTCCAGTTTCTTTCACAATAAGAAGATGAGGCTGATCAATTTGATGGCCAAAGTCATCAATAAAGGACCATGATTTGTCCACCATGTCATGGGAGAAACAACCCATCTATCATGAATTGAATCAGGATCATTAAATTCTTCTGAACAACTTGAGAACCTTGCATATTCATCTTTTACTTGAGCTAATTCTTCTGGCATACGAAACAACTTTTTGAAGCAAGCCATCCTCATTTGTGATACCTCTTTGTCCTTGTGGGGGGAACACGGCCAGCAACTTCTTGAAGCCACCGCCTTGTGTAGTATCTACAATTTCAGAACATGAGCATGTTAAAGAATTGAAAAATAAGTGCAACTACACAATCTGAACCAGTTTAGATAGTGCACATTTTTACCTTGGATTAAGTGAATGAGCCAAACAATGTAGTGGGTTATTCCTCTTTTTCCACCTAGCAATTAATATGTCATGAATAACTGAATATAAGTCAGACACATCATCACCTTCCTTCCCTTCCCAGAGATATATTTCTTTCTTCACTTTATCAATCATTGAATCCCACATTTCATAAATTAAGTGAAGACATGGTGTGTCTGTGTCTGCCAATCTTATCATTTCATATATAGGAGTAGTAATTTTAAGAATGTGGTCCACACTACCCCACCACACATCACTGAGTATCTTCTCCTTCATTTTCTGTGCATTCCTGGCTGTTGGAGCATCTTCTCTATAGACAGTCCACTTGTCACTAATCACCATTTGCTGGAGAGCCATTTTTATCTCAACAAAACGTTTCAACATAATGACAACTGAAGCAAATCTTGTATCAGCAATAGACAGCAACTTCAAAGGGCTAAACTCATTGAACATAGAAAGACGCATGCCATGATTCATTATGAAATTCTTGATCATATTTGCCTCAGTTTTAATAGTGCTGAAAAACTCAAGTTGGCTCCATGCAAATAAATCATCAGCAGAAGGATCCCTTGGGAGTTTAGGCTCACATATACTTTTCAACGCAAGATTCAAAGTAAACCTGAAATGTAAAAAAAATGATATTAGAGTTTTCAACATGTAAAGGTGTCAAGCTGCAACTTAAACAGGAAGTTGTATTTTTTTTTCTATTTGGAACTTGAAATTTCTTTTGATTTGCAAATTCTTCCTCTGTTGACCTTGTATTTCTCCATTTGGAAGTTTAAATTTCTAGTCAAGGGAGCATCATTTCAAGGATGGGATTTGAATCAAGACCTTTAATTTTAATCCACTTGCAACTGTTATCAATATTTGCATTTAGTGCATGGCGAATTTATCTTAAAAATGAAACTGTTGCAAAGTCACTATATGCTTCAATAATTTTGAACACTAGGGTCTGGATGTTAATCGTTATGGCATCTAATCAGATTATGGCGTCTGCATATCATCAACACCTAGTCTTCAGCACATAAATTCTTCAGCACATAAATTCAATTGATGAGATTGACCATCACAAGTCAAGAAACCACTCCAGTCAGTGACAGTATAACAAGTCTTCAAGCTCAAGCAGTGTGCAGTAGTTAGCACAAAGGAATTGCCCAGTTTTTGCACTTTCACTGCTACAGAAACAAATCCCAGCCTCCCATATTATTAACATGTGTTGTATCAATTTAGTCATACAGGTAAAAAACAAATTAATTCAAAACACCACAAAAATCCCAAATTAAGACTAACCCTGCAGAATTATGAAACACAAAGTTTGGATTTTGGAGAGCTGTTATTCCCACGGTTACCCTCAATCTTTAAGAAAAAAATTTAATATAGTTTTATAAAAAACTAGATCTAAATATCTATCCAATAGTATTCATATTATAACATAAATTTTAATATATTTTTATATATAATTGGCCGTAGGTTTTTCTCCGGAAGTGAGAAAGACACTCTTTTAGGGACGGAGGACGGAGGGAGTACTTCGTTACCGAATGGATGATCAATCGCTTCAGAGATCCCCCTAATCTTCTGCTTCTCCATTTGATTCAACAAGAGTTTTCAGTCTTCCAATTTGGTGGCTGCTCAAATACAACCTGTGGCGAGCACGTAATTCAAGGTGATGAGCTAGAAGTGTAACAGACGATCACCAGATCTTTATCTCTGTACACATCTGCATAGAATCTCCTAGGCAAGACCAATGGTAACAGGCCAAATAGCATTAAGGTGGGGTCCATACAAAAGTTAGCATTTGTTATTTCTACTTGCACAATGGGAAACATAGTGAAAAGCAAAAATAACATGAGAGATTTCCCCCTCCACCAATAGATTTTCTCCACATGGATGAGAGAGAGGGAATCAATAGCTTTTTCATTGCTTGTGGTGCATCTTAAGCTTGACGTGCACCTTAAGAAAGATTCCCTTAAGGTGCAATTCCACAATGGCTAAGGTGCACGTAGGTGGATGCATTTATTGCTTAATGCTACCTTTTTTTCTCCATTGTGGCTGCCCAACACCAGAATTGTCTCGTTAATTATTGGCTGCGAGCCCAGTCTTTAATTTCAAGCTGACAGTGAGTCTATCGAAAGTGCAACGTGGTTCATTCGAGCACCATTTTTTTGGGAAAAAAAATGCATGAGCTATATTGCCAATGCCCGTGAACCTCCGGACAGCGCCTCCACACCTATGCCATAATTGATCCACGTGTTCAGTTATAAAGAGTATTTTTCTTTCAAATCAATCTTCTTTTATGCCAAAACAAGCTTAAGTAGCCATGCCTAGTTCATGCTATAAGTTCAAACCTGAAAAGACAAAAAAATGACCATTTTAGAGTTTTTAATATGTAAAGGTGTCAAATTAAACCAGAAGTTGTATTTTTTTTCTATATGAAACCTGAAGATTTCTTTTGATTTGCAAATTCTTCCTATGTTGACCTTGTATTTCTCCATTTGGAAGTTGAAATTTCTAGTCAAGGGGGCATCTTTTCAAGGCTGAGATTTGAATCCAAGACCTTTAATTTTACTCCACCTGCAACTACTGTAACAATTTTTGCATTGATTTAGTGCATGGCGAATTTATGTTGAAAATGAAACTGATGCAAAGTCACTGTATGCTTCGATAAATTTGAACACCAGGGTTTCAATTTTAATCGTTATATATAGCATCTAATCAGATTGTGGCGTCTGCGTATGATAGTCTTCAGCACAGATTGATGCGATTGACCATCATAAGTCATGGAACTACTCCAGTCAGTTAGAGTACAACACGTCTTCAAGCTCAAGCAGGTGCAGTAGTCAGCACAAAGGAATTGCCTGGTTTTTGCACTTTCACTGTGCGACAGAAACAAATTCCCAGTCTCCCATATTAAAACGTGTTGTATCAATTTATTCCTACAAGTAAAAAAAAAACAAATTAAGACTCACCTCAACAATTCGGAATTCAAAAACACCACAAAAATCCCAAATTAAGACTAACCCTGCAGAACTTGTCCCAATTAGGTACCACCTGCGTCCCAGATTATCCAACAGGCCTATAGATTTGTTCCGAAACACAAAGTTTGGATTTTGGAGAGCTGTTATTCCCACTCCCACAGTTCCCCCCAATCCTTAAGGAAAAACAAAAAAAAAAACAAAACATGGTTTCTCTTTCTTACACACATGCACGCAAGATATGGTAAATGAAGAGGGGAGAGGTAGAGTCAAATGAAAAATGCAGAAACAGTAAAGGTTGTCCATTACATCCGATGAAGCAAAGAAATAATATATCCTCATGTTCGTACGGAAGGGGATTTTTTTTTGTGAGGATGCAAAAAAGAGTTGGAGTAAAATAGTAGATTATTTGATAAATGCAATCAGTAAAAGATAACCAGGTAAAAAAATGGCAATGAACACCTCAAGTAAGACTAAGCATGCAGCATCGCCCCAATAAACATCATCTGGATCTCATATTATCCAAGAGGTCTGTAGACTTGTGTGAAACACAAGTTTCTTTGAGACCTATCATTCCCGGTACTGTTCCCATCAGCCCAAAAGAAAAAAACAAAACAAATACATGCACATAAACCAGGCCCAAGGCAAACAAAGAAAGCCTGTGAACTGTGGACATATGTAATGTGTTATTCATCAGTACATAACAAATTAAAAGTATTCCATTTACAAACATAATAAATGAGTTGGGTAGAGGCAGAGAATCCAAGGAAAAGTACAGAAATAAGTCAGATTGCTTTAGTAATATCCTCTCATGTTCTTACCAAACGATTCTTTTTGTTCGGCACTGAAGATCACATAATAATTGCAATCATTCCGGCGACAACAGGAAAGAAATATCAAAGAACACATTAAGCACCACTTCTTCGATTAGCACCTTGTCTGTTGAAAAAATGACAACATTCCAGGAAAAGAAACACCAAATGTATAAACGTTTGAAACAAGCGAAAGCGATAATCAAGTTTGGGGAGAACAGTATGGCCTAACCAATGTAGAGAAATCAGGCCCACTTGCCAAACCCAACAAAGGGGTCAGCTGTTGACAAATCATGTACTTGATCAGGCAAGATAACCGTCATAGGCTGACCAACAAGAATCATAAAATCAAACTTTGCAGCCTTTGAGGCTCTATTTTCGACCTGCAATAATTGATGTTGTCTTTCAATCCATGCTTTGTCATTATTATGACTAGCATCTACGTCAAGCATCATTGACTGGAGAACTCTCGCGTTCAACACGAAGAAGCTGGCAAAGTTGACATGTGCCTTGTTGCCTCGATAGGTTGCCACTACAATTTTCTTTAGACGAATGTCAAGGGTACCGATAAGGTTCTGATATTTACGACGCCATGCATTTGACACCCGTGGCTTTGTTGACTGAACAAAGGCGGAAGGCATCTTTAGAACAAGCAGCAGTGTGATAGCAAGTGAAAGAATAATGCAGATTGGATAATCTATCACAGAGCATGTGTAGTCACCTGCTGGTTGTTGTTGTCCTCTTTATTTATCTTGATGTACAGGTTCTCCAAGCAGGGAAAGCATTTCATGAAGTCAATGACCCGATCCAAACTAAGATCGGCATGAGTTAAAGCTAAAACCTTCACACTAGGCATCACCATTGCCGAGTTAACAACAGACGATCCCTGTGTCAAGCATGAAAACTAAGCGAAGGGCTAATCGGAGCCTCACAAGAATGTGAAAAGGACGCAAAGGCGGAGGTACCTGAAAAACTGTGGCGCCAAACTCCAATCTGGGGTATTGAATAGGCAGATGCCCAAAAATCTCCAATTTTGGCGCCGAGGCTACTGAGATGACCATTTGCTCCCCAAAGCCTTCTCCAAAGAGAAGTAATCTTTCTAGACATGGTGCATCCTCGATGATGAGCTGTTGTAACGTGATCTGTCCCCAAAAACTCTGCAGGTGCACACCGATGCTCCTAAGGGTACGGGACACGATTCGGATCCGAGAGCAGCTGCCGACCTGAGTTAGCATCAAGCTTCGCAGGGCAGGGCAGCCAGCGAGCATGGCATGCAGAGAGCTCTCTGAGATCCCAACATTCTTGAGGCTCAGCTGCTCGAGAAGCGGCATCTGGAGCACGCCGCCGGCGTCGTCCCCGTCTGGCAAACTGCAAGCGCCGAAGGAGGCGACGCGAAGGGTGGGCGAGAAGCGGCGTGCCGATGGCGGCAGCGGCGGCGGCGGCTTCCGGTGCACGGACCAAAAGCCGTAGTGGAACTCGAGCTCCTGGAGGCCATCCAGCGCGGGGGATCGGAGCCAGCCATCCAGCGTCGCGGCGGGGTCGGCTTTGTTCTCCTCCAAGTAGGGCGTCAGGATGCTGAATCGGCGGCCGGCGGGGCCGAGGTGGGAGGAGAGGATGCCAGAGATCTCTCCGGCGCGGATAAGGCGCTGTTTGGGGATGAGGTACCAGTCGGGGATGTCGACGTTGAGAGGAGCGGAGCACCAGAGGGGTCGCCACCGGGAGGAGAGGACCTGAGTGCGGCCGCCGTCCTTGGTGGGGAGGAGGGAGATGATGTCTTCGAGGATGGCGTCGGGGAGACGGCTGATGCGATCGTCTTATCCATGGTTACTCTTCTTGCCTCTGGAGATCGTCTCCATGGCGCCACGTCTGGGAGGATGCGCGGCCGCCGGCGAGGGTTTTGGGAACGGAAGAGTAGAGGGTCTTCGGCTGCTGCCGCTGCTTTCCTTCCTCTCTACCAGAAGATTTTGATGGGCCGGATCGTAATTGGCGAGGCCCATTTCATCCACTACCATTTCGAATTAAGTCACATTTCTCAGAAAAATACAAAAAAAAACTAAACCACAACTTCAAATATTTCGTATCTAGGAAATTTAAAGAGAACAGATATTAAAAGCACAGTCACAACTTAAAAAATTTCTAGAAAATGTGAAGAGAGATGCATATATATATATATAAATATATATATACACACACTTGTGTAGAAAGGATTTATCATATATATATATATATATATATATATATATATATATATATATATATATATATATATATATATATATTACAAGCACAAAGTCACAACATAAAACATTAATCATTTATACGACATCTTAGCTTCACCATGCATGCTTTTAGTAACAAAACGATCGAATGTTACCCAATCGATGATCAATCGCTTCACGAAATTACATGTTCAGAGATCCTCAAAACTTGGTTTTCTGCTTCTCCATTTGATTCAACAAGAGTATTCAGTCTTCCAATTTGGTGGCTTCTCACAAATACAACCTGTGGCGAGCATGCAATTCGAGATGACGGGCTAGGGGTGACACACGATCACCGGATCTTCTATCTCTATACACATCAGCACAGAATCTCCTAATTAACACCAGAATTGTCTCGTTAATTATTGGCTACGAGCCCGGTGTTTAATTTCAAGCTGACAGTGACAGTAAGTCTACTGAAAGTGCAACGTGGTTCATTCGAGCATCATTTTTTCCAGAGCAAAAAAAAATGCATGAGCTATATTGCCAATGCCAGTGAACCTCCGGACGGCCCTCCACACCTATGCCACAATTGATCCACGTGTTCAGCTATAAAGAGTATTCTTCTTTCAAATCAATCTTCTTTTGTGTCAAAACAAGCTTAAAAAGTAGCCATGTCTAGTTCATGCTATAGGTTCAAACCTGAAAAGTCTATAAAAAATGATCTTAGAGTTCTCAATATGTAAAGGTGTGCTGCAACTTAAATCGGAAGTTGTATTTTTTTTTTCCTAATTGGAACTTGAAATTTTCTTTTGATTTGCAAATTCTACCTATATTGAACTTTCATTTCTCCATTTGGAAGTTGAAATTTCTAGTCAAAGGGGCATCATTTCAAGGCTGGGATTTTAATCCATTACCTTTTTACTCCACCTGCAACTCTGGTGACAATTTTTTGCATTTAGTGCATGGCCAATTTATCTTGAAAATGAAACTGAAGCAGAGCCCCTATATGCTTCGGGTTGAATGTTAACCGTTAAGGCATCCAATCAGATTGTGGCGTCATCATATCATCAACACTTAGCTAGCAATCTAAAAAGTAAACACCTAGCTAGTCTTCAGCACAGAAAATTCATACGATTGACCATCACAAGTCCGGAAAATACTCCAGTCAGTGAGAGTATAACAAGTCTTCAAGCTCGTTAAGTGTGCAGTAGTTAGCACAAAGGAATCGCCCAGTTTTTGCACTTCCACTGTGCTACAGAAACAAATTCCCAGTCTCCCATATTAACACGTGCAGTATCAATTTGTTCATGCATGTAAAACAGATTAAGACTGACTCAACAATTCACAAACACCACAAAAAAAACCCAAATAAAGACTAGCCACACAGAATTGGCCCCCAATTAAGTACAAATTTGGATTTTAGAAGCTGGACTTTCGAGAGTTGTTATCCCCATCGTTCCCCTGAAACATTAAGAAAAAACAAAACAAACCATGGTTTGTCTTTCTCTAAACATGCACACAAATCTAGACAGGGACAAACAAATAGAGCCTATGAATCTTGTGTAAAAAAACACTTCCTCTACAGATACGGTGAATGAAAATGGGAGAGGTAGAGTCAAATGAAAATACAGAAATAGTAAATATTGTCCTTTCCATCTCATGAAGCAAAGAAATAATGTCCTCGTGTTCTTACTGAAGGGATATATTTTTTGCAAGGATGCATAAAATGAGGCTGGACATTGAAATGACAGATTAATTGATAAATGCAATCGATCAATGATAACCAGGTAAAAAATGGCAATGGCTATCTCAAGTAAGAGTAAGCCCACAGCATTGCCCATTCAACACCATCTGAATCTCATATTATGCAAGAGGTCTATAGACTTATTGTGAAACACAAGTTCCTTTGAGACTTTCATTCCCAGTACCGCTCCCATGACCCATCAACCCAAAAGTAAAAACAAAACAAAGACTGGCCTCTGTCTCTTTATCTAAAACTGAAAAGATGCATGCACATAAACCAGGGCAACCTAAGAAAGCCTGTGAATTGTGTATCAAGTAATGTGTTCTTAATCACTACATAACAAAAGTACTCTATTACAAACCATGACAAATGAGTTGGGGAGAGGTAGAGTTCAAGGACAATGCAGAAATAATCCAGATCGCTTCAGTAATATCCTCATGTTCTTACCAAAGGGATTTTTTTTTTGTTCAGCGCTGAAATGGTAGATCACATAACAATTGCAATCATTCCAATGACAACCAGGTAAAAAATAGCAATGAACACATCGTACCACTTCTTCGATTGAAAACAGAATTTAGCACCTTGTCTGTTGACAAATTACAATATTCCAGGAAAAGAAATACCAAATGTATAAAACGCTTCAAACAAACGAAAGCGACCAATTAAGTTTAGGAAAAAGGGCCTAACCAGTATAGAGAAATCAGCCCACTTGAAGGGTGGATCAGAATCAATGGTGTCATTATGCAGTAATTTTAAGAAAACTTTGCAAGCATTTACTGTAATAAAGTGGTATTACAGTGGTACTTGTGCAAGATAATTGGTGTCATAGGACACCATAGCTTACACTATGGATCCGCCTTTGCCCACTTGTCAAAACCAACAAAGGGGTCAGCTGTTGACAAATCGTGTACTTGGTCAGACCAGATATATTCAAGTGTCATAGGCCGACCAAAATGAAACACAAAATCAAACCGGGCAGCCTTTGAAGCTCTATTTTCAATCTGGAGCAATCGCTGCTGTCTTTCAATCCATGCTTTATCATTATTGTGACTAACATCTGCTTCAAGCACCATTGATTGGAGGACTCTCGCGTTCAGCACGAAGAAGTTGGCAAAGTTGACATGTGCCTTGTTGCCCCGATAGGTTGTCACTACAATTTTCTTTAGACGAATGTCAAGGGTGCTGATAAGTTTTTGATATTTACGACGCCATGCATTTGTCACCCCTGGCTTTATTGACTGAAAAAGGAAGAAGGAACATAAATATTGTGACAAGATATCTTTAACAAGCATCAATGCGATAGTAAGTAAAAGAATAATGCAAATGGATAATCTATCACAGAGTATGTGTAGTAACCTGGTTGTAGCTGTACCCTTTCTTTATCTGGATGTACAGGTTCTCCAAGCAGGGAAAGCATTTCATGAAGTCAATGACCACATCCAAACTAAGCTCAGCATGAGTGAAAGCTAAAACCTTCACAGTGGGCACCACCATTGTCGAGTTAACAACACACGATCCCTGTGTTATAAGCATGAACCTTAAGGGAAAGGCAAATTGGAGCTACACAAGAATGTGAAAGTGCAAAGGATGCAAAGGCAGTGGTACCTGAAAAATTGTGGCACCAAACTCCAGTCTGGGACAGAGAGCAGGAAGCTGACCAAAAATCTCCAACTTTGGTGCCGAGACTACTGAGATAACCATTTCCTTCCGAAAATTATCTCCAAATAGAAGTAATCTTTCTAGACATGGTGCATCCCCGATGATGATCTGCTCTAACCTGATCTCTCCCCAAGAATTATGCACAGCGACGCTCCTAAGTGTACGGGACGCAATTCGGATCCGAGAGCAGGAGCCGATGCTCTCAGTTACCACCAGGCTTTGCAGGGCAGGGCAGCCAGCCAGCATCGAATGCAGAGAGCTCTCCGAGATCCCAACATTCATGAGGCTCAGCTGCTCGAGAAGCGGCAAGTTGAGGGGCGCGCCGCCGGCGTCGCCGTCCGGGAAAGCGCAGGCGCCGAAGGAGGCGACGCGAAGGGTGGGCCAGAAGCGGCGTGCCGATGGAGGCAGCGGCGGCATCCGACTTGACTGGTGCAGGAAGCTGTAGTGGAACTCGAGCTCCTTGAGGCCGTCCAGCGCGGGGGATCGGAGCCAGACGTCCAGCGTCGCGGCGGGGTCGACGCCGTTCCCCACCAAGTAGCACATCGGGATGCTGAATCGGCGACCGGGGCCGAGGTGAGAAGAGAGGATGCCGGAGATCTCTCCGGCGGGGATGAGGCGACGGAAAGGGGGGCGTCCGCGGGTGTCGACGTTGAGAGGAGCGGAGCGCCAGATGTGGCGCCACCGGGAGGAGAGGATCCGCGTGCGGCCGCTGTCTCTGGTGGGGAGGAGCGAGACGATGTCGCCGAGGATGGCGTCGGGGAGGCGGCTGATGTGATCGTCTTCTCCAAGGATACTCTCCTTGCCTGTGGAGACCGTCTCCATGGCGCCCACCGCCGGCGAGGGTTTTGGGGATGGAAGAGGAGAGGTCGCCGTCGTGGCCTGCTGCTGCTTTCTGTCTACTAGTACTACTCCGGATGATTTGGATGGGCCGGGCCGTAATTGGCGGGCCCATTTCAGTCCGCTAGTAGCAGCACCAGCCGTGTGTTATTATCCATCACATTTGCAGCGATGACGTGTCTCTACGTTTACTGAATTCTCTTGCCGTCAAACATCACTGAATTCAATTACGGTCAAACATCACTGAGTTTTGGCAGGTCGATTTAAAAATGAAATTACATAAATTTAATAGGACATTATCTGTACCATTCCTTTCTTGACCTGCATAGCCGATGGTGAAACTAATTTTTTGAGTATATTCGAGCAGAGTGGTGGTGCTTCTCACATATATAAGGCAGTGAGGCCTAATGAAATCCTGTATGAGGCAGAAAGGTCGATCATTCACATATATAAACAAAATCGAACATGAAGCATGTATTGTTGCCAACATACGAAATGGTAGCACTATAACACACAAGGATCTGTGCAAAAGGTTTCAGCTTAGCGCAACGTGCCATGCCCAGAGGATTTCAAATTACAAGCTACAAACTGAAGTCAGTTCCTTGCCGATCGACAATCACACAAAACAGCTATAGTGCTTGGAATCACAGGCTGGTGCTATATGTCTTCTAGAGGGAGCGAGCACGACATGCTACTAATCAGATGGAAATTGTTCTAGAGTTATGTGTGTTTCTGGCCAAGTGAAGCTAGGCAACATTCGGCATACTTCTTTAGCCTTGGTTACCGTTGTGCAGCGATACATTACTCTCAGGCTTTTCAGCTTCGTCGCCCAACTGAGCAGACGTTTCACAATAGCAACTTCAGATTCAGATCCCTTGGTGTCAATCAGTACTACTTCTTGGGGGTGACTCAAAGTGAGTTTCTCAGTCTTCCAGTTGGTTGTTTGATTGCAAACACAGCTTAACAGAAACACGGACTGTGCCTAGAACAAGAAGAGCAGGTTATTACTGTCAGGTACCGTGAAATGCATTGGGGATGAAAAACTGATCAAAGCACAAAACTATCAATGCCTGCATATATAATTCGTGATAAATAGCAAAGTTTTTTAGTTGGAAGACAATGAGTTGCATTAATAAGGATTCTATCTGCAGAGAGAATAATCAAGCAAAAAAGTCATTTTTAAAAAGTATACAGATTCTATGGTACTTGAATTAATATCCCACAAACAAAAGGCCATTTGCATTTTTTTTTTTGCATCTGTTCGAACCGTTACTACATATTTGCAATTAAAAAGAAGCTATATGCACTACTGGATATTAGACTCACAAAATTCATAAACGCCATTTGCTTGACCCAAATACCGCTCCCTGTTACCCTTACAGCTTGTCTCTCATCTGAGTGACATGCTTCGGATCGTGGTCGGTACGCTCATCTCTAGCATCCCTGTTGGGATGGAGACATGGAGCCATGGAGCAAAGGAGCGGTATCAAGGATCACAGCTGCTCCCATGTCAGTGTTGTCAATTGAAATCCATGGCTAAAAGGCTAAATGAAGAACATCAAAACAGTACCTAAAATGAGGCTAATTGAAAGATCAGGCAAAGTTGTACAAAAATAAAAATGCAACCACAATAAAGCTTTCTGTCACTTGCTTTCCTTGTTTGAGTATTTAGAAAAATAAACAATTTCTTTTTACCTTCAAGTCACTACGGTAAATTTGCACCTGCGTGAATCCACCTAGACAAGTACACAGACTGAGAATATGAAACAAGCTGGCTCCAAATTTGTGTCATCTATGATGTAGGTAGAGGGTCAGGTTCTTAGTCCGAGGAAGCACTGTAAGAGTGTAAGGCTTTCCATTAAGTACGGAAAGTTTCCGATGTCCTGCTTGTTCACAATAAGTCAAAAAGGAAGAAGGAAAGATCATGTGTAGGCCAGGAAAAAAAAGATGTCCTATTTTTAAAACATAGATTACGACACAGAAACAGTTGTTACAAGCGAATAAGTTTGGTCAGTTAGTGCATAAACTGGCAGCTACAGAACTAGATAAATATGCTAATCATCTATAAAGCAAAAATATGATATTTTTATTTATTCTTTTGCACACTGTGAAGCATGCGAGTATGCAGCTATGGCTGTTCAATTTCTCGTAGCCAAGAGTTCATATCACCATGATTAACATACTAAGTCAGACTCCGAGTGTGTATACTTCACACAATGAATCTGATCATTGAATCCTAAAGATGGTTCAGCAAGAGCTCCTTGGCCTTCCAATTCATGTAAAACACCGATCATGAGCAATGCAACCAGCATATACACAAGCTTATTCTTATTACCATCATCAACCATGTGATGTTTAGTATTGAATCTTTTTATTTAAGGATATGCTAGAATTCTGGCGACAACGCGCATCATAGTACACCAATACACAGAAGGACTGAGAAGTACAAGCTACAAACATTACTTAAATTTTTTGCAGAAAAAAATATATATCATAGGAAATTCATCAAGTAACCATACGCTGTCTCCTCATCTCCACTGCAAGCCAAGTAAAATTCCAAGCGAGTTTCTGGCCAAGTGCTTTAGTCTTCATGCTTGATGTTGTCCTTATAATAAATGTTCCCACGTTCTTGTTCGGCACTGAAATGGTAGATCACATAATAATTGCAATCATTACAGTGACAACAGGTAAGAAAGATCAAAGACACATTAAGTACAACTTCTTTGATTGAGAACATAATTTAGCACCTTGTCTGTTGACAAATTACAATATTACAGGAATAGAAAAACCAAATGTATAAGCGTTTGAAACAAGTGACAACAACTAATCAAGATTGGGGAAAACAGTATGGCCTAACCAGTGTCGAGAAATCAGGCCCACTTGTCAAAGCCAACAAAGGGGTCAGCTGTTGACAAATCGTGTACTTGCTCAGACCAGATATATTCAAGCATCATATGCCGACCAAAATGACATACAAAATCAAACCATGCAGCCTTCAAAGCTCTATTTTTGGTGTGGAGCAATTGATGTTGTTTTTCAATCCATTCTTTGTTATCATGATTCATGACTAACATCTACTTCAAGCACCATTGATTGGAGGACTCTCGCATTCAACACGAAGAAGCTGACAAAGTTGACATGTGCCTCGTTGCCTCGATAGGTTGCCACTACAATTTTCTTTAGACGAATGTCAAGGGTACCGATAAGTAAATAAGTTTGGTCAGTTAGTACACAAACTGGCAGCTGCAAATATAGATAAATATGCTAATCATCTATAAAGTAAAAATATGCTATGATTATTTATTCTTTTCCACTGTGAAGCATGAGAGTATGCCGCTGTCGCTGTTCAATTTCTCGCAGCCAAGAGTTCATATCACCATGATTAACATACTAAGTCAGACTCCGAGTGTGTGTGCTTCACACAATGAATATGATCATTAAATCCTAAAGATTATTCAGCAAGAGCTCCTTGGCCTTCCAATTCATGCAAAACACCGATCATTAGCAATGCAACAAGCATAAACACAAGCTTATTCTTATTACCATCATCATCCATGTGATGTTTAGTATTGAATCTTTTTATTTAAGGATATGCTAGAATTTCGGCGACAACACGCATCATCGTACACCAATACACAGAGGACCGAGAAGTACAAGCTACAAGCATTACTTGAAATTCTTGCAGCAAAAATAATATATCATAGGCAGTTCATCAAGTAACCATACGCTGTCGCCTCATCTCCACCGTAAGACAAGTAAAATTCCAAGCTAGTTTCTGGCCAAGTGCTTTCAATCCATGAATTGTTTTAGGAAAAAGACAACATCAATTGCTGCAGATTGAAATTACAATATTCCAGAAAAAGAAACACCAAATATATAAACATTTGAAACAAGCGAAAGCGACTAATCAAGTTTAGGGAAAACAGTATGGCCTAACCACTGTAGAGAAATCAGGCCCACTTATCAAACCCAACAAATGGGTCGGCTGTTGACAAATCATGTACTTGCTCACGCCAGATATATTTAAGGGTCATAGGCCGACAATAATGAAACAAATTCAAGCCGTGCAGCCTTTGAAGCTCTATTTTCAATCTGAAGCAATTGATGTTGTCTTTCAATCCATGCTTTGTCATTATTATGACGAACATCTACTTCAAGCACCATTGATTGGAGGACTCTCGCATTCAACACGAAGAAGCTGGCAAAGTTGGCATGTGCCTTGTTGCCTCGATAGGTTGTCACTACAATTTTCTTTAGGCAAATGTCAAGGGTACTGATAGGGTTCTGATATTTACGACGCCATGCATTTGTCACTCGTGGCTTTGTTGACTGAACAAAGGCGGAAGGAACATAAAAATTGTGACAAGATATCTTTAGAACAAGCGTCAATGCGACAGCAAGTGAAAGAATACTAAAGATTGATATTCTGTCACAGAGTTGTGTAGTCACCTGGTTGCACGTTGTTTTCATCTTGATGTACAGGTTCTCCAAGCAGGGAAAGCATTTCATGAAAGCAATGACCACATCCAAACTGAGATCGGCATGTGTTAAAGCTAACACCTTGACACTGGGCATCACCATTGCCGAGTTAACAACACACGATCCCTGAGTCAAGCATGAAATTAAACTAAGGGAAAGGCAAATTGGAGCCTCACAAGAATGTGATGCAAATTAAGGATGCAAAGAGAGGTACCTGAAAAACTGTGCCGCCAAACTCCAGTCTGGGGCATTGAACAGGTAGGTGCCCAAAAATCTCCAATTTTGGCGCCGAGACTACCGAGATGACCATTTCCTCCCCAAAGCTTCCTCCCAAAAGAACTAATCTTTCTAGACATGGCGCATCCTCGATGATGAGCTGTTGTAACCTGTCCTCTCGCCAAAAGGTTCGCACACCGATGCTCCTAAGGGTACGGGACACAATTCGGATGCGAGAGCAGCTGCCGATGCTCTCAACTAGCATCAAGCTTTGCAGGGAAGGGCAGCCAGCGAGAAAGGCATGCAGGGAGGTCTCCGAGATCCCAACATTCATGAGGCTCAGCTGCTCGAGAAGCGGCACTTGGAGCGCGTCCCCATCCAGGAAACTGCAGGCGCCAAAGGAGGCGACGCGAAGGGTGGGCCAGAAGCGGCGTGCCGATGGCGGTAGCGGCGGCATCCCGCTCGAATGGCGCAGGAAGCCGTAGTGGAACTCGAGCTCCTGGAGGCCGTCCAGCGCGGGGGATCGGAGCCAGCCGTCCAGCGTCCCGGGGGTCGCCGTCGTCCTCCAAGTAGCGCGTCGGGATGCAGAATCGGCGGCCGGGGCCGAGGTGCGAGGAGAGGATACTCGAGATCTCTCCGGCGGAGATGATACGCCGGATGAGAGGGCGTTCGTGGATGTCGATGTTGAGAGGAGCGGATCGCCAGAGGGGGCGCCACCGGGAGGAGAGGACCTGCGTGCGGCCGCCGTCTCTGGTCGGGAGGAGGGAGACGATGTCGCCGAGGACGGCTTCGGGAAGGCGGCTGATGTGATCTTCTTCTCCAAGGATACACTTCTTGCTTCTGGAGACCGTCTCCATGGCGCCCACCGCCCGGCAGCGCGGCCGCCGGTGAGGGTTTGGGAATGGAAGAGGAATGGTCGCCGGCGGCGGCTCTGCTCGTGCTTTCTCTCTACAAGAAGATTGGGATGGCCCGGATCGTAAATCGTAATTGGCGGGGCCCATTTCAGCACGCTAGTGTAGTATCAGCACGATGGCCCAGCAAGATCTATCATCTCTCCAAGATCCAGTGCGGCAGTGCCATTTCGAATTAAGTCAAAATTTAAAATATTTCGAATTTAGGAAATGTAAAGAGAGAGAGAGAGAGAGAGAGACGCAAACTAAAACCACAAAGTTACAACTTAAAAACATTGCTAAGAAGAGAAAAGATACAGATATTACAAGCACAAAATCAAAAGAAGAAAACGTTAAGAAAAACTGTAGATCAGTATGAATCAAACACCTAAGACTTTGCTTTTTTTTTTTTGCGGGTAAAACGCCTAAGACTTTATTAGGGAGTGCCAAGAAATGCAAAATTTAATGTGTGCTCCACTACTTCATTCCATATTAGCTTGATAAAAAAAATGGAAATCTTTTGAAGACCCTTGGCCTTACAATTCAACCATGTGACGCTTCTTACTTGAACCCTTTTAAGGATACCACGAACCATAGTACACCAATACAGAGGATCGAGAAGTACAAGCTATAATAATTACTTGATATTCCTTGCAGTAAAACTAATATATCATAGTCAGTTCATATCAAGTCACCATATACTGTCTCCTCACTTCATCTCCACCGAAAGACAAGTAAAATTCCAAGCTAGTTTATGGCCTAGAGAAGCTTGATAATGTTTGGACAAGTAAAATTCCAAGCTAGTGTATGGGCCTAGTGCTTTAGTCTTCGGGAACACATAGCACCTTGATCTTATCCTTATTATAAATGTAAAATTTCAAGGATATTTCTGGCCTAGAGAAGCTCCGTAAAACCAGGCACAACTCCTTGGCTCTGCTTTCGGTTACCAAAGATTTGAAAGTAACCGTCATCTTTTTTAGCATTGTCGCCCAGCTGAATAGTTTCTTCATAAAGGTAAGTTCATTTTCAGATCCTCTAAGCTCAGTGATTTCAACTTCCTGGAGGCGATTTAACATTAGTTGCTCAGTTTTCCAGTTTTGTTGCTGACCACAAACGCAACCAGCTGGGCAAGCAGTTTGTTCCTGAAACAAGGACCCTGTTAACTTAGTAAGGCTATCTCATAAGACATAACTTCAAAATTAACACAGTGCCTGAATATGTTATCTCGACATCATCAACAGTTTTGAAAAGGATTCTAACTACACACTAATCTGAATGTTAGAATAGATGCATTATGTATATGAATAGGACTTGATCTAGTCCTATTGTTCCGGTTCAGGTGATTTATAATTGCATATCCAACCAAGTCATAGATGTCTAACACTGAAGCCATTGGGTGCAGCAGTGTAATTGTTCTGGGATAAAAAAAAAAGGTGCTCTATTAAACGTCATGAAACATTCAAGAAGATTTTCAATTGCTTTAGGATTGGGTATCCAGTTTATGGGAACTTTGAAAATTATGAAGACTATTGTCCTGTAACTCCTATTTGTTAAGTTTCATCAAGATCAAGCTCTCATGCAGCAACTGAAATCAACTCAAGGCCATTTATTTCAAAGCCGTTGATAACAATTGAAAAGGTTAACCCATAGTATTTGCAGCCCAGATGGTATCCTATTTGATCAAAACAGTGATAAAGAATAAAGTGTAGCATTAGGATTTAGGGGACATATAAGTAGATCAAGCATTTGTGAACCAAGAAGAACAAATTTATATAAGGAAAGGATAACGTTACCTCCAAATCGGTGGAAGAAAGTTCCAGGATCAGCTCCCTGATACCAGAACACATCTTGAGAACATGGAATAAGCTGGCTCCAGTGGCGTGTCCGTTAGCAACAACACGCAGGTCCAATGACGCAACATCTGGGAGCATTTTGATGTCTTCCATCAAGTATGACAGGTTATCAATGTCCTGTGGCTCCGTGGGAAGGCACCATAGAAAAAAGGGGATTATATTACTTTCGGAAAGAGTAATCAGAAACATCTCATTTTGAAGTAAGCTCACCTTGGGTTTCTTATACAAACACTGGTTCTGATTTTTTTCATGCCAAAAAGAACCATACTACTAGATTACCGCAAACAAAAATTTGGATCTCATGTCTCGCCTAGATATATTTTGAAAGACAGAACATTGAGTGTGCTTAGGAAATGTGTGCTGCGACATTAACTAGGAAAATAAAAAGTGAGATATTTTAATGGCTGGGTTTTTCACATACCATCATCATTTATACTAGTATTGTGTATACACCCAAATGTTGAATTGAACAAACATTGCTTGATTAGGGCACTTCGTGTCTTCAATACTAGTTCATGCAAGTTACTTAATTTTACCAATTTCGACAAATGTTAGGAAATATTGTGACTTTTATCAGTCTACGATGCATGCCGGTTTCCAGTTCTCAAAGCAGTACCCAGGTAAGTCGCCAAACATGCTCAAATGTTACCACGATGACACAATTCCAAATAAAAGAGAGGAAAGTGAAGTAGTGAACTAACCAGCATATAGACCACTGTGATGCAAAGTTCTTGGATGATCTTAAAGCACCGCAAGAAATTCCGAAAACCGTCATTGGGAATAATTCCATACACAAGAAACAACATGGGGCACACACTCTGAAGATGCTTCATCTTTCCAAGCTTGACAGATCTCCGATCAAACGAATCCGCCCACCTGAGCTCCTTCACCTGACGGGCTGAGATGTTGGCAACCGGCCGAATCTGATCACGGTAGAAGCAGCAAACTACACTCAAGTGCTCGAGCAACGGCGCGTCGACGGTGAGCTGCTGCAAGCCACGCAGATAGGCCAGCTCCATGTGCCGAACCGAATTGGAGCGGATGGTGAGATCGCTCAGCCCCAGCGTGTGCTGGACAGTGAGCTTCTCCAAGCACGGGCACCGCCGGGAGGACACGGCGTCGCCGAGCACGGCGGGGCGGTGGAACCGGACGTGGTTGAGGGAGAGCTCGGTGAGGCGCGCGAAGACGCCGGCGGCGCGCGGGACGGCGAGGCCGAGCCACCCGAGGTCGAGGGAGACGGTGGTGGCGTTCCCGAAGCAGGGGAGCTCAAAGGCGCCTCTTTCCTTGCCGGCGGCGTCGAGGTCGTCGTTCTCCTCCGGTACCCGATTGGTGAAGACGAGGCTGCCGGAGAGGCGGCGAGCCGCGACGGGGAGCCACGCCGCCACGGACTCGGCGGCGGCGTCCTCGGCCCTCACGTCGAGGCAGGTGAGAGGCGCTTCATGGGCGAGCAGAGCCGAGGCGATGGGGCGATGCTTGGGGGAGGAAGGGAAGCGGAGCTCCGGCAGCTGCGTCCAGAGGCGGCGCCACCGGCCGGCGAGGACGCTGGTCCGAGCAGCGGAGGCGGCGTCCCCGAGGCTGGCGAGGATGCGAATCAGGACGTCGTTGGGCAGCGCGCTGAGGCGGTCCACGCCGGCGTCGTCCTCGGCGAGCTGGGCGTGCCCACTGCCCAGGCGGTCCATCGGAAGGGAGAGCGGGTGGAAATGCTTTTGGTTCTCCAATATTGATATTTTTCACGGGCTTATGTGTGAATCGAAACATAGACCACCGTTTGGATTCTACATTTTTTTATTTTTTTTAAGATTAAGATAACTAGTTTTGGAAATACCGTCATAACGATAGTGGACATTTCTCGATACCACTCAAAACGCCCACGGTTTGGTCATGAACTTTAGCGCTAGAAGAATCTTGCGCATCCCAATACCATCCAAAGGGCCCAATGTTTTGTTATGCTTTATGGTCATGCCCTTTTTGTTTCGGTTAAGCCTTTTGCAAAAGAGTCATTTGGCTTTTGACTTTGAAGAGGTAGCTTTTTGGAAAGCTAAATACTTATGTAAAAGTTGTGTATTAATAATAAAGGCAAGTGATATAGTTGCATATTTTTCTATCACAAATTATCCACTAAGATGCCGGAGCGGAGAAATTTTACTTTTCAGATCACACTTTATAGTTAATGTCTTGTTTGTTTTAGCTAGTGCATTTTTCGAAATAAATTGCACTTTTCACATACGGCCATGTTCTAGAAGCACACGTGCACCCAAAATGGCACAACTTCATTTGGAAGCATTTTTTACAGACAAAAAAATGTAGTTAGAGGAAGATCAGGTATTTTTTTCATCCAGACTCTAGAGAACCCATACTTGTTATCATAATTGGAAAGAACTACATGCATATTTTCAATTTGATCAGCAGGAATTGGCAAGCGGCAGAAAGAAAAAAAGAAACACAGATATTGAGAAACATGCATCCAAAAGATTCCTAACCACGTTACCAATCTTCCAATTTTCATGAGTATAGAATAATTCAAAATATCCACACGTTATTCTAAGTCAAATGGTGCGTACAGGACATTCTTGTGATCAAGAAGATCTATAACCTTGTCATCAAAAACAGCTTCTGCATCCTCAAATTGCTTTTCGTCAATGAGAGATGAGATGTGTGCTTGGTAAAGGGAGCAAAAAAGACCCGGGTGCGGATAGAACTTGTTGCCCTGAACCTTGGTTAATAACTTAGAAAGGAACATTGCATACCATGATCAATAAACCATTTGGTTTGATTGACTCAGCCGACACCGTCAAGGCTAATAAGTCTAGTTGACTAGATTGGAGCCTCACCCCTTTTCAGGCCAGGCAGGACCATTGCATCCTAAAAACGTGCGACAAGTGAGGGAGGAATCAGATCATTGCATCCTAAAGATGATCCAGCAAGAGCTCCTTGGTCTTGGCCTTCCAATTCATGTAAAACACCAATCATTAGCAATGCGCCCAGCATATACACAAGCTTGTTCTTATTACCAACATCAACCATGTGATGGTTAGTATTGATTTTTTTATTTAAGGATATATATGCTAGAACTTTGGTGAAAACATGCATCATAGTACACCAATACACAGAGGACCGACAAGTACGAGCTACAAGCATTACTTAACATTCCTTGGAAAAATTATACCATAGGCAGTTCATCAAGTCACCCATACGCTGTCTCCTCATCTCCACCGCAAGACAAGTAAAATTTCAAGCTAGTTTCTGGCCTAGTGCTTTAGTCTTCATGAACATATCGCACCTTGATCTTGTCCTTATAATAAATGTAAAACTTCATGGATATTTCTGGCCTAGAGAAGCTCTGTAAAACCAGGCACAACTCCTTGGCTATGCTTTCGGTTACCAAAGATTTGAAAGTAACCGTCAACTTTTTTAGCACTGTCGCCCAGCTGAATAGTAGCTTCATAAAGGTAACTTCATTTTCAGATCCTCTGAATTCAGTTATTTCTACTTCTTGGAGGCGATTTAACATGAGTTGCTTGGTTTTCCAGTTTGTTGCTGGCCACAAACGCAGCCAGCTGGGCAAGCAGTTCGTTCCTGAAACAAGGACAAAAAATTAACTTAGTAAGACTAACTCATAAAGTACTAGTAAACTTGAAAAATAAACAGACAGTCTGAATATGTTATCTTGACTTCATCAACATTTTTTTATAAGGATTCCAACTACACGGCACCAATTTGAATGCTATTATAGATGTATTATGTCCTATTGTTCTGGTTCAGGTGGTGTATATTTGCATATCCAACCAAGTCAAATTCATAGATGTTTAACACTGAAGCCATTGGGTTCCAGCAATGTAATTGTTTTGGGATAAAAAAAAGGTGTTATATTAACGACATCAAACATTCAGAAGATTTTAAATTGCTTTAGAATTAGGTATCCAACTTATGGGAACATTTAAAATCATGAAGACTATTATCCTGTAACTCCTGCTTGTACTATCAAGATCAAGTCTCCCATGCAGCAACTCAAGTGAACCCTAAGCCATTTATTTAAAAGAGGCTGATAATAATTAAAAAAGGTTATTAACATTTGCAGCCCAGACGGTATCCATTTAATCAAAACTTAATGATAAAGATTAAAGCATACCTTCAGGATTTAGTGGAAATATAAGTAGGTCAGGCATTTGTGAACCAAGAAGCACGATTGCAATTTTATATAAAGAATGGATAACATTACCTCCGAATCGGTGGATGAAAGTCTCAGGGCCAGCTTCCTGATACCAGAACACATCTTAGAACATGGAATAAGCTGGCTCCAGTGGCAGCATGTCCGTTTGCAACTACACGCAGGTCCAGTGACGCAGCATCTGGAAGCAGTTTCATGTCTTCCATCAAGTATGACAGGTCATCAATGTCCTGTGTCTCCGTAGGAAGTCACCATAGAAAA